>JARJEI010000055.1:459384-812911 GCA_029955415.1 Lottia scabra | reverse complement strand
TCAGGAACTTTCTGAAAACGCCATTTGGTGCAGTTTTACTCTTCAAAAACTGGTGAAACTTTAAAGTCGATTTTCTCGAAAGTTTGAAAAAATAAACATTTTCTGTTTCCGCCTGAAATAGACGTAGGGAATATTAAACTTGCATTCTGTGCTAAAATTATACCTCTAGGATCAAAATTGGCCGAGATATGGCCATTTTAGTTTCGGGGTGTGCTTTTTCACTTTTTCAAGATGGGATGGGACAAAAACCAAATCTTTGACAGGCTGTAGCTCGAAAACTATCAGAGATAGAGGGTTGTAATTTGTACTGCGTGTGCCCATCGATATGAAGTTATAGTGTGCCGAATTTCAAGTTCCTACCGTCAACGGTCTGGCTGCTAGAGCACTTTTAGTGTCAGGAACTTTCTGAAAACGCCATTTGGTGCAGTTTTACTCTTCAAAAACTGGTGAAACTTTAAAGTCGATTTTCTCGAAAGTTTGAAAAAATAAACATTTTCTGTTTCCGCCTGAAATAGACGTAGGGAATATTAAACTTGCATTCTGTGCTAAAATTATACCTCTAGGATCAAAATTGGCCGAGATATGGCCATTTTAGTTTCGGGGTGTGCTTTTTCACTTTTTCAAGATGGGATGGGACAAAAACCAAATCTTTGACAGGCTGTAGCTCGAAAACTATCAGAGATAGAGGGTTGTAATTTGTACTGCGTGTGCCCATCGATATGAAGTTATAGTGTGCCGAATTTCAAGTTCCTACCGTCAACGGTCTGGCTGCTAGAGCACTTTTAGTGTCAGGAACTTTCTGAAAACGCCATTTGGTGCAGTTTTACTCTTCAAAAACTGGTGAAACTTTAAAGTCGATTTTCTCGAAAGTTTGAAAAAATAAACATTTTCTGTTTCCGCCTGAAATAGACGTAGGGAATATTAAACTTGCATTCTGTGCTAAAATTATACCTCTAGGATCAAAATTGGCCGAGATATGGCCATTTTAGTTTCGGGGTGTGCTTTTTCACTTTTTCAAGATGGGATGGGACAAAAACCAAATCTTTGACAGGCTGTAGCTCGAAAACTATCAGAGATAGAGGGTTGTAATTTGTACTGCGTGTGCCCATCGATATGAAGTTATAGTGTGCCGAATTTCAAGTTCCTACCGTCAACGGTCTGGCTGCTAGAGCACTTTTAGTGTCAGGAACTTTCTGAAAACGCCATTTGGTGCAGTTTTACTCTTCAAAAACTGGTGAAACTTTAAAGTCGATTTTCTCGAAAGTTTGAAAAAATAAACATTTTCTGTTTCCGCCTGAAATAGACGTAGGGAATATTAAACTTGCATTCTGTGCTAAAATTATACCTCTAGGATCAAAATTGGCCGAGATATGGCCATTTTAGTTTCGGGGTGTGCTTTTTCACTTTTTCAAGATGGGATGGGACAAAAACCAAATCTTTGACAGGCTGTAGCTCGAAAACTATCAGAGATAGAGGGTTGTAATTTGTACTGCGTGTGCCCATCGATATGAAGTTATAGTGTGCCGAATTTCAAGTTCCTACCGTCAACGGTCTGGCTGCTAGAGCACTTTTAGTGTCAGGAACTTTCTGAAAACGCCATTTGGTGCAGTTTTACTCTTCAAAAACTGGTGAAACTTTAAAGTCGATTTTCTCGAAAGTTTGAAAAAATAAACATTTTCTGTTTCCGCCTGAAATAGACGTAGGGAATATTAAACTTGCATTCTGTGCTAAAATTATACCTCTAGGATCAAAATTGGCCGAGATATGGCCATTTTAGTTTCGGGGTGTGCTTTTTCACTTTTTCAAGATGGGATGGGACAAAAACCAAATCTTTGACAGGCTGTAGCTCGAAAACTATCAGAGATAGAGGGTTGTAATTTGTACTGCGTGTGCCCATCGATATGAAGTTATAGTGTGCCGAATTTCAAGTTCCTACCGTCAACGGTCTGGCTGCTAGAGCACTTTTAGTGTCAGGAACTTTCTGAAAACGCCATTTGGTGCAGTTTTACTCTTCAAAAACTGGTGAAACTTTAAAGTCGATTTTCTCGAAAGTTTGAAAAAATAAACATTTTCTGTTTCCGCCTGAAATAGACGTAGGGAATATTAAACTTGCATTCTGTGCTAAAATTATACCTCTAGGATCAAAATTGGCCGAGATATGGCCATTTTAGTTTCGGGGTGTGCTTTTTCACTTTTTCAAGATGGGATGGGACAAAAACCAAATCTTTGACAGGCTGTAGCTCGAAAACTATCAGAGATAGAGGGTTGTAATTTGTACTGCGTGTGCCCATCGATATGAAGTTATAGTGTGCCGAATTTCAAGTTCCTACCGTCAACGGTCTGGCTGCTAGAGCACTTTTAGTGTCAGGAACTTTCTGAAAACGCCATTTGGTGCAGTTTTACTCTTCAAAAACTGGTGAAACTTTAAAGTCGATTTTCTCGAAAGTTTGAAAAAATAAACATTTTCTGTTTCCGCCTGAAATAGACGTAGGGAATATTAAACTTGCATTCTGTGCTAAAATTATACCTCTAGGATCAAAATTGGCCGAGATATGGCCATTTTAGTTTCGGGGTGTGCTTTTTCACTTTTTCAAGATGGGATGGGACAAAAACCAAATCTTTGACAGGCTGTAGCTCGAAAACTATCAGAGATAGAGGGTTGTAATTTGTACTGCGTGTGCCCATCGATATGAAGTTATAGTGTGCCGAATTTCAAGTTCCTACCGTCAACGGTCTGGCTGCTAGAGCACTTTTAGTGTCAGGAACTTTCTGAAAACGCCATTTGGTGCAGTTTTACTCTTCAAAAACTGGTGAAACTTTAAAGTCGATTTTCTCGAAAGTTTGAAAAAATAAACATTTTCTGTTTCCGCCTGAAATAGACGTAGGGAATATTAAACTTGCATTCTGTGCTAAAATTATACCTCTAGGATCAAAATTGGCCGAGATATGGCCATTTTAGTTTCGGGGTGTGCTTTTTCACTTTTTCAAGATGGGATGGGACAAAAACCAAATCTTTGACAGGCTGTAGCTCGAAAACTATCAGAGATAGAGGGTTGTAATTTGTACTGCGTGTGCCCATCGATATGAAGTTATAGTGTGTCCGAATTTCAAGTTCCTACCGTCAACGGTCTGGCTGCTAGAGCACTTTTAGTGTCAGGAACTTTCTGAAAACGCCATTTGGTGCAGTTTTACTCTTCAAAAACTGGTGAAACTTTAAAGTCGATTTTCTCGAAAGTTTGAAAAAATAAACATTTTCTGTTTCCGCCTGAAATAGACGTAGGGAATATTAAACTTGCATTCTGTGCTAAAATTATACCTCTAGGATCAAAATTGGCCGAGATATGGCCATTTTAGTTTCGGGGTGTGCTTTTTCACTTTTTCAAGATGGGATGGGACAAAAACCAAATCTTTGACAGGCTGTAGCTCGAAAACTATCAGAGATAGAGGGTTGTAATTTGTACTGCGTGTGCCCATCGATATGAAGTTATAGTGTGCCGAATTTCAAGTTCCTACCGTCAACGGTCTGGCTGCTAGAGCACTTTTAGTGTCAGGAACTTTCTGAAAACGCCATTTGGTGCAGTTTTACTCTTCAAAAACTGGTGAAACTTTAAAGTCGATTTTCTCGAAAGTTTGAAAAAATAAACATTTTCTGTTTCCGCCTGAAATAGACGTAGGGAATATTAAACTTGCATTCTGTGCTAAAATTATACCTCTAGGATCAAAATTGGCCGAGATATGGCCATTTTAGTTTCGGGGTGTGCTTTTTCACTTTTTCAAGATGGGATGGGACAAAAACCAAATCTTTGACAGGCTGTAGCTCGAAAACTATCAGAGATAGAGGGTTGTAATTTGTACTGCGTGTGCCCATCGATATGAAGTTATAGTGTGCCGAATTTCAAGTTCCTACCGTCAACGGTCTGGCTGCTAGAGCACTTTTAGTGTCAGGAACTTTCTGAAAACGCCATTTGGTGCAGTTTTACTCTTCAAAAACTGGTGAAACTTTAAAGTCGATTTTCTCGAAAGTTTGAAAAAATAAACATTTTCTGTTTCCGCCTGAAATAGACGTAGGGAATATTAAACTTGCATTCTGTGCTAAAATTATACCTCTAGGATCAAAATTGGCCGAGATATGGCCATTTTAGTTTCGGGGTGTGCTTTTTCACTTTTTCAAGATGGGATGGGACAAAAACCAAATCTTTGACAGGCTGTAGCTCGAAAACTATCAGAGATAGAGGGTTGTAATTTGTACTGCGTGTGCCCATCGATATGAAGTTATAGTGTGCCGAATTTCAAGTTCCTACCGTCAACGGTCTGGCTGCTAGAGCACTTTTAGTGTCAGGAACTTTCTGAAAACGCCATTTGGTGCAGTTTTACTCTTCAAAAACTGGTGAAACTTTAAAGTCGATTTTCTCGAAAGTTTGAAAAAATAAACATTTTCTGTTTCCGCCTGAAATAGACGTAGGGAATATTAAACTTGCATTCTGTGCTAAAATTATACCTCTAGGATCAAAATTGGCCGAGATATGGCCATTTTAGTTTCGGGGTGTGCTTTTTCACTTTTTCAAGATGGGATGGGACAAAAACCAAATCTTTGACAGGCTGTAGCTCGAAAACTATCAGAGATAGAGGGTTGTAATTTGTACTGCGTGTGCCCATCGATATGAAGTTATAGTGTGCCGAATTTCAAGTTCCTACCGTCAACGGTCTGGCTGCTAGAGCACTTTTAGTGTCAGGAACTTTCTGAAAACGCCATTTGGTGCAGTTTTACTCTTCAAAAACTGGTGAAACTTTAAAGTCGATTTTCTCGAAAGTTTGAAAAAATAAACATTTTCTGTTTCCGCCTGAAATAGACGTAGGGAATATTAAACTTGCATTCTGTGCTAAAATTATACCTCTAGGATCAAAATTGGCCGAGATATGGCCATTTTAGTTTCGGGGTGTGCTTTTTCACTTTTTCAAGATGGGATGGGACAAAAACCAAATCTTTGACAGGCTGTAGCTCGAAAACTATCAGAGATAGAGGGTTGTAATTTGTACTGCGTGTGCCCATCGATATGAAGTTATAGTGTGCCGAATTTCAAGTTCCTACCGTCAACGGTCTGGCTGCTAGAGCACTTTTAGTGTCAGGAACTTTCTGAAAACGCCATTTGGTGCAGTTTTACTCTTCAAAAACTGGTGAAACTTTAAAGTCGATTTTCTCGAAAGTTTGAAAAAATAAACATTTTCTGTTTCCGCCTGAAATAGACGTAGGGAATATTAAACTTGCATTCTGTGCTAAAATTATACCTCTAGGATCAAAATTGGCCGAGATATGGCCATTTTAGTTTCGGGGTGTGCTTTTTCACTTTTTCAAGATGGGATGGGACAAAAACCAAATCTTTGACAGGCTGTAGCTCGAAAACTATCAGAGATAGAGGGTTGTAATTTGTACTGCGTGTGCCCATCGATATGAAGTTATAGTGTGCCGAATTTCAAGTTCCTACCGTCAACGGTCTGGCTGCTAGAGCACTTTTAGTGTCAGGAACTTTCTGAAAACGCCATTTGGTGCAGTTTTACTCTTCAAAAACTGGTGAAACTTTAAAGTCGATTTTCTCGAAAGTTTGAAAAAATAAACATTTTCTGTTTCCGCCTGAAATAGACGTAGGGAATATTAAACTTGCATTCTGTGCTAAAATTATACCTCTAGGATCAAAATTGGCCGAGATATGGCCATTTTAGTTTCGGGGTGTGCTTTTTCACTTTTTCAAGATGGGATGGGACAAAAACCAAATCTTTGACAGGCTGTAGCTCGAAAACTATCAGAGATAGAGGGTTGTAATTTGTACTGCGTGTGCCCATCGATATGAAGTTATAGTGTGCCGAATTTCAAGTTCCTACCGTCAACGGTCTGGCTGCTAGAGCACTTTTAGTGTCAGGAACTTTCTGAAAACGCCATTTGGTGCAGTTTTACTCTTCAAAAACTGGTGAAACTTTAAAGTCGATTTTCTCGAAAGTTTGAAAAAATAAACATTTTCTGTTTCCGCCTGAAATAGACGTAGGGAATATTAAACTTGCATTCTGTGCTAAAATTATACCTCTAGGATCAAAATTGGCCGAGATATGGCCATTTTAGTTTCGGGGTGTGCTTTTTCACTTTTTCAAGATGGGATGGGACAAAAACCAAATCTTTGACAGGCTGTAGCTCGAAAACTATCAGAGATAGAGGGTTGTAATTTGTACTGCGTGTGCCCATCGATATGAAGTTATAGTGTGCCGAATTTCAAGTTCCTACCGTCAACGGTCTGGCTGCTAGAGCACTTTTAGTGTCAGGAACTTTCTGAAAACGCCATTTGGTGCAGTTTTACTCTTCAAAAACTGGTGAAACTTTAAAGTCGATTTTCTCGAAAGTTTGAAAAAATAAACATTTTCTGTTTCCGCCTGAAATAGACGTAGGGAATATTAAACTTGCATTCTGTGCTAAAATTATACCTCTAGGATCAAAATTGGCCGAGATATGGCCATTTTAGTTTCGGGGTGTGCTTTTTCACTTTTTCAAGATGGGATGGGACAAAAACCAAATCTTTGACAGGCTGTAGCTCGAAAACTATCAGAGATAGAGGGTTGTAATTTGTACTGCGTGTGCCCATCGATATGAAGTTATAGTGTGCCGAATTTCAAGTTCCTACCGTCAACGGTCTGGCTGCTAGAGCACTTTTAGTGTCAGGAACTTTCTGAAAACGCCATTTGGTGCAGTTTTACTCTTCAAAAACTGGTGAAACTTTAAAGTCGATTTTCTCGAAAGTTTGAAAAAATAAACATTTTCTGTTTCCGCCTGAAATAGACGTAGGGAATATTAAACTTGCATTCTGTGCTAAAATTATACCTCTAGGATCAAAATTGGCCGAGATATGGCCATTTTAGTTTCGGGGTGTGCTTTTTCACTTTTTCAAGATGGGATGGGACAAAAACCAAATCTTTGACAGGCTGTAGCTCGAAAACTATCAGAGATAGAGGGTTGTAATTTGTACTGCGTGTGCCCATCGATATGAAGTTATAGTGTGCCGAATTTCAAGTTCCTACCGTCAACGGTCTGGCTGCTAGAGCACTTTTAGTGTCAGGAACTTTCTGAAAACGCCATTTGGTGCAGTTTTACTCTTCAAAAACTGGTGAAACTTTAAAGTCGATTTTCTCGAAAGTTTGAAAAAATAAACATTTTCTGTTTCCGCCTGAAATAGACGTAGGGAATATTAAACTTGCATTCTGTGCTAAAATTATACCTCTAGGATCAAAATTGGCCGAGATATGGCCATTTTAGTTTCGGGGTGTGCTTTTTCACTTTTTCAAGATGGGATGGGACAAAAACCAAATCTTTGACAGGCTGTAGCTCGAAAACTATCAGAGATAGAGGGTTGTAATTTGTACTGCGTGTGCCCATCGATATGAAGTTATAGTGTGCCGAATTTCAAGTTCCTACCGTCAACGGTCTGGCTGCTAGAGCACTTTTAGTGTCAGGAACTTTCTGAAAACGCCATTTGGTGCAGTTTTACTCTTCAAAAACTGGTGAAACTTTAAAGTCGATTTTCTCGAAAGTTTGAAAAAATAAACATTTTCTGTTTCCGCCTGAAATAGACGTAGGGAATATTAAACTTGCATTCTGTGCTAAAATTATACCTCTAGGATCAAAATTGGCCGAGATATGGCCATTTTAGTTTCGGGGTGTGCTTTTTCACTTTTTCAAGATGGGATGGGACAAAAACCAAATCTTTGACAGGCTGTAGCTCGAAAACTATCAGAGATAGAGGGTTGTAATTTGTACTGCGTGTGCCCATCGATATGAAGTTATAGTGTGCCGAATTTCAAGTTCCTACCGTCAACGGTCTGGCTGCTAGAGCACTTTTAGTGTCAGGAACTTTCTGAAAACGCCATTTGGTGCAGTTTTACTCTTCAAAAACTGGTGAAACTTTAAAGTCGATTTTCTCGAAAGTTTGAAAAAATAAACATTTTCTGTTTCCGCCTGAAATAGACGTAGGGAATATTAAACTTGCATTCTGTGCTAAAATTATACCTCTAGGATCAAAATTGGCCGAGATATGGCCATTTTAGTTTCGGGGTGTGCTTTTTCACTTTTTCAAGATGGGATGGGACAAAAACCAAATCTTTGACAGGCTGTAGCTCGAAAACTATCAGAGATAGAGGGTTGTAATTTGTACTGCGTGTGCCCATCGATATGAAGTTATAGTGTGCCGAATTTCAAGTTCCTACCGTCAACGGTCTGGCTGCTAGAGCACTTTTAGTGTCAGGAACTTTCTGAAAACGCCATTTGGTGCAGTTTTACTCTTCAAAAACTGGTGAAACTTTAAAGTCGATTTTCTCGAAAGTTTGAAAAAATAAACATTTTCTGTTTCCGCCTGAAATAGACGTAGGGAATATTAAACTTGCATTCTGTGCTAAAATTATACCTCTAGGATCAAAATTGGCCGAGATATGGCCATTTTAGTTTCGGGGTGTGCTTTTTCACTTTTTCAAGATGGGATGGGACAAAAACCAAATCTTTGACAGGCTGTAGCTCGAAAACTATCAGAGATAGAGGGTTGTAATTTGTACTGCGTGTGCCCATCGATATGAAGTTATAGTGTGCCGAATTTCAAGTTCCTACCGTCAACGGTCTGGCTGCTAGAGCACTTTTAGTGTCAGGAACTTTCTGAAAACGCCATTTGGTGCAGTTTTACTCTTCAAAAACTGGTGAAACTTTAAAGTCGATTTTCTCGAAAGTTTGAAAAAATAAACATTTTCTGTTTCCGCCTGAAATAGACGTAGGGAATATTAAACTTGCATTCTGTGCTAAAATTATACCTCTAGGATCAAAATTGGCCGAGATATGGCCATTTTAGTTTCGGGGTGTGCTTTTTCACTTTTTCAAGATGGGATGGGACAAAAACCAAATCTTTGACAGGCTGTAGCTCGAAAACTATCAGAGATAGAGGGTTGTAATTTGTACTGCGTGTGCCCATCGATATGAAGTTATAGTGTGCCGAATTTCAAGTTCCTACCGTCAACGGTCTGGCTGCTAGAGCACTTTTAGTGTCAGGAACTTTCTGAAAACGCCATTTGGTGCAGTTTTACTCTTCAAAAACTGGTGAAACTTTAAAGTCGATTTTCTCGAAAGTTTGAAAAAATAAACATTTTCTGTTTCCGCCTGAAATAGACGTAGGGAATATTAAACTTGCATTCTGTGCTAAAATTATACCTCTAGGATCAAAATTGGCCGAGATATGGCCATTTTAGTTTCGGGGTGTGCTTTTTCACTTTTTCAAGATGGGATGGGACAAAAACCAAATCTTTGACAGGCTGTAGCTCGAAAACTATCAGAGATAGAGGGTTGTAATTTGTACTGCGTGTGCCCATCGATATGAAGTTATAGTGTGCCGAATTTCAAGTTCCTACCGTCAACGGTCTGGCTGCTAGAGCACTTTTAGTGTCAGGAACTTTCTGAAAACGCCATTTGGTGCAGTTTTACTCTTCAAAAACTGGTGAAACTTTAAAGTCGATTTTCTCGAAAGTTTGAAAAAATAAACATTTTCTGTTTCCGCCTGAAATAGACGTAGGGAATATTAAACTTGCATTCTGTGCTAAAATTATACCTCTAGGATCAAAATTGGCCGAGATATGGCCATTTTAGTTTCGGGGTGTGCTTTTTCACTTTTTCAAGATGGGATGGGACAAAAACCAAATCTTTGACAGGCTGTAGCTCGAAAACTATCAGAGATAGAGGGTTGTAATTTGTACTGCGTGTGCCCATCGATATGAAGTTATAGTGTGCCGAATTTCAAGTTCCTACCGTCAACGGTCTGGCTGCTAGAGCACTTTTAGTGTCAGGAACTTTCTGAAAACGCCATTTGGTGCAGTTTTACTCTTCAAAAACTGGTGAAACTTTAAAGTCGATTTTCTCGAAAGTTTGAAAAAATAAACATTTTCTGTTTCCGCCTGAAATAGACGTAGGGAATATTAAACTTGCATTCTGTGCTAAAATTATACCTCTAGGATCAAAATTGGCCGAGATATGGCCATTTTAGTTTCGGGGTGTGCTTTTTCACTTTTTCAAGATGGGATGGGACAAAAACCAAATCTTTGACAGGCTGTAGCTCGAAAACTATCAGAGATAGAGGGTTGTAATTTGTACTGCGTGTGCCCATCGATATGAAGTTATAGTGTGCCGAATTTCAAGTTCCTACCGTCAACGGTCTGGCTGCTAGAGCACTTTTAGTGTCAGGAACTTTCTGAAAACGCCATTTGGTGCAGTTTTACTCTTCAAAAACTGGTGAAACTTTAAAGTCGATTTTCTCGAAAGTTTGAAAAAATAAACATTTTCTGTTTCCGCCTGAAATAGACGTAGGGAATATTAAACTTGCATTCTGTGCTAAAATTATACCTCTAGGATCAAAATTGGCCGAGATATGGCCATTTTAGTTTCGGGGTGTGCTTTTTCACTTTTTCAAGATGGGATGGGACAAAAACCAAATCTTTGACAGGCTGTAGCTCGAAAACTATCAGAGATAGAGGGTTGTAATTTGTACTGCGTGTGCCCATCGATATGAAGTTATAGTGTGCCGAATTTTTTTTTTTTTTTTTTTTTTTTTTTTTTTTTAAGTCCAAATTAGGTCGGAACATGTATAATTTTACATTGCCTTTGTATTGAATTAGGTCACGCGGCCCCATCAGCTGTTCAAATTTTACATTGACTTGTTAAGCGCCCCGTAAAATGGATAATCAATGACAGATATTATTGACCATGAAATATCAGTTAATTTCGTGACTTTCCAAACATTGTTGAGTTGCTATGTAGTTACTTCATTACATCATGTGTTATTGTATTCGGTTTTTTTTTCATTCCCAGTTTGGATTTTAAAGGGACACGTTCATTACTCTTTTTGGATAAATAGTATGAATAGACGAACGGTTCTTTTTAGCTAAACATATAAGCCAAGCCTTTTCAAATGGCAGCCGACGACGCCCGGTAATAAATGGTTTTTTTTTCTTTGTGTCTTCTTGGCGAGACTTAATCGGATTGTAAAGCGTATTTCTAAACTTCTAAATTTTACTGATAGCATTCCTTTGCGCCATTCCATTTTCCATTCCAACGTTTATGCTTCTTACAATTGTCCTTTCTAAAACTAACGTATTTTATGACGTCACCGACAGTGATCTTCCGGTACTATTATTGATATCTATGCAGATCACTGTCAGTGACGTCATACAATGCGTTAGTTTTAGTGGAATTGAAAGAATCACAGACGTTGGAATGGAAATTGGAATGGTGCAAATTGATGCAATCAGTGTTCCCGATACACATACAAAGTTTAGAAATACGCTTTACAATCCCTTTAACGCTGTACCACTTGCTTGTAACGTCGCGACATAAATATAGTTCATAGCCATAAAATCTTTGAGGGAATATTCTGACACCTGCTCGTGCATTTCATGTTACATCATGACTATCTGTTCATCAATTTATTATCATTTTGAATACATATCTGTTTGTTTTCATTTTCTTCGTTTACAAATACTTGCAGCCTCTGATGTTTAGCGCTAGCGTAACTTTCACAGAGACCGTTCTGCTTAGCTCTATTTGGTCCTTTACAAAAAATATAAAAATACATTAAAGATTAAGTTTCTGGTTTGAGTGAATTTACCTAGAATAATTAAAAAAGGATCATGCAATTTTCATCAATTCTAGAACTACTGGATCAACTAACCAAAAGGCCCGCAAGAGATTCAGCTGCACAAATGCCATGTATTCTATTGAGGGTATTGTTTTTAGTTTCAAATGAATATTTTCGTCTGAAAATCTGAATTTTGAGTGTAGCAAACATCGCATATTTTACACGTAACAAAATGGCTAAGAAAGAAACGGTGGTACTCTCAAATATTTGTGTGTAAAAGGGGTACATTCACCATCCTTTCGACGAACAATACCGATAATCGAACATCGTATTCTTTCGAAGGCTATTTACATAATATTCAAGTCGATTGACTTGAAAAAAGTAGTAGTGTATCTTTAATTTTGACAAAATTCCTTGCAGCGAGGGTTATTACAATGTATAACAAAGTTCGTTATACAATCATTTATACCAGGTTAAATTAAATATTATCAAGACAAAAAATAGGTCACAATTATAAATTCGAATGACAGAATTACAAACGTATGATTGGAAATTGAAATATGAAAATAAATATCATCCATGCAAGAGCTCATTTCCAACAGATTTTGAAATTGGGTTTACCAATGAGCTTACCATTCCTTACACTACTTTTTCATGACGTTCAATACATAACATTTTTTTCAAAACCAGAATTTAGACTATAAAAAACAAGCATGTTTGATGTGTATGTGGTCAAAGGGGGGTAATTTTAATTACATGTGGTCTGTAGAAAAAAAAACATGGACATTAAAGTACAGTGAAACTCGTAAAAATCGGCCATGCACGGGACCAATTCATTTGACCGGTTTATAGGAGTGGTCGTAACTTTACCTTTGAACTTGTAAAAAGAGTCACGTCTGTAGTACAGGATAAACCTGGCTTGTTCGCTAATTTGCAGAGAGAGAGAGAATGTAAATGGAAAATGACTTAATAAACTATATAAATCTCCAGATTATTTCTTTCGATCAAAATATTTTCCAGCTATCATTGGTTTATACAGTTTTATTTTGATGCAGACGCAAGAAAAAGGTCCAGAAATCAATGTTGTACTAGTTCCATGTATATTAACTATTATATAGGTTAATGGATGTAGGCTACATCTTCGAAATACCGTTAGATCATTTTAATTTTATAGTTTTTATCTTACTAATTCCAATTTGAAGTCAGCATTTGTTATATTTCTATCAACTTCAAGCCATTGTAAAAAAAAATGACGTGCGATTTTGTTTTTTGTTAAAAAAGTTTGAAATAGGTTACCTTTATCAAAATTGTGTTAAACGTTCAATACACAGAATTATGAAATGACGTTTATATCGCCTACAGCTGACAGCATCCGTTTTATCTAGCACGTGTGTAGCATGGTGTAATAAACATGTGGTCAAAGGGGGATAATTTTAATAGTCAAATTTGTTAAGAATTATTCCAAGTTGAAAATCATGTGTATTACAACAATTTTAGTGTCCCCAATATTTCTATTGCAAAAAAAAAAAAAAAAAAATATTCACCCAATATTTTCCGTCAAAAAATTGTTACAAAACGAAAATTTTCAGGAAAACCCAAGTGATGTAATCTGGAACGCCGATATTTTCCGCTATTACTCATTCCAATATTCTAGACAGAGATGATTGCTGCAAAACGAAGGTTTTCAGAAAAACACGAGTGATGTAATCGGGATCGCCGATATTTTCCGTCTATACTTCATTTTATTATTCAAGACAGAGATAATTGAAAAACCCGAGTGATGTAATGTCAATACAAAATTATACGAATTAATAAGCATAGGCTGTACTAAGTAGTTTGTGATTCCGTTGTATTTCAATTCTCTGTAATTTCGAGTATACTATCCGTTTAAGATGTTAATATCTTGAACTGAACTTTCTGCAAAATAACATCAACAAAGTATGGTCTTTCCATATTAGTAACATTTGTTTTAACTGTAGCAGGGACGTAAGAACCGGGAGAGCTGGGGGGGGGGGGGGGGGTCCGGCAAACATTAACACGACCTCATTTTTATCGTCTGTAAGATAATGTAAATGCTGCCCGGAATGGTGTCAGAGGTAAGGACATTAATCCTTATTTTCAAAATGTTCTTAGGGTCGGTGTCTCCTTGAGCATTGAAACGAGTGCGTAAATTATTCTTAGTTACTCCTACATATTGTTTGGGGCATTTCTTACATGAAATTAAATAAATTAGATTTGCGCTTTCACGTCATAAATGCTCCTGGATAGGATACCTTTTATTTGTAAAGCTACTCATAAAATAATGTGTTTCAGATACAAAGGGACATGTTTTGCATCTACTTGACAAACATGGGGCACTCCTTAAACCTGGAGGAACTTCGGCATATAGTCTAGTCTTCGCTGCTATTTGCTAAGTGGAGTTTTTTATGTTTCGTAAAAATCGTTTTGAGTATCCCCGCTCTTTCAGTTTTGAGAAAAGAATCGTACAGGCTTGGTTGAAGTCAGAGGATCTTGTGCAAATTCGGTGAAATCGTAAAACTTGTGATTTAATTATACCGGAAAAGGTATGTTTTGGGTGAAATGAGCTTTTGTGCAGAAGTTGATGAGTATCAGTTTCTTTGAAATATACCTTAATGTCCAGTTTATTGGTTACTGCTATGGAATCTCCTTTGAAAACAGTGGTATCGAGAAAATCTTTTGTGACTGACGTTGGCGGTTAGTTTGATGGACAGATGGTGTTTGTTGAGAATTTCATAAAAAGGGGTAATGCCTCACGTTCCTTATGATTTATCGTTTACCCATAGCTGTTCCTGAAGTTTGTAAATACGATTTACCATTATATTATGTGAAATCGTTGCGACAAAAAGCTAAAAGCTGTAAAATTGCATCGTCGGGTCTGTTTGGATCTGGGTTTCTACTAAAAGCTTTACAACTGCCATTAATCAGGCAGTGTTATCAATAGTGGTATGCATAGAAGACATGTCAATAGAAATCAGAATGGCATTCGGATGAACTCGAAGATTTTTTATTTTATTCACAAAATCAGTTGTGTCCTTAAGATAGGCTTTATGTTGGCAAGCTAGAGGTAGTAAGAAATGGTCAATGTATTCTGACACGCATATGACTCACTACTACAGTCAGATTTGATCGGACGGCCTTTAGGGATTTTATTAGAGATGAACCACTCCTTTGTAGGATTATTATGGATCTTAGGCAAAGTACATTATATAAATGTCTCTCACGACAATCAGGTTATAATTCTTTATTTAATTTGCTAATAACGCGGATAAAAAAAACTATCCGAACCGCTTTTCAGAATTAAAACGTAACATTTTGGTCCCCTACTAAATTATGCAAATAATTCATGTTTACATCCAAGGAAGTTAATAGTCAAGCACAATGCGGTTTTCACCTCATGACATCACTCTACCATCTAACTGATTGACTAATCTGACTAACTTGTACACCCTTGATAAATAATGGAGGTCATTTCATGTATTATATTATTATAATATACTATGGTGCATTAATTAACTCCAAAATGAATATCGCTATTGAGACCTCTGACCTGAAAAGACAAAGCTATTATAATTAGATAGAACAGAGGGGATATTCCCAGTGGCGAAGCGAGAAATTTTTTTTAGGTTAGGGGCCAATGAAGGGGGGGGCATGGCATGAAAATGCTCAAATTTTGCGCTTTTTAAGTAAAAATATAGCAAAAATTTTCGAGGGGGAGGGGGCGGTGGGCCTAAATACGTCACTGGATATTCCTCGTTCTGAGCAAGATTTTGCCAATAAGGGTACATTTTAACTTGCCATCATTTGAGTAAACAGGTTATCTGGCAAGGGACTCTCTGGCAACTGAACATTTGAATGGCATTGGGCACAGTTTTGGCAATCAGTCTGTCAGACTGGTTATTATTATTTATGTGGTTCTATTACCAGAAGGGAAAAACCGGGGCATAGGGTACTGTAAACTGTCTGTGAACTGTCGTGGGTAAATCTCATTGTATTAACTAGTATGAGCATTGAAATATCAGTATCAAAATATACTATTATGTTTTTACAATTTGGGTGGGGGTATGAGTAGCCTACCCAGTTCAGTCAAAATTTGGAACATACAATTCTGATGGGGAAGTTTGTTCCATTCAATGTTAAATAATATATTGTTTTTTACGCAAATTTATTCCAAGACAAGATTTCGGTATTGTTTTAAAGCTGATTCATATTTGCATCACTAACTAAATCTTAAAGACAGTACTGCCAAATCATTCTTCGCATCAGTCTTTAAGAAATATTTGTACAATGGATTTCTATCCGGTTGCTTTATTTGTCACATAAACAATTCTGATGACGCATTGTTAACGTAAGCGTATTGAAAACGGAAGGGTAGGGCTAAAGTATTTTGAAATAGGTATAAATGCGGAAAAAATCTGTGAAATTCAATAGACATCTTACCGGTTGCTATGTAAACTAAGCAAACTAACTCTTACTGGTTGCGAGAAAATATATTTCAAACCAGAGCCAGAATATTAAAACTGATCTTTCATTGGTTAACAATCTCATTATCCAATCGTCTCACAGTATTCATGTACTGAGTTAAAATGAGTTAAAGTAATACTGATTGGTGATAATTGGTCTAATCATGCAACACAAGCTGAGCCTTCAGGTCACATTTTGTTTGGAATTACTCGCATCTAATACATGAAAAATTGTCACACAAAAGATAACAACTGTTTGTTTGCTTCCAAACTTTTCAAAGGCCTAAAGTTCACATTTTATAAGTTAAAATTATGTTTCGGACTTCCTAACTGTGTTGTACCAAATATCCCGATAAGGCAAAAATTGTTTTGGTAAACAAGTGTAAAAGCTTGGGTTTTAAATAAGCTTAATCTCAGTCAAAAAGTCTTTTTGTTCCATTTTCAGTTTTGTCCGAAATTCTAATTTTTTCTGTTTTGGCCTTAATTTGAACTTAGCAGACTTGTGATCAAAATCAGTACCATTCAGACGTCTGCGGTTCTTGCAATTCCACTAAAACTAACACGTTTTATGACGTCACTGACAGTGATCTGCATGATTAATAGTAGTTTCCGGTAGGTCACTGTTAGTGACGTCATTAAACCAGTTCATTGTAGTGAAATTGCAAGAATCTCAGACGTCGAAATGGAAATTGGAAAGGCGCAAATTGATGATATCAGTGTACCCGATACACTATAGTTGGGGATCCGTCCTATACCAATCCATAGCGCTTCTCCGGGAATGAGGATTCCCACTGTTTAAACGCCTCTCAGGTCTTAACGAATTGGCCTACCTTTATAAATTTACGTTTTTCGGAAATTTCGCAGAATTTTCTTATCAATGGAATGTAAAAATTTCACAAGAATCTCCCAAAAGTACCGTCTTACGCCGAAACAAAATTTAATACACTCACAGGTCGACTTGAATCGCCATTTTGGTGTACTACCTTTTTCTACTCCTTGACAGAAGAGTTGGATAATGTAAGCTCCGCCCATATGGCAGCCATCACTGATAGAATTTTCGCTTGGAAACTTTCGATTAGAATAAAAGATATTAATTAAGCTAGGAGATCATTTAATTTACATTTTTATTTAATATTTTATGAAAATATATCGAGATGTGCCGATTTTCAAGGACACAGGGGCTTAATAAAGATTTGAATTTCCGCAATGAAATGATACAGCATGGCAGCCTGACGTTGACACGCTCAACGGCAGGTTTTATCTGACTACCGATACACATACAACGTTTAGAAAATCACTATACAATCCCTTTAACAATCACTGTATACATTACAACCAAAATAGAAAACCGTAACAATCATTGTAAACATTACAGAAAGCCATAAACCACCGTATATATTACAGAGATCCTTAACAATCGCTGTTGACATTACAGCCACTGTAGACATTTCAGAAAGCATTAACAGCCACTGTAGACTTTTCAGAAAGATCATAAAAGATCGTAGTGACGTCATAAAACGCGTTAGTTTTAGTGGAGTTGCAAGAACGACGGGCGTCGGAATGGAAATTGGAATGGCGCACATTGATACTATCAGGGTCCCCGATACACATACAAAGTTTAGAAAAACTCTTTACAATCCCTTTAAATAAATATATTCCACGATAAACAAATTGCACACGTCATGAAATATAAGAAATATTGCACCTTCAATTTTCTCATAGGATGTTGTGGAAACTTTCAGTTAGATCATATTTAGCACCTTCCATTACGTTTTTCACAGTTTAAGTCAGTAAACTGATGATGGTAAAATAATTTCAATCATTACAGAAATGACGACTTCTAAAACTACACAACATTTATTTGTTCTTGACAATTTTTTAGATGGCAGTATTTTACAAGGAACTACTGTAACCGTCCTGATAATTGGTTTGGTTTTAGGCATCATCATCGTTGCTATTCTTGTGTGGTTTGTGGCCAAACGCAGGTAAGAACCCTCTTTTGAATACGAAAACCCTTGAAAGTAATTTATTGTGCTACCACATTGCTTTTACAACAGCATATTGCAAACCATTTTATTGTGAATTGAAACATCACTGCGAAGTAATATTGATAATCTTATATTGCCTAAAAAAATGAATTGCTATGAAAAATAGAAATTGACAAAGAAATTTTCGATTCGAAATGTCAATGTAGAGACTGGTTATTCCACATGCAAATAGCCTATATTATGAACACATTGACTTCTGACTTCTACCATGTCACAAATATTCAAAATAGGATTGTAAATTGCATAATAATAAAAACAAATCCGTACAAGCAAAACAATTCCATTCCAAAAGTACCATCAGGTGTTTCGAAAAGAGTAAACATTACTGAGGTCAAAATCATTAGGTGCAACGAGATCAATTCAGCAGATCTTCCAAAATGCAAGAAGGAGATTTGTCATATTTGACAAGAAGTTTAAAGAATACCTTCGAGACCGTGCATATATATGTTAGAAAATTTTTCCAGTGATACAATTTCTTAGAAATTCTGCTTGAAAATGAACACAATTTTGAAAATCCATGTCAAATCACATGTATAAATATTTAACCCTTTAATAGTAGTTGGAGTTTTCATTGATCCAAATAAAATCTAAAATCTAAGACACTCAAAACCAATTTGAGTATAAATATTTCAATTTACTCAAAAACAATAGGTACACTCTGGTCACAATGAACCGCATTTTGTATATATTATTTTTGTATGAATTAAAATATTAAAATCAAAATAGTTCTAAGAGTCTTAGTCTTAGATTGTCTTTGGGTTGATGAAAATGACAACTGGTAAAAAGATATACTCGTATATTTGAAATTGGAAATTGGAAATTTCAGTCTTAAATACGGAGGGAAATGTATCTATTGAAAATTATCAAAACGTATATTTTCAAGGACCCATAGGCAGTTTAAGAAAATGGCATGAAATTGACAACCATATTTTGAATATTGATGCCATGAGAGATAAAATTCAATTCAGACCTCACTGTGGCCAGAGAGTAGATTACGATTCAGTAACAAAATTCAATATCAGAGCAAACTACACATTTAACCTGTGTCTATTGTGCTTTCACCACATCGACCACCAATATCATTCATTTTCCATCCTGAAATGCTCTCACCGATCTCATCTTAAGATATTTTCTCCCAAAAAGCAACCTTCCTGTCGTTCAGTTACTGTTCATCCAGTTTGTTCCACTGGTGATGGTAATGACTCCGGGCAGTATGGGATTTTCTTAAGAAACATGTGTACTGCACTTGGGTTAGAGGGACACACTGATTAAACAAGAACTGAAATGCAGGATGGCGCTTCTCGAGTGGTACCTTTAGATGTGATCCGAGAGAGTTTATCAGGATGGAAAATGTTGGATATTGGTGGTTTTGGTTAATTTTTTGACATGCTATTTTGTTCGAGGCAGTACTCGTACAATTTTTGTTCGATGACTTTCATATTTTCAGGGTTTAGCAAGGACATGTTGAAGTAAATTTGTAAGAATTTTGAAAGAGATCGGCTCATCAGCAGCTGAGATACTTTTCGTCAAAGTTGGGGACGTTTTTTTTTGAGACACCCGATATGTAATATAGATCTTTCTTTTTCTTTAAATGAGGACTTGGAAAGTTCTAGGAAAGAAGTGTGTTTCCTCTTCATTTAAACTTACAAAAATCATATTTTTTTTTTATCATAAGATTTACAGAACCATTGTCAGGCTGATAATCCGATTCTTATGAAAATAAATTCAAAATAAACTTTTTAACTTGTAGACAAAAGTGTGAAGTGACCTTTAAGAAAAAAAGATATTATGTAAGATGCCGCAAAACTATAATTTGTTTATGAACTGTAATCATCGTAGAAAATATGAAATATTCCAGAACATTCCAGAACCTGGAATTTGTTAGCTTATCTAATACGGTGGGTTCATTATACAGACTCCAGACTCCAGACTCCAGACCCGGTCAAGGCCAAAGCCTCGTTGTAGTAATCAAGGGTCATCGAGAGTGAAAAATGTGAATGGGACGTTTCGTACTCAACGTAGTATTTATTAGTGTTTCCTTCATGGAATAATAAAGCTGTCTCAAGAATAATGAATACTATTTTCACAATTTTGTATTGAAATAAATAATAAATATCAATAAATATATTATTCATGTTGTAACAAACTTAGAAGTTGTCGAGAAGAAAATTATAGAATTAACTGTTGTCTGAACAAGTAAGAATATTGTTGTTGAAGCTTTGCACCTCTGCAATTAGCCGCTTCACATCGACATATTTTGGGTTGCCATGTTTATAATATGTCAATTTAATGACGTAGCCAGTTCCATTACAATCAATTGCTTTCATTTTGCCAGTAGTTGTGGCTGTGTTTATCCACTTTTCCTCATCATCAGGATCACGTTGAAAAAGGCGATATTTCACGGCGACGTTGGTCCAGGATGACGAGGTGTGTTTCCCGTTTTCGTTTATCGCTTTGTCTACGACGTATTGGCTACTTGACGACGGATTCACAGGTGGGTTGGAGCATGCTGCCTCATAATTGACATTTACTATCAAGGTCTGGAATATTTCTTCAGAGGAAAGAAATTTGCTGAGCGACATGGTTGAAATTGAAAAAGCACGGAAGAAAAGGGAAGGGATGTTATTCTTACTTGTTCAGACAACAGTTAATTCTATAATTTTCTTCTCGACAACTTCTAAGTTTGTTACAACATGAATAATATATTTATTGATATTTATTATTTATTTCAATACAAAATTGTGAAAATAGTATTCATTATTCTTGAGACAGCTTTATTATTCCATGAAGGAAACACTAATAAATACTACGTTGAGTACGAAACGTCCCATTCACATTTTTCACTCTCGATGACCCTTGATTACTACAACGAGGCTTTGGCCTTGACCGGGTCTGGAGTCTGGAGTCTGGAGTCTGTATAATGAACCCACCGTATCTAATACATAATAATGTTCCCATTTCGCTCGAAATTGAAGCCTTCAAATCCCCATGTAGCGTTCGAAAGTCAAAAATACAACTCAGAATATGTCTTTCGAGTCTATTTTAAATGTCTTCAATCTTCAATTACCTTTTCTTTCTTTTTCTTAATTTAAGGTTTTACCATGAACATGAACCAACGTTAGTCTCGATCAATCCAGGTTATATGGAAATATCAAATAGTAAGTAACATCGTAGACTTGATCATCGGAAGGAAATCATTACCACAGAGAAGAGACAACATTTGACTCCATTTCTTAAAATTCACGGAATATCACCTCTTAAGAGTAGGCCCTACACTCTTTTACGGCTAAAACTTGTGTTTGATAGCATTCATTGATCCAATTAAAATGCATCTCGCACACAATCAGTGTTGAAAATGCAACAAGCAAACTGTATTTAAAGTTTTTCAAAAAGAATCTACCCACTTTGTCAAAAGGCGTCTTGGGTAATCAACACTAAAACAAGAAGAAAGATCAAAGAGAGTTACTTCCCGTCATGAATTAAAAATTTCAATATCGCTTACAGATATTGTTATCTTCTATATATAAATATATTTTATTAGTGATTTTGATGAAAAGTCCAGTGATGGATATATACTCTTATTGGCCAGGTTTGAGCGACACTATTTTATGTTTATTTTAAGATGTGGTATTCCTTTAAACCCAACGTCAGCCTACTTATAATAACATTATTTTTTACCATTGACTTGATCCCCTTTCACTCAATATCCAATGAGAAACATGTAGGCCCTACTCAGATCTCCACTGGTTGCAATTTACAAACTTTCACTTTATAATCTTCATTTTAAACAAACAAAATTGACCTTGTCACTTAACATTTCGAGACAAACTGATGCTATGAGGGTCCCAGACCATATACAGCTTAGAAACCTCTTTACAGCCCCTTTAATCTATTGCAGTTTATAAACCTGATGAATGGGAAATAGATCGAAATCAAATACAATTATTGGACAAAAGATTAGGTAAAGGATCATTTGGAATAGTTTGGGAAGCAGTTGCTACACATATTTCGCCAGCACAAAGGGAGCCCATTAGGGTTGCAGTAAAGGTAATAGAAACTTATATTTTACAATTTTGGATTTTTGCATCATAATTGCTTACGAAGAAGTATTCGACATTTCCAGTGCAAAGAATAGTTATTCCCGATACTTATTTATTAGCTTTTAATTTTTGTTTCCCTTTTTCTGGTATTAAATAGATAGTAAATGATGGAGCTGGTTTTTACAACAGAATGATATTTTTAAAAGAAGCTACTATAATGAAGTAAGTACATACTCTTTAAGTACTTTTCGCCAAATTCGACAAAAGTTAGTAACGTTTACAATTTTTTTTTTTTTAAATTGGCTTTTATAAATATCGGGGTCTCAGCTGTCAGTAATCTGATCTCTTTCGAAATTCTCACAGGTAAACTTCAAGATGTCTTCCCTGAAAATATGAAGACCATCAATAAAAATTGTGTAAATACTGCCCCAATACAGTATGTCGAAAAAAGCAATGATCACTGATCAGTTTACCAAAAGCTGAAATACTTTCCGTCGAACTTGGGAACGTTTCGAATTGTTCTATACCACCAAATATTCAAAATTTCAAACTAAAAGAGCTAAAGCAAAGAGATCGCAAACCGATTCCTTCATTTTTATACGCCCACATGAAATGTGGAGCGTATATTGTCGTCACCCATGTCCGTCGGTCCGTCGGTCTGTCGGTCTGTCGGTCCGTCCGCCGGTCCGTTCCGTCCACAATTGCTCGTAAACACTCTACAGGTCACAATTCTTGACGGATTTTGACGAAACTTACTGGTAATGTTTATTACCGCCCAAGGATGAACCCTATTGAAAATCAGCAAAATCGGAAAATATTTACTATGAATTATTGCCCTTGTTCTTAAAAACGCGTTCGATTTTTGGCTCGTAAACACTCTACAGGTCACAATTATTGACGGATTTTGATGAAACTTGCTGGTAATGTTTATTACTACCCAAGGATGAACCCTATTGAAAATCAGCAAAAACGAAAAATATTTACTATGAATTATTGCCCTTGTTCTTAAAAACGCGTTCGATTTTTGGCTCGTAAACACTCTACAGGTCACAATTCTTGATGGATTTTGATGAAACTTACTGATAATGTTTATGACCACCCAAGGATGAGCCCTATTGAAAATCAGCAAAATCGAAAAATATTTACTATGAATTATTGCCCTTGTTCTTGAAAACGCGTTCGATTTTTGGCTCGTAAACACTCTACTTGTCACATTCCTTGATGCACTTTGCTGAAACTTACTGATAATGTTTATTACCACCAAAGGATGCACCCTATTGAAAATCGGCAAAATCGAAAAATATCTAATATGAATTATTGCCCTTGCTCTTGAAAACGCGTTTGATTTTTGGCTCATAAACATTATAGGAGGCACAATACTGGATAGATTTTGAAGAAACTTGATGTGAATGTTCTTAATACCTTTTCCTGTAACTATCAAATATATTTGTTTCAAGTCAAAGCTGCCAGTGGGCGTATATTACCTTGCCTGGCAAGCTATCTTAAGTTTTTTGACTATCGGTTGAAAAAAATTGAGCTACAGAATTTAAAAAATTGGTATACATTTCCTATCATAATCCTATACAAACCTGTACCAAGTTTTAAGACTATCGGTTAAAAGCCAAAGGAGCCACTTTTTCATATTATTCTGAGATTGTTTAAGGTTATATTGTTAGTATTAACCACGTTTTACAAGGAAATTGATTGAAAATAATTTCCAATCTGATGCCTTACTTTTGATAACAGAACAATCTGTCAATGGATTATTATCTGTATTGTATTGTCTATTTATTTTAGGGAGTTTAAATGTTTTCATGTAGTCAGATTATTAGGAGTGGTATCAATAGGACAACCAGCTTTGGTTATCATGGAACTTATGACAAAAGGAGATTTAAGAAATCATTTACGTTCCCACAGACCAGATGCTGAGGTAATTGCCCTTTTAAGACTAGACAATCTTCATTGATATTGATTTTGAATTTATTTGGAAAATGCCTTGGAATGGAAGCAGTTTTCTAGCGTTGGGGTCTGGTGTAAGTGATGCGTTCTGATTAAATTAATTAAATGTGTTGAGCTACTGCATAAATGTTATGTGTAAAGTGGTTCAAATAGCTCCACTGGCCCCCTGTTTCAATGGGCCTGTGACGTCATGTGCTTCGATACTAATAAATGGTGATCGTTGTTGGTTGTCATCTTTACTCATAATTCCAGTCAACCCAGCTGCAGAGTGCAGGGTGCAGATACTAGTAATCCGAGAAAGATCAATGCCAAGAGGTTTGGTCAAGGACCAGCTGGGAGAAAAGATCCTCGTTGAGCCTAAGTTGTTATCCTTGTTAAATAAAGGCTAGAAATTGTTATTCTATCCGTCTTTGAACTTTTACAATGCGAACTCTGTTTTGATTGCAGGAACCAAGAAATAGTCCTCCGCCTGGTATTAAAGATATTTTACAGATGGTAGGGGAGATAGCAGACGGCATGGCTTATTTAACAGATAAAAAAATTGTACATCGAGATTTAGCAGCCAGAAATTGTATGGTTTCAGAAAATAATGTCGTCAAAATAGGAGGTATACTTCAAATTAAATAATCACATTTAGATGCAGTGTAAAAAATTCCATGTCAAAAAAAGTAAAACTATAGGCCTATATTAGGCCTTCTCAAATAGCGGTCCGCGACGACCTTGAGAATGGCCCGTCAAGAGTGACGCCTTCCGCTAAGACGCTCTGCTCGTTATGCTACATTTGGCCCTTATATTTTTTTTCATAAAATGCATTTGGCCCTTTACAAAAATTAATTGAGAAGGCTTGGCCTATATTATCTAGTATAACTATAAATGTTGTTGTAGATTTTGGAATGAGCAGAAATGTTTATGAAACAGATTATTATAAAAAATCTGGCAAGGGGCTGCTACCTGTTAGATGGATGGCGCCAGAATCTTTAAAAGATGGTATATTTACAATTTCGTCAGATGTTTGGTAAGGTTTCCTTTATTTTAATCATGATATGAAGAGAGTCTTCTCAATTTTCGAGCTTAGAATGACTTGACCCAAATTTTGTTAGTGTATAAGTGCTGTATAATGTGTATCCTTTACCACAAAAACACCGAAAGTACAGTGGTGTCGATTATCCGCACACTTTTTACTTGGAACGTAATATTAAAGTTAAATTATCCATTAATCCGATGATCCGACGTATTGCAGATGATGATGCGATGATTAACAATGACAACTTGTCTTTGAACTTTGTTTTTTTAGCTTGCAGTTTTGATGGGTATTATCCTTTTCTTGAGAATATAATTTTATATTTTTTCACGTACAGGTCGCTGGGTGTGGTTTTATGGGAAATGGCTACATTAGCAGCCCAACCCTATCAAGGTCTTTCAAATGTGGAAGTATTAAAGTATGTGGTAAATGGTAACATTATTGATAAACCAGAAGGATGTCCTGATCAATTGTAAGTCTTCAAGTACAGATTCTAGCCATTTCCTTAGTAAATGTACAACATGCAAAGTACGTGATTTAACTAAATATCGAGTATTTGGTTTAAGTGCATTTAAATGGATTGTAAAGAGGTTTTCTAAACTTTGTATGTGTATCGGGGACACTGATAGCATCAATTTGCGCCATTCCAATTTCCATTCCGACGTCTGTGGTCATAAAACGTGTTAGTTTTAGTGGGATTGCAAGAACCACAGACGTCAGAATGAAAATTGGAATGGCGCAAATTGATGCTATCAGTGTCCCCGATACACATCCAAAGTTGAGAAAACCTCTTTACAATCCCTTTAAAGACAATATCATGTTGAGAATGGACAACAAGTACATACATTGAGACAAAATGCACACAAGTACATATTATAACTTGATATTAAGTACCAATACCTTGTGAACGATCAAGAACATGACTTACAGGCCCTAAGAGACAATGTCTAAAGTTTTACCTAACAAATGTACATGTACAATATAAGAAAGTACAAAATAGTAATAATTAATCTTGAGCAATTATTTCTATTTAGATATGTGATCATGAATAGTTGTTGGAGATATAAACCTAAAGATCGGCCGACATTTAAAGACATTATCAAAATGCTTATACCAGATTTAAATCCACGTTTTAAAGATGTATCGTACTTCTTTAGTGATGAGAATACAAAAGATGGACGAGAACTTGTATATAATGAGGACGAAACTCCATATAATTTAGACAAACTGGAAGCAGATCCTCAAGATCTAGATGATTCTGTTGAATATGATACTCATGATGAATCAACTATACCATTTATAGAACATCATACAGACCGACTTCACAATCAGCCACGTTCCAGTGTGTTACATTTAATTAATTCGGAGCCTTGTGAATGTGTTATGTTAGAGGAGTTGAATAGTAAGGGTCATCGTGTTGTAACCATGCCGACAGAAAAAGAAACTGTAAACAATTTTAACCAAAAAGATAGAAACTATTGCCAAATTAATGTGCCTGTTTGCCATTGTAACCAAAGAGTGCGATAAACATAATATTAACGAAAACATTAATACCTCAATTGATAAACATGAAATAAATGTGTAAAACTTCTCGAAATATTCGCATGATTCACGCCAAAATATTATGTTCCAAATTTTGATACTTGAAGAATAATCCTGAATTGAAAGTTGTTGTGTTTTTTTCACTCTGGTATAAGTTCGCTTTACTCAAAGTATCTAATGTAAGGTTTACTCATGAAAATTAACTAATGTCGAATGCCCAATTCAAAGTGTTAAATGCTTGCTGAATTCATTTTTAGGCCTAGCCTACATATGGACACTGGTGAAGGTTCTGCATAAATCGGGGCTTCTTTGCCTGTTTATATTTTATTCAGACATGCTGATTACAATTGCAAAATTTCGTTAGGAGTTATCTCCCGTAACATTTTGACATAATTATTACAGTAAACAAAAATGATTTTTGACAGAGTTATCTCTCTTAATGTTGAATTTTATAAAAAAAAATAACTGCCTTGAAACTTTAAAATTGATTTTGTAACATAAATCAATAACCTATTGATGTAATATCATTGAGTTAAGCAGTGGTGAGTGTGGAGCCAAGCAGGGTATGCTAACTCTTCTACATGTAGATTCCTGATACCACTTTACATTATGAAATATTTAGTCATTAAAATTGATATACTTCCTCAAATAAAAAGTTCATCAGCTGCTCCATGTGTACATGGATTTCGAGATTTGTTTTTCGGTTGGCCGGGTTGGGATCGTTCGTGCTTAGGTTATATTATTATTATTAAGCAGCAGTCAAGTATCACCTTTTCGCATTGCAAAATCCCGCTTGACATAATCTAAATTATCGGAAATACGAGGAAGACGTAAATTTTATGGTAAAAACCTTTGCATTTATCATAATTTTAAAAAATCCAATAGACCGCTTCTTGTCTGGAATTTAATAACCACCGTCTGTGGGGTGTTAGTATTTTCTTAAAGTGGTCCAGTATAGATCACTACAAAAAGCCAAGAATTGTATTTAAATATTTATTGCTTTCTATTGGAGCTCTGAAAAAGAAACAAGAGTGGAAGTGTCACAATGGAGAATATATACAAATTTTTTCGCTAATTCGATGGTAGTAACTCAACTACCGTTCATCGGAATATCGAGAAAGAATTTGCAAACTGATCCTAATTTTAGGGATACATTCATATTTCATATTGGGGGGTGGGGGAGGGGGTCAAATTGTGCAAGGGTGGTGGTGCTGCTCATGCCTATATGAAGCAATATTGACTTTACTGACCATTTTTTCTTTTTATTGCTTCAGTTATAACTGTCAAAATTATTGGTGTGGGGGGGAGGGGTGGGTTTGATGGCATGATAGTCAAGACTCAAGAGCAAAATAATGTTTCCTAATATTGAAAACCTAGGTAAATCAGCATGCACGGTTGCATTGAGCACCGCAAAAAGATGAAGAAACCGAAAACGTTCACTTTGTTACTAGGAAATCTATGGAGGTATAACGTTGCCAATATTGTCGATTGTGTTACAACGTAAAATACCAATGTCGTTATTACAAAATGCATTTGTCAATGCTGCAAAGTACAATTGTCGATGTGTAAAAATGCAAAATGTATAAGTATACTCAACAATCCAATGAAATGTCACACGAATGCAGCTAACAATTTACTCTTTGCATTATGCATTTTGAATTAGGCACTTTTGCATTATACATTCTGCATTAGTCACTTTGCATTACGCACTCTGCATTATCAAACCTTGCAGAATAGACTTCTATACACAATAGAACATATACCTTATATGGAATGATGACGTATATTCATTTGCATACGTAAAAAGCGGCGGAAATGTACGGAAATTAATTAATATGCATGCGCATTGATACAAGTTCTTTTTGACATTTAAAGATGGATTCTCCTTTGAAGATAAATATCTCTGTATTATTTCAAATTGAGTTATTGCTACCTGTATTGGTTCAAGGGTGCTCATTGGTAGTCTGGTTTCTAGGGAGCCCCTCTAGAAAATTAAAAAAAAATGAAACGGTATTTATTTCTAACGAATTTAAGGTTCTTTTTTTTTAAAGGGACTGAAATTGCAGGACTACAAGAAGAAAATGTCAGGAAACACGATTCTGAAATTTCTGAGGGACCTAACCTTGACAATTTTGAGTACTGGACGCCTGTAAGCGCATTTTCTCCCATCCCCATTCTGATACTTAAATTCAACGGGAAATGTCAGGAAATGTTTATGGGCATCTTATTCTCATTTTTTTAAGCGACATACCTGAGACCCTATATACAAATAATTCTGAATCTTAAATTTGGTGAATAATCCAGGCGCGTTATTCTCAAAATTTTCTTCCGGTGATCCCACAACCCACAAGTTTTTCAGGAAATTTCATATTTTGTGGGCGTCTATTTCTCAACATTTTCAAGGCTAAATTCCTCAGACCCTATACAAATAATTTTGAACCTTAAATTCGGTGGAAAATGTCAGAATTTAGCGTTTCCATGCGTCAAATTATAATTTTTTCTTCTGCTGACATTGCAGTCCCTATACAAATAAAACTTAAATTCGTCAAAAAATGTCAGTAAATTGCGTTCGATCGCGTCTAGTTCTCAAAATTGTCTAAATCTGTCTCTCAGATATTTAAGAAATTTGCATTTCCAGGTGTCTTATTCCTAACATTTTCTTCTTGTGATCCCCTATACAAATAAACCTTAAATTGGTCAGGAAAAAGCGTTTCAGGGAGTTTCTTTTTAAATATTCTAGAGGGGGTTCGAAGACTCCACCCTTGAAGCAATACAGGTAGCAATAACTAAATAGAGTTTAACCACTCCAAAGCTTAAAAATCCCCCCCCCCCCCACCTTCCTCCATTTTTTAGAAGAACTTGGGCCTAGATTTCTATATTTAACATAATATTACAAATTGTTAACTATCAATTTGAAATAATTCCCAAGACTCCAAATTTTAAATAATACTGAGATATTTATCTTTAAGGGAGAACTCGTCTTTAAGTGTCAACAAGGACATGTTTCAATGCGCATGCTAATTAATTAATTTCCGTACATTTCCGCCGTTTTTACGTATGCAAATGAATATACGTCATCATTCCATATAAGGTATATGTTCTATTGTGTAAAAGTCTATTCTGCAAGGTTTGATAATACAAAGTGCGTAATGCAAAGTGACTAATGCAGAATGTATAATGTAAAAGTGCCTAATGCAAAATGCATAATGCAAAGAGTAAAATTGTTAGCTGCATGTCATTGGATTGTTGAGAATATTTATACATTTTGCATTTTTACACATCAACAACTGCACTTTGCAGCATTGACAAATGCATTTTGTAATTAAGACATTGGTATTTTAACGTTGCGACACAATCGACAATATTGGCAACGTTATACCTCCATAGAAATCGACTGGGCATTTCCTTTCGTACAGACGTAATAAACCAACATTGGGTACAATTTAAAGGGGAACATTCAGTATTTATATGTAAATAGCCTTCATATAAACTGCAAAATTCCTATAAGTATACCTCAACTAAACATTTGTCTTTCAATTTCTAAATACAGTATGTGTTTCACTCATGTATCATATAGTGTCACTAAAATTTGAGTCATATTTGAACTCATGAAATTGAACGCTTAAATTTCGAGGGAGAGCTGTGAGCGATAATGCCGATTAGCTTGGCTAAAGTGTCGATTGTTCAACGGAATTTAACACACTTTAACACTTACAACAAAATGGACTGTGGGCTGTGGTTGTCAGGTAATAAGATCCTCTGTCATGAGAAGCTGAATGATAACCCATTTGAGAGCAGCCGTGTCCACATTTTTGACATTTTCCAGAAGTAAACAGTGATGCAGATGTACATGGCTGGCTGTTAAAGTTACAGTGGGAGTTGATGGACGAGGTGAAGAATTCCACTGCTCTCATGTGACTACATGACACACCACTTGATAATTCTACAATAACCGGGTATATAAAATTGTAAAAATAAAAGAATCACAAGGTAGTTGTCTTATAATGGGCACTTTCAGTTTCGAAATGAATTATCGTTACCAATTAGTATTTCTAAAGTTTACTACAAGGTAGAACGTGGAACATGTTTCGTCGGTCTGTTCTGGTGAAAATGAAGGGAGATACTTAACAAGTTTCTGCATTGTATTCGTGTTGTAAATATTGCCAATTACCCACGAACATCTACAGCGTTCCACCCCAAAACACCTCGTACGCGAAAACTTACGTAAAGCGTTAAAATAATAAATGAATAAAAATAATGAAATAAGGAAAAGCTTACGTGTAATTTTTCCGGTTATTAAATCTAATGCATGATTTCCAATATGGCGGCAACCAGGCTGATCCTTTCCACCATTTGGATAATAATCAGTGTGACCTATAGCTTTAGCCAGACCAAAAGCTAAAAAAATATCAAAGTTCATCATTAGTCAACACATTACTATATTAGATTTGAAAGCATGGGTAATAATCCTGCTATCCGTTACTATTCGAGTGATCGAATAACACCGACTTCCGATCGCTGTCAGAACACTTTACAGAAATAAAATCTAATTTTCGTTTAGCCATTTAAATATATTATGTCGTATAGTATGTATATTAAATTCTTATATTTGTTTTTTTTTTTAAGCGAAAATTTAAATCAATAACATGATGATGTTTACTGCCTTTGTTTATTTCCGTCTTTGAAGAGAGCGCATTCAGGCTTATATGATCTCGTTTAATTGTCCCATTTAAACGGCTATAGAGAGTAATATCAATCCTTTCGACCTACATTACTTACATATGGAAATCAGATTTAAAATGCACAAGGTTGTATCTTACCAAGTTGAAACAACGTTTCAGCATCGGTATGTATGACATCTACGTAAGAAGCATCAGATGGATCCAATCTGGTTTTGATATCAAAATTCTCAAAGCATAATCCAGCAGGATCCATTCCAGTTATTCTCCCAAGTCCATGTACTCGTTCTCCGGCATATCCTGCAATATGTGATCCGAGACTGTGTCCAATTATGTGAAATTTTGAATATGATGTCTGACCAACTGAATGCAAATCATTAATCATGTGGGCTGTCACTGCCCCTACCACTCTGGTATTGGCCGCTGCTTGAAAGTAGTTTACTTGAGCAGCGCCTTTCTGCCAATCAACGGCGATAACATTAGCGTCTTCCTGAAATGAGCAAAACATTTCATTATATTTATATATATCATATAAATTTAAAAAGTGTGAGATCTTGACAGAATCTACAGAAATGATGATTTTATACAATGACGATGTCATTCATCGAAAGTGATTTCTAGGATCCACGTTATGACGTTGTACATCATCCTATTGAATTAACTTTTCTTATCTTGATTTACTTTTTCTTCTCCTGTCTGTGGGCTGGATAATGCACTCTTTTAAATGAGACTGAAAAATGAGAAAAATGACGGAAAAAGCAAGAAAGAAACAATTTTTTTCTTTAAAAGTTGACTGGTCAAACCGACAATCGTATATACGTCGGCCATTTTCTATCAATAATAACCTCGTATGCAGATAGAAGAAAACCTTCCAATGCCAATGGGCGGAAGGAGATTACGCGATAAAAAGATAGTTCTGTTTATGGGTTGTTAGTTACCTCCCTTGCACATTATGCTTATAGATAGGAAAAGTCTGGATGTCAGAGACTTTTCAGATGACGTCATCAATAGAGACAAAAGTAGTGCGATTTATCCGCCTGATGCATACGAGGTTATTATTGATAAAAAATGGCCGACGTGTATACGATTGGTCAAACCGAGTGACCTCTTGGTCTTTCCATAGATTTCAGTTACGTCTAACGGTCAAATGGCAACATAAGGAAAGATTACTTTATCAAGGTCAAAAGATTTTTACAAGATGACCGAGATTAGAATTCACCATCTGCTCGACGTAACCAAGCAAATAATAATAGTTTTTTAATTCTAACCGGCTATCCTTCAGCCTACTAATTGGACAAAACAAAAAACGTATCATCTTTGGCGACGGATCCCTACTCACCTTTTTCAACAGTTCAGTGGTTATAGTTTTAATCCAGCTCGTCTTTCCATTATCGGTATAACCATGAACGACAAGAAAAGTTTTTGCATGATGCTTGAAGTGACTTTTCTGAATGCTACTGTGATCGTCGGGTTTCAGAACCTGGGCTGTATGGGCATTGTGTCTTGTATACAGCAAGAACTGGATACCCTGGTGTTCTGGCGAGTCGGGTACGTTGCCTTTCGCGTTGTTATATGGTTTAGAGTTGGAAAAACATCCGTATGAACCATAACATTTCTCTGAACCAAACAACCATGCTGTAGAAAAGATTAACATAAAAATACAACACCGGATGCAAAGATACTGGTCATATGAGAAAAAGAGTGGAATCCCTTTTCTGATCATCCAAGGTACCTCCTGTCATTGTGGAGTAGAATTGATAGGGCGGATGGAAATGCTTAAATCTTGAGATTTTCAACTGAATGCGCCATTGAACTTAGCGATTTTGTCTTAAAACCAAATACCGCAAAAATTGGTTATTATGGCCCCAATGCACATAATATAGATTAAAATATAATAACTTATCAACTTTATATTATAAAGTTGATAAGTTAATCAATTATATTTTAATCCAGTCGCAAAAGTCGCTTAAGATTTCTAAGTCAACTCTTTCCGAACTGCGTCCCTGACTCGATTCGATTGAGAATCAAAACTTCTAAAACCACCGGTTTGACCGATTTTCAAATTTATGTACCTGATGGCTCTAAAATTTTCTAAAATATATCTTAGAATCGTAAGATCAGCATCTTCACATCTTTGTGAAAATATAAATGGAAAAAATGTGTACCTTTAGCGGGTAAAATTACACTCAAAACAAGGCATATCTTGAGTAACATGGTAACGGTTCAAAAGGCGACGATTAACTGCGCCCTACATAAGATTGTTCTGATTTATCTAACCTTTCCTTATCTTTGTGAAATAAATCTAAATCAGATAATATTCTGGACCATTGTACACGTAATCATAACAAAAAATATATTACCATAATAATAATTGTGACATATTTATGCCGATTTAGACATTACAAAACTGCAATTGCACCCAGTTCTGAATCTCATTTTGTCCGATATTTTTGAATGAATTGACCTCAAAATAGATTGAAGGGTTTAATAGTGTCCTTGGGTTGATAAAATTATTAATCAAATGAGATTTTTCAGAGGGAGTTGTCAGTCCGAAACATGGTTCAATTTTGCGTGAAATTTCCAGGAGGAAAGCAAAAATTCCCATCCCTTTATTTCTATCAAGCCGAAGTCATTCTTGGACATTTATTGACAAGCATATTTTGAATATTATTTACATGAGAGAAGAAATTCCATTCAGCGTTGAGAGTAGATTTTCTATTGTTATTTTCCCCTTTTCCAATGGCTGTCCAGCCCATTTTTTGCTATATCGTAAATCAGAAATCTAATAAAGGTAAAAAGTTATCTCCCATATGGATGAGATCACGATGGTGTATGATCTATGGAATGTTTCATCATACAATCTGAGACAATTACATATTTATCATTCAGAAACAGGGTGGGGGTGTCCCAGGCCCGTAGCCAGTCATGTACTTTTAGAGCAAACACAAAAAGGATCTGAGGGATCTTGCTTTGAAAAATTGAGAGAATAAGACGACTGGAAACGCGATTTTTTCTAGGGAATTTAAGGTACTCGATTACTTCAATAGGGTCTGGGGTATATCGCCTAGAAAATTTTGAGAATTCGACGCTACCTTTACTGATGCCGTTACAATTATTGGCATAGTCGAGCAAAATAGCTGCTCTCATCCGGGTACGATTCAACAAATTATCAAGAAGAGTCCACTTTATTTAATATAATAAAAGTACATACTTAACCTACCTAAAAAATAAAGTGGACTGTACGCATTAATGTTTTCAATCGAATCTGAATGTGCATAAATAACTTTGCCCTACAAAATACACGAACAGTCGAAACGAGTACGTCTGACTGAATATATCCTTCTGTAGCAGTTCGTGGGTAAAACGAAATCTACGAAAATGTGTTGTAATAGTTTACTTATTCTATCAATAATATGTTTAGCCTGTGTATACGGTAAGAATACGTTGAATTTCCTTGAGTAACCCACATTTTGGACATATTTTGTCAGTAAAATCATAAGCCTATATCCAAATAATAATCTTTTCGTTTATAGGGAAACAAGTCTGCTTTAAACCCTACGGATGTTTCAGCAATAGTAGACCTTTCAACAAGATGGGAAGAAAATTACCCAATTCACCACAACAACTGGACATTAAATTCTTGTTGTTTACAACATCCAACCGTGAGACGTCTTTCAAGATTGAACCACTGAAGATAAACGAAAAGTCTTTGGGATTGAGCCCGTTCATTCGGGAATCAAAAACTATTTTTATAATTCATGGTTTTAGTGATAGAGGGTCGAGTGACTGGGTATTAGAGATGAAAAACGAATTGTTAAAAATGGTAGATCGTTCTTTATTAATCATTTTCCTTTTCATAAACACACTACCAAAGTTATCAGCAAGATGAATTTAGCTACTGCTTGGCAAACTTTAAAAATCATACTTAGATTTCTCTGTCAGTCGTTCAGAGTCATACCAGTTCACAAGGCAATATCTCTTGCAGTATCGACAAGACTTAAAACCTAATTTGTTTTGTCAATGTCTTACCATGATAGGGGAGAGGGGTACAAAGTGTTGACAATTAACGGAGGACCCAGTCTTCGCAGTCTGAAAATCAATTTTGTTGAAGAGCAACCACTTTTTCTAGGATACCCATAGCTATTGTCATTGATAGATGACAAGCTACATTTTTGCTTCATCTACTTTTTGGGAGACTAAAAATTATTAACAACCTAAATTTACAAATCATTTTCCATTCCAGTCGGAAACAGTTAATATAATAGTTGTAGACTGGAGCAAGGGTGCTGGCGTAGGGTATTTTAAGGCAGGAGCTAATACCAGAATTGTTGGGGCAGTATCCGCTTATTTACTGAAACGTTTGCATTACGTTGGTGAAGTGAAATACCCACAGTTTCACATCATTGGACACGATCTTGGAGCACAGGTCGCTGGCTATATTGGTAAATCTATTTCCTGCCTACCAAGAATCACCGGTTTGGATCCTAGTGGTTTTGGGTTTGAAAATGCAGATAAGAGAGCCAAGTTGGGCCCAGAGGACGCTGCTTACGTTGACGTCATTCGAACTAATTGTGGACGTTTAAATCAGGGAGGTGAGTTAAAAACATTTTTTGCAAACCAACATCACCGTCTTGACTAGTTTTCTACCCGATCGGTTAAATCCATGGGCCTTATTCTCAAAAACCTTTTTTCAAAAATAGTGTTCCAGTTGTCTGATTGGTCAATTGTTATTCTAAATTTAGCACTTCAGATTGCTGTATTTCTTCAAATTCTGGATTTTTATCCAAGTTAATATTTTGAGAGGGCCCAGAACTTGTTGAGAATAGATGTGTTCGACTGTAGTCGTTGCATTAAGAGACTACTTTAATAATATTTCCTCAGCATAATGGCTTTTTCCTTGATTTCAGATTTTGGAGGAGTGTTAAAGTATCAAGTTGGTACAGTTGACTTTGACGTTAACGGTGGAAGCAGTCAGCCAGGATGTTCCAAAAATAGACTGAATTTTAGAAAGGACATATTGAAAGGAAACTTAGGAGGTAGGCTTTTGGAAGTGTTTGAATTTACCCAATATTAGGGCTCTATACTTTAATTTACCCTTCTGAGAAAAAGAAAGAAAGAAACAACTTAGGTTCTGTGAGGATCCCTTCTTCCAGTTGGTCCTTGGAAAAACCTCTTGGCATTGATCTTTCCCGGATTATCCGTATTCAATTTACAGATGTCTTAGATGGGTTGACTGATCAGGAAAAACGAAATTTTGTAATAAGACTAGGCATAGATATTAATATGCGGCTGAATTTCAGAAAACTGCAATTTATTTCATGTGATTATTTAAAAAGAAAATTTGATTAGAAATGAACTTATGTTTTAAATAAATAATTTAAATTGGCTACTATTAACAATTCTAAAAAAAAATTGCATGGTGGGGATTTTTCTTTTTGGCCTTAGTGCTAAAGACAAGTGGCTGTTGGATCAAGTTTGACTGTACTTTTATATGTTTAGATATAACAAAGGTAGCATGCAGTCATATGAGAGCAGTAGAATACTTCACAAATTCTATAAATAAATGTAGCTATGAAGCTCACGTTTGTCCAAATGGGCCTCTGAGAAAAAATGCTGTAATGGGTTACCACTCTATACCAGGAGAGCAGGGCAGCTTCTGTGTGGAAACTGAGAATACCGAACCATTTTGTGTAAGTTATTGAAATCATCACAGACCATAAATAGGACATTTTCTAAAACTATTCCGATATCTATTATTTAGATTTTGCTTCCAATGTTCATGAACTTAAAGGGGAATGTTCAGCAATTTCGGGGGTCGATTTGAGACTGGAATATATGTATCATTCACTAACCTCCAGAAGTACTAGAACTGCACGAAAATCATATCTTTCCTTCAATTATACTCTTACCTAAACATTTATCTTTCATTTACTGTATTTGTGTTTTCTATATAAGTCATACATAGTCTTACTAAACGAAGAGTCGTAGTTTTGACTTTTAATCGCTCATAATTATGGCTACACAGGGATTTGAAGGCTAATATTTCGAGGGAGAGTGAACATTATTATGGATTAGAAAAGCTATAAAAATCATGGTTCTGAGACAAAAATATTATTGGTCGAACAGTTAGTGAACATATCCCTTTAAAACTAAGAAAAGAAGGAAAAATTTGAACAAAACTTGACATTAATGCCAATGCTGAAATTCAGTTTAATCTAAATAAAGGCAAAAACATGACCTGCCTATGAGTGATTTTTATGTTTTATCGGGGTTTTTTTTTTCAGGGTAAAGTTTCAAAACGAAGCGAGACTGAGAGATATTTAAGTACCCTATATCAATAAAATCATTAACTACCTAGTGTGTTGTTGTACTTGTAACAAATATTTTAGTCATTAAACTTGATTTTCGTAGGTTCTTCTATACAATGACATAACATACTGCTCAAAAGTGACTTAAGATATGATCCTTTTTCTATTTTGCAACGCAAACCTACACTGTTAGGGTGGAATCATTCGACATCGTGTTATCGGAATGGGGAAAATTTTAAAGTTTAGAAAGTTAACAATCCCTTTTAACAAATCCGAGAGCATTAAAAAGACTTATCGCAAATTGGATTTTGGGGAAGGGAGAGAAACCGCCCATTTGTTGGATTAGGGAAACATTGGACGATAATTGCTTATATTCATTGAGCAATAGTGTCCCCCCCCCCCCTCACCCTTCTTTGCAAAACAAAAACGCTATGCCACTGCGGACAAAAATTATAACTTGACAGCAATTCCACACTTTTGAAATGTAAAATCTTGTGGAACCAAAACATCAAAATATACCAAAAACTGTAGCCATTTTCAACAGATTTTCAGTTTATCTAGGGTCCCAATCTGGGGGCCATGGCGCATGAGGAAGTATATAATTTAATAATGTAAGGTCTGAATTTGCTTGTGGCTAAATGCATTTGACCTCCTGATGATGATGAGGCACATACATGATGCGCTATATTCCCAATTTTGCCCTAGTTTGGAATAGAAGAGAGCACCATGCCATAGCTTTGGGGTCTTCGTGAATTTGGGCCACAGCTTAAAGTCCGTCAATTTGTTTTTTTATCATGGGCGGTAGCTGAAATATTTGTCGAATTGCACTAAAACTGAAACGTGTGGATGTTATCCTACACATAAAATGTGACAAAAACTGTGCTAAAAACGTGTTAACATGCTAATCGTGAATGGACAGATAGACGGCATCAAGGTGTATCAGCATTAATTACAGGGAGGGCGTTATATACCATTGAGTCCACCTCGAACCCCGTATGAATTAACATGAAAATAACCTATGTGTTCCTTTAAAAACGGAATACAATCCCATCCATCGGTTGCTTCCATAGCTTTAGGCAAAAGGGTCAGATACTTGAAGATTACCTTTTCAGTTAAAAAATGACACCCCAACTTAAAAAAAAATCAAAGTTTTATTACTTCTTTAATTTCATTTAAAGCGAGCTTAAAGCATTATGTTTTGCATTTTTAGCTTATTTTATCATTCATATACATTTATCATTCATATCATATTTACATTAAAAAACATACATACAACCATGAATATTATATACATAATGTGGCATGAGTGGATTTCCCAAATTTTGCCCTTAGAAATGGGTCTTGGACTATTTTACGATGTCCCAGTATATTAACAATTTCAATGAAAAGGATTAAGTCTTAATGTCAAATATACCTGTAAACACATCTTCCCAAGGTTACTGTTTTTTTTTATAGCTTTACAAGTTTTCCACGATAATATGTCGTCTTAAAGGGATTGTAAAGAGGTTTTCTAAACTTTGTATGTGTATCGGGGACAATGATAGCATCAATTTGCGTCATTCCAATTTCCATACCGACGTGTCCCCACCGATACACATACAAAGTTTTAAAAACCTCTTTAAAATCCCTTTAAGTTACAAATTACATTAGAAAAACAACAACCTGAACTTATTAGGTTTGGAGTATCAAGTTTAAATTCAAAACAACCTAACACATGGTCTAAAACTAGAGTATCAAGTTTAAATTCAAAACAACCTAACACATGGTCTAAAACTTGAGTTTTGAGTTAAAATTATAAACACCTAACACATGGTCTAAAACTTGAGTTTTGAGTTACAATTATAAACACCTAACACATGGTCTAAAACTTTAGTTTTGAGGTAAAATTATAAACACCTAACACATGGTCTAAAACTTTAGTTTTGAGTTCAAATTAAAACAACCTAACACATGGTTTAAAACTTGAGTTTTGAGTTCAAAATAAAAACAATGTAACACATGTGTTTTATTAACAAGATTGAATTTCAGTTCTAGTTTTTAATATCTGAGGAACATGAAAACAAGAACATTTTTTTTAAACTTTGGTTGTTTTAATTAAAACTTTGGTTGTTTTTTATTAAAACAATATAACAAGTCAAAAACCCAATATTCAAATACAACAATTACGAACTGAGATCTAAATGATAACAACCAATGTTTTTAAGTCTTAAAACCTTCCACATAAATCACTTATTTTTCTAAGACCCCCAAGATCTTAAATGTTACAATATTGAACTTTAAACTTAAAGGAATACAACATTTTAGAGTGGTCAAAAAAGCAAAATTCTCAAACTTGGCCAATTAAAGTTTATTTTCAACAGGCAACTTGTCCAGTGTCATAAACATACAACAGATTACCTGTATAATCTGATAAACCAGAAAACTACCTTATATATTATAATTATGGAATAATAATTGACCTATTGGCCAAGTTTGAGAACTTTAATTTTTTGTTCATTTTAAGAGGTGTATCGCTTTAAAAGTATACAAGTTTTAATTTATATGCTTAAAGACAACAACATCAATAACTTCTAGACATTAAGTCTATTAATCAAACAAATATTATTGTACTTATCTAAACCTAGAATGAATTTTGGACTTTTTACCTAAAACTTTAAAACCTGGAGTTCAAATCTTAAAAGTTCTTTATTATCCAATAAACTAATTTATTTATTAAAATCTTAAGTTTATCTAGTTTAGATAAGTTAGCCTTTAAGATTAAGGTTCAAAATTGGAAAAAATAATTAATTTACAGCCTGACATTAAGTACAAAAAAGTTCCGATTAAAAACAACAAAAGATGTTTTGGATGATTAATCATTATACATGTTGTACAATCTGATGACATTAACTTGAGATTAAAATATTTTTTAGATGATTAATCATTATACATGTTGTACAATCTGATGACATTAACTTGAGATTAAAACATTTTTTAGATGATTAATCATTATACATGTTGTACAATGACATTAACTTGAGATTAAAATATTTTTTAGATGATTAATCATTATACATGTTGTACAATCTGATGACATTGAGGTTAGAAAAGTTAAATATAATATCTGTATATACCGCAGTAACATTGATTTCGAGGTATATGTGAATTCACAATATCAAATAATACAACAAAAGCATTTTAAAATCAGCAAATAAAAACATTTGTGCAAAAACCTTAAATGTACCTCCTCATTATAATCATTTTTATGCGTTGTTTTTTAAATGTTGGTTTCTTTTTTTGTCTTTTATTGATAGCGCTTTCGAACACTTATTTTGAATCAACCACTTATCACAAGGCACTAAATTTGATCAACAAATTCTTTTTATTGCTTTTTTTCCCTCAAATCATACAAAAACATTATCTTTCATGTCATGGATTCACAAAATACCAAACTTAACCAGATTATTTGTTTGCTTAATCTTTGATTTCAGAGAAACCAGGCCATTTTCACAAAGGAAAAAAAATCACACAATTTATTATACAACTTAACTACCTAATGATAATCTTTCAGTGACTTTATTAAAGAAGTTTTTCCAGTAATTTATGTTGAGAAAATAAAGGGCTAGTTTTGGCTAGTATAGTTTTATTATTTTTTGATCATTCAAAATTTTGATGGTTTACATTTGGGAATTGTAATTTGAAAAAAAAAACTGTTTCGCCCAACATTAGAATGATTCACCATTATGGGATGTAACATTCAAAAATGCATCATTCCAAGTCTAAAGATTTGAAAAAGACATTGATATGATACAAAATTCAACTGAAAACTGTCCTTAACCAACATAAATGTGTTATAAAAAATCCTTAAAGGATCACAAAGCAGTTTTCTAAATTTTGTATGTCTATCAAGAACATTTATAGCATCAATTTGCACATTCCAAATTTTCAACCAGAAGTCATTTTCAAGCAAATTCCACATAAATTAAGTTTTAACTTTTTGTGATAAAAGACTATTTTTAAGGGTGTGACATCATCAACCACAAGAAATTGAGAAAACCACTTTTACAATCCCTTTAACAATCCTTTCAAAGTATAAATAGAACACCGGGAATGTGTGAGAACAATGTCTCTGGTCAGATCTTATCTTGATTATATTATTACTGGATAACCAAGACTATTTCTGTAGTTTAAAAACAGACCAAATTCTATAATCAGATTACTTGGTTATTGCTTTTTCTGTGGGTTGTACTATGGAGTAAAAAGTGTCCAAAGTAATAGAACAAACAAAATATAATTAGCTGAATACACTGAACTTAAAGAAGTTTTGAATTTGCTTTAGTCATTATTAACATTTATGAATTCATACACAACCTTGATATGTTGATAAAAAAAATAAGAACCATAGTTATAAATACATTTGACCATTGTATATCTAAAATCTAAAGCAAAAATATTGATACACATTATTGTATGATTTTTGACTAGAATAAATTCCTTTAGAAGCTAAAAATAATTATTGGCGTGCTTGATTCACGAGTTCTTGACATTTGGGATTCTTGGAATCAACTCAAACTTCTAAAAAAAAAAGTTGGAGCAGTGTTCAGAACACATTCCATATGTTTTAAAATTAAAGGGGTAGGGCCTAAACAGAAATCAAACAGACAAATACATGGGTAAATTTTGAATGAAACAGGTCTGATTTAAAACTTTTGGATTAGAGACGAAAATTGGAACAGAAAAAACTTGTTCAGAACTGCCCAATCAAGCACTACCTTAATGACAATGCTTACTTAATTCAATACAGCTTGGCATAACTAATTTTTAACCAATTCTTAAAATTCAAGAGAGTTTCTGATCTAAATAAGCAACAGACAAGAGTTTTCCTTATTCATATATAAGGCACAACCTTTTTAAAATAATATATAGGCATTTCAAATGAAATGGCGCTTAGCATAGCATAGAAAGATACAAAAAACCCTCTACTTTAGGCTATTAACTGTGCATACCAGCATCCTTTGAACTGACTATTACTAAGTAGTGTCACATGACATATGTGGAACTGACAGTACACGTTAGGCGTCTTTGTGGGACAATTCGATTTGGTCGATAAGCTATTTTGCGCATTTGTGAGCCAGTTCGATTAGGCTAATCGGTGCATTTGTGAGATCGTTTACCTAAACTGATTTGGCTAATCCACCTTACTGTCCCAAAAGCTGGTTAGGCGATTCGATTAGGTGTTATAAGATGGCGGAATATGCCAGTTCGTAATACTATTGGCTGATATATCAATAATGTCAGATATAACATACACGTGACCACCTTTTGTTGAAAGTCAAGGCTGCCTAATCGCCGGTACATTTGTGGACCACAGCAAATTACACCAAATCGTACTAGCAAATCAAAACCAAATCGAATCGTCCCACAAAAACACCTAATGTTTTATCATCTAACAATCAGTATTCAATGACTAAATTTGCAGGTTGAATCATCACTGTCATTGTAATTATGTCAGAAAGTCAGCTTCAAAACAGAATTAATAGTCTTATGCTACAAATGAACTGTTTCCAGGGGTCTTTTTCTGGAAAACTTAACTTAGCTTCACTGCTCCGCCCTGCTCTACCTGTAGTGTGATTAAACCCTTAGACTATCAATGCTATTTTGAAACTAATATTCAAACAATTTGTTAATTTGTCATAACAACATATGTGCAATGACAGTAATTAATTTTGCTTGTTAATCTGATTTAGACTTAATTCATTGCATTTGCCAAAGCAGCAGACAAAACCATTCAGTGCAAATTATATATTGCTTTAAGAGTTTGTGCTCTAAATTATTTTAGAAACCAGCAATACCTTTTTATATATAAAAAGTCATCATAACAAAACAAATTTAAAAATATTTGAAAAATATCAAATATACCAACATTATAAAACAAAGATTATATACACAAACACTCAAAAAACAAATTTTCAGAAAGGGCTGCAACAATTTTCTTAATATTTTGTAATCTTATTGAATGAATTTATAACATTTTCAATGTTTCAGAAAATACAAATGTAGTGTCCAAATAACCACTGATAGCATCGACTTCCAGCATTCAATTTTCAATCAAAGGTCTGGGCTTTTAACAACTTTCACCATTAGCTTCCGATAAGTTCACTATCGCAAAAACTGTTAGGAATTCATTAGCAGCTTTTGCCATAGTGAAGTTATATACAGTTAACCCTTTGAGCAGTGAGTTTAATTATGACGTCATACTGTAGAGAGTGTCTTAATTTGACGTTAATGACATTAAAGTATGCGTCATATCAATCTAATTTAAATAGATTACATTTTGTTTCGGTTATTTTTTTGAGTGTCGACTGCATGTAATCTAACCACTTATATAAGGCGAGCTTCTTCTGGTGATGAAAACTACCTTCAAGATCGCGGGTCTATGCATTGATATGCTTTGTGGGAAGACAAAACAGAAAGTAAAGCAACACAGCAGTCCAAATTATGACATAATACAAAATATTCAAATATAAACGTTGTTCTGATTGGAGGAGGGGTGGCACGTGTTATAAATAGATTATTCGTAACCAGAAGATGCTCGCCTTATAAAAGTGGTTAGATTACATGGAGCCGACCATCAAAAAAATAACCGAAACGAAATGTAATCCAATTTTAATTAGATTGGCGTCACATTAGCGACATATATGTCACGCTTCTTCCCATCATCTGTGACGTCATATTCTGTCTTTGATACTAAACAAAGTTAAGGAAACCTCATAACAATTTCCCTAAAATCTTTAACATTAAAAACAAAAATATGATTTCTGACAAAAGAATGTCATATTTAATTTATGAATTGATGCAGCCCTTCAATATCTTAAAAAAATATAGATATGATATTTTGACTTTATTTTTTGGGATTGTAGCACAGTGATGATGTTTGGGTGATTGCTCAATGTCATGAAAATCTATGAGTGTGGAATTCTATGCTTATCGGGTGTCCAAGAAAAAACGTCCCCAAGTTTGACGGTAAGTATCCTAGCTGCTGATGAACCAATCTCTTTCAGATCTACTTGAACATGTCAGACACTGAAAATATGAGACTCATTGAATAAAAATTGTATAAGTACACAGGTGTAGTTTGCTCTGATAATGAATTTTTTTTACATGCTATTTCTTCCGAGGCAGTACTTAACAATTTTTATTTGATGACTCTCATATTTTCAGGGTCTGACAAGGACATGTTTAAGTAAATCTGTGAGAAATTTTAAAGAAATTGGTTGACGAACAGCTGAGATATTTACAGTCAAACTTGGAACGTTATATTGCTTTTTTGGCAATTTTAAAGTCTTAATATGTGTATGAGTTTCCCTACTTGCACCCTTCTTTTTTTAATTAGAAGTCTGTGGTTCTAGTTCCAAAAATTTGAAATAGCCATCAAATGTGCTATTAGTCTGTAATAGAAAGTGCACAATACACATACTAAGGCTACAGGTGTTTTTGGAATTCCCTTAGTTTGTGATCAGCACCTTATTTACTCTGCTATGATTTTTGGTCAAAACAAATAGATTGCTGATGAAAACAAACATGTCCAAAACAAATCAACAATTAAAAATTTATGTACATCAGGCTTTTTTATTGGACAAAATGATAGTCTTAAATTGTTTGTGCCAAATCTTATGACCTGTATATTTAACAATTTCCATGACCAATGAAAAACAAAAATCTATGTAAAGATTTTTTTTCAGCATATCATGTTGTTTTTTTGCATTGTTTTGCATGGATTTCCGAGATCCTGGTAAAATTTTAAATGAAACAAGGTATATTTTGTAAACATATGTTATAAAAGGACTAATCCATGAAAAATTGACACTTGGCACATTCTGTTGATAAGTTAACAATAATTCTAAATTTAAAAAATACACTGTTATAGGTCCGTAAAATTTTGGTTTATTAGCGAACAGGAGTCTTTTTCTCAAAAACTTGACAGATAAAATCAGAATTTTGAGAAATACGGCAATCTGATTGGATAATAGAACCCAATATAAAATCGATTTTAGTGATTAACCAATCAGAAGACGTAGAATACTAAAATCATCATATAAGTTTTCGAGAATAAGGCCCCAGAGCTCAATCTGCTCCATCTTAACAGTCTGTATCACTTTCCGAAATCAAAATATGAGAATGGGTTCTCCAGAAAACAGCAATGCTGTTGTTTACACTCACTGGTCATTGTATCCAACTGCTATCGAACAATCTTATTCGGTTGTAGGAATAGTGGAAAGTGGAGCTCTTTCACTGGAACAAAACAAACTTTCATTTCTTCAATGTATTTGATGCTAGCATGATGATGTATGGGGTAGTCTATATACATGTCTATTTAACAGTCCATTTCTATTACTTTCATTACTAGACTTACTACTTTCTTTACTGTCGGCATGGTTACAGTTATTTTGTTTGTCAACAACACGATGTCCGTCACTGTTCAACTCCTCTAACATAACACATTCACAAGGCTCTGAATTAATTAAATGTAACACACTGGAACGTGGCTGATTGTGAAGTCGGTCTGTATGATGTTCTATAAATGGTATAGTTGATTCATCATGAGTATCATATTCAACAGAATCATCTAGATCTTGAGGATCTGCTTCCAGTTTGTCTAAATTATATGGAGTTTCGTCCTCATTATATACAAGTTCTCGTCCATCTTTTGTATTCTCATCACTAAAGAAGTACGATACATCTTTAAAACGTGGATTTAAATCTGGTATAAGCATTTCTATAATTTCTTTAAATGTCGGCCGATCTTTAGGTTTATATCTCCAACAACATTTCATTATCTCGTATCTAAATATAGACATAATTATACGATTAATTACAGGGCATTCGCATCTATGGCGGCCATTGTCCAACAATAACCTTGTATGCAGATAGAAGAAAACCTTCCAAGACTATTTGACGGAAGTAGAATAAGCTTACGTGATAATAAATAGTTCCTCAGCTCATGCTAGTTACCTCCCATTACATGATATAAAATTTAATGTCACGTAACCTAAAATTTGAAAGTAGTGTGCTTTATCCGCCAGCTGCATACAAGGTTATTGTCAGGTGTAACGAGAATGGCCGACATATTTACAAATGATTACATGGTATAAAATATAAATTTTAATCTCGACCTTCTGAAAAAAAATTGTATTTTTCTAGGGATAGACACTTGCTCGCTAAACTTCTTTGTTACATTTCTTCTGACTCCATGATGTACTCGACTTATAAGGGAATTGTACATGTACATCATGTTGTATTTGGACATCAAATTTGTACCTACATGTACAAGTACTGCATGTATTTGAAGCTTGTGAGAGCATAATATAAAGCCAAGGGTCTATGTTAAAATTACGCTGACGCTCTGCAATATATCAAGGTAATGAATGGCGGCCATATTTGACCAAAGTAGGTCAATAATGTCACGTCATCTTGTGATTCTGGTAGTTCAAACATCAGAGACTTGTCTTTAGAGACTACAAGTATTTGTAAACAAAGGAAGTAAAAACAAAACAATTTTTAAGATAATTTTGGCACTTTTGCTTATATGTAATTTTCAAGTCAATACATAACTGAAAATCTTATTTTCTACTTGACTGACCCATTTTGTCAAACATTTTGCGCTTTGCTTAGTAACATGAATCAGAATTGTTTAATACTTGTGCGATTAAAAAAGTGTGTATGTTTTTACAAGTGAAAACAGTGCTAGAATCTGTACTTAAAGACTTACAATTGATCAGGACATCCTTCTGGTTTATCCATAATATTACCACTTCCTATATATCCTGTTATTTCTTCATTTGAAAGACCTTGATAGGGTTGTGCTGCTAATGTAGCCATTTCCCATAAAACCACACCCAGCGACCTGTTTGTAAAAAATATCATATTTCATCCTATTTCACTATCTATATTAATGTTGTCTAAATCATTAATGGTTATAATGGCCACTGATAATATTAATTTGCAGCATTCCTATTTTCAATGAGGTGTCTGTGGTTCCAATATGCTCATATCAAGGCTTAAAGATTAGTGATGGCATCAAACACTTAGTTCAAATGGCTGATAGTAAATTGGAATGGTGCAAATGGATGTCATCGGTATAGACATACCAATCAAAACTGCAAGTAAAATGACAAACTCAACAATTTAGCATAATGTAAGAATAACATGATAAAATCTTATCTTCTGGATACTTCTCAGAATTATATGATTTTAAACGTTTTGGAGGAAGAAGGCCTAATGAAACAAAACCGATGAATTTTTTTTAGGAATCCCACTGTATGCAGTGGCTTAGTGAGTTATTTTTCAGGGGAGAAAAGTAGCATGGCCATAAAAATTCTCAAATCTTGACCGTGTTCTTCAACAGAAATAAGAGCAGCATTTTTGGCCCTAAGGAAATGAGTAAAGCCTTACCAAACATCTGAAGAACTTGAAAATATACCATCTTTTAAAGATTCTGGCGCCATCCATCTGACAGGTAGCAGCCCCTTGCCAGATTTTTTATAATAATCTGTTTCATAAATGTCTCTTGTCATACCAAAGTCTGCAACAAAATGAAATGAAATTTAATAAATGTCTACCATTTTGGCTCTTATACATAAAATTAATGTCATTATCAAAACTATATCAAAATAAAATAGACATGTATTTAAATTGAAGTATACCTCCTATTTTGACGACATTATTTTCTGAAACCATACAATTTCTGGCTGCTAAATCTCGATGTACAAATTTTTTATCTGCTAAATAAGCCATGCCGTCTGCTATCTCCCCTACCATCTGTAAAATATCTTTAATACCAGGTGGAGGATTATTTCTTGGTTCCTGCAATAAAATATAGGAATAGAACAGTGATTCCCAAAGTTTTTCAATTAAAAAATTCACAAAACTCCTGAGCCGTGACCCCCTGTTTAATCCAACAAGGGGGAAATATTGCACATGGGTTTTTGTTTTGTGCCTTATCATCATCAGGAGGCCAGTTGAGCACAAGCAACAAAAGACCTTTGGGCTAGAGAAAATATTACACATATCCTCACGCCCCATGGACACCCTGACAAATTCCTCATGCTCCCCCAGGTTGTGAACCACTGGTATAATAGGAAATCAATCGGAAAAATAAATTTGGATAATCCAAATTAAACTGTTTGACATGACTACAATTTCAAACCCAGATACTTATGGATTCCAATGCTCACATTTCTCTTTCAAACTGAACACTTTTATCGATTTGATTAGGTAAACAATACTTGATAAGAATTTCCAAAAATAGCTTGCCAGGCAAGGTAACATACGCCCACTTCAGCAAATTTGGATATTTGAAAAAGCTAATGGCACCATCATTGCACTTATCTGAGCTGATATTTAGATGAATCAAATCGAATGAAAACTTTAGCCTCTATCCTGAAAACAAGGACGGACGGACCGACGGACAGGGGTGACGGCAATATACGTCCACATTTTCTTGTGGGTGTATAAAAAGAAATAAACATTCACAAAACCAGACTAAAAATAGGGGCGTACCAAAAAATTGGTTGAAAATGTTAAAAAAGATACTAGTAATTACCTCAGCATCTGGTCTGTGGGAACGTAAATAATTTCTTAGATCTCCTTTTGTCATAAGTTCCATGATAACCAAAGCTGGTTGTCCTATTGATACCACTCCTAATAATCTGACTACATGAAAACATTTAAACTCCCTAAAATAAATAGGCAATACAATACAGATAATAATATAATTATCAGTTACAAGTTAGACATAATTTTTATGTTTAATATACTTATCAGATACAAGTTAGGTATATGTTCAATCATGTTCCTTTAGCAACGGCTATCATTTCATTTCATTACATTAATCCGTTGCTATCATGATAAGGTTTTTTCGTCATTAACTTTGATTGGTCGAACGATTATTGTCGACCAGTTATATTCATTGTAACAAATTATTGCGGGAAAACTTTCGAATGACCAGACGTCAAATTTCTTGTAGCAAATTTACCTTGTGATAATCGAGTCTCAACGGTCATATATTGAATGTGACGTATAGTGTTTTTTAAACGAGGTTATTAATTGATAATGACGAGAAAACCCCGTCAATCCAGCAACGGTAGATAATGCAAATGTCTAACGTTGCTGAAGGAACATGATGTTCAATATACTTATCAGATACAGGTTAGACATATGTTCAATATACTTATCAGTTACAAGTTAGACATATGTTCAATATACATATCAGATACAAGTTAGACATATGTTCAATATACTTATCAGATACAAGTTAGGTATATGTTCAATATACTTATCAGTTACAAGTTAGACATATGTTCAATATACTTATCAGATACAAGTTAGACATATGTTCAATATACATATCAGATACAAGTTAGACATATGTTCAATATACATATCAGATACAAGTTAGACATATGTTCAATATACTTATCAGTTACAAGTTAGACATATGTTCAATATACTTATCAGATACAAGTTAGACATATGTTCAATATACTTATCAGTTACAAGTTAGACATTTGTTCAATATACTATCAGATACAAGTTAGACATATGTTCAATATACTTATCAGATACAAGTTAGACATATGTTCAATATACTTATCAGATACAAGTTAGACATATGTTCAATTACTTATCTGATACAAGTTAGACATATGTTCAATATACTTATCAGATACATGTAAGACATATGTTCAATATACTTTACAGACATATACTTACTTCATTGTAGAAGCTTCTTTTAAAAATATCATTTTATCATAAAAACAAGCATCATCATTTACTGTCTATCATAAAGAAAAAAATTATGTGTTATGTCAGGCACAATGCAGGGCTCTTGGTTCAATTTAATTTGGGCACACCCTGTATTTGCGGAGTGAACTTGGATATATAGGCAGCATGAGCTCCTGGTAAGGCTACATAAGCACTTTCACTCATTTTTAGTGGTTATATGATCTTCTTTATTGCAGTGGACTGTCAGACAGGCCTTCAAAGTTGTAGACATCTTTTGCTTTGCAGTGCTTAAAAGTAGCATAATGCAACATTTTATTTTCTCAAATTAGGGCACAGCTAATTTGGGTGCTGTTAATTTGGGCACGACATTTACTGTTGTAGCTAGCATGTTATCTTAAGGCCTGCAATGATTCCAAAATTATAATATTTATCGTCAAAACCATCAAGTGTTTCGAAAAGAGTAAATCATGGTCTATTTTGCATGCAACATGTACCCGCCACTACTATATAGGTCAAAATCATGAGGTGCAATGAGATCAATTCATGCCTGAGCAAACAGATCTGCCAAAATGCAAGAAGCAGATTTGTCATATTTGACAAGGAATTCTCCATATCAAACATAAAATTTCTTACAAGAAATTTTAAGTTTGTGTGTCATTATAAGAAGGACATAGTCCTAAAAAATATTGTTCATAAAAACATAAGACAGACATAGAATCATTTCTCTTGTTAATTTTGCATGTATGAGCATTTGAAACCTGAGTTTAACGTCAAAAATAGTACATCCATTTATCTTGTGCTTCTTTATTTTCAAATATAATAAATATGGACAAATATTGAGGTTAATTTTGCCAAGACAAAAGAAAAAGCTTCCTCCTTATAATTCTACAATGGCTGACAGATACACAGCCAGTAGCACACAGAGCCTTGACAGCCTCACAAACTTCTCTTTTTAAAATATAAATCATTACCTTTACAGCAACACTAATAGACTCTTTTTGTGTTGGTATAATATCATGGGCACACCCTTCCCAGACTATTCCAAATGATCCTTTACCCAATCTTTTGTCCAGTAATTCTATTTTACTTCGATCTATTTCCCATTCATCAGGTGTATAAACTGTAAAAGATAAAATATGAAATTTGGTACCTAAAATGACTTTTAAACCTGTAAATTTATCTACATGTACATGTACATCATAGTAGTTTGGTCATAAAAAAATGCATGTAAATTTAGATCATAGTTATTTGATCAGTGGCAAATACTTATACATGTAGTAATTTGGTCAAATTGTAAATGCAATGTAAATCATAGTAATTTGATATTTAAATACATGTACATTAAGAGCATAGTAATATGACCATATGGTAAATAAATGTACACACATATAGATCATAGTAATTTGGTCACATGGAAAATAAAAGTACATGTAGATCATAGTAATTTTGTCATAAATGCATTTACATGTAGATCATTGTAATAATGGTCATATGGTAAATACATGTACATTTAGATCACAGTAATTTGGTAACATGGTAAATATATTTATATTTTGGTCACAAAGTAAATAAGCCACAGTAATTAAGTCATAAGAGCTGATAATCGAGACTTGAATATAAATAACTTACTATCTGAAGTTTGCATATAACCTGGATTTATAGATATTGTAGTTGGTTCGAGTTTCTGTAGAAATCTGCAATAAAAATACAAAGGTATGTTTAAGGGAATCAGTTATCAAGAAACAATTATCAAATTCACATGTAGATAAAAGACATGAACAAAATATGAATCCATAATTTCACATAAATTGACATAATTTGAATTTTTGACAGTACAGCAGCATTAACATACTGTTTTTTTGTTTTTTTTCGATTTCTGCATGTTTTTGCTATGTTAACCTTCATCACTAACAAGAGGGAAAATGGGTTACAAACTAATATCTTAAATATTTCCTCAACCTATGATTGGATTGAACCCTAGAACTTCAGCTTAGCAAGGAAAACTCACTGTTAAGGGTATTGATTGGGCTAGCGTTCGAGAAAAAAACACGATATGGCATTTTTGCGAATTTCTTATTATTTTTGGGCTCAGATTGTAGATAATTATTATTACTTTATTTGTAAACTATATAGAATGAAAAAAAAAACGACAAGAAATTAGGTATTTCGTTAGTTTTTGCTAAAAAATTAGGAAAAAGTAGAAAAAAGTAGAAAAATGTGTCCTGGTTGGTACAAGATTTCTCAGCCATTTTTTATTGGAAAATTACGATCTTGGTCTTGATTGAAAGCTTATTCAATAAGGAAGAAACGTACAGTTGTTTTGAAAATTCCAATTAGTTTGGCCCCTAAAAAATGTTTGCCGTACTTACTTGTAAATTTTCGTAAATTTTCGTATTTCCATGGTAACCACCAAAATAATATTTTTTTGGGGAAAATCGCTCTGTACGTTTTTCGGCAATGTAATTGTCTACATTTATGCCAGGTTTGATGTAGATTGATCCATTCACATTTTTTTAAACTTGTATCAAAGGTTTGAATGTCCAATTTTTATGACATGTTTGAAAGGGCTGTCAACTCATTAAAAAAAATCTGATTGACATGAAATCAACCTTAAACTATCGAGAAGGAACCCAAATCATCAACAAATGCACACCAAGTCTCAAGATATCATTATTTCATATACTTATTCCATTTTTTCATAACGTGAAATAGCCTAAGTAACACCCTTAAGATTGTGAGCAAATTGTTTGGCACCTTGCTCATGTTGCTCTTATATTTAATACTTACTTCCTCTTGGCAACATGGACAACTACAACTAGGATAATAATGAAAACAACCACTCCAATAATCAGGCCTGCAATGGTACCTTGTAAAATATCAGCATCTAAAAAATTATCAAAAAAAAAAAATTTTTTTTGACATAATTATAAAATTCTACTAAAACAGAATATATTTATAATTAATATCTAACAGATTTTTCTGTTTAAAATTTTTAAATTTTTTAAAGTTATCAATTCCATGTTATTATCTTAGAATGTCTTGCTGTTCATAAAGTATAAAAGGGCCTGATGAGTTCCTAACGAAGAAGGTAAAGATGCATGCATCTGGGTTTTAAGTGAGCAAGAGAAGAAGCATTTATCAAATTGTTAAAGGGATTGTAAAGCGTATTTCTAAACTTTGTAAGTGTATCAGGGACACTCATAGCACCAATTTGCCCCATTTCAAATTCGATTCCGACGTCTATGGTTCTTGGAATTTCACTAAAACTAATGTGTTTTATGACGTCACTGACAGTGATCTGGATAGATATCAATAGAACCAGAAGGTACATCACTGTCATCTACTTGACTTTCAATAAAAATGTGAAGTAAAAAGACCTACCTGGGGGTGATTTAATATGAAAGTACATTGGGGGTGTCCAAGTACCAGGTCCAGCTAAAGATGTAGCCCGTATATTAAAAGAATAATTTCCATGACCATTTACAGTCAGAACATAACCCATATTTTCACGATATTGTGTATAGGTCAGGCATGGTTTCCTTTCTTTTCCCTACAAAATAGAAAATTCAAATAGAACTGTCATGCAAACTTTTTTTTAAATCATTATAACATTTTTACCGTATCAAGAAAAAAATGGAAAATGGCATCAATTTGGTACATTCTGAAAGATATTTCTGGATTTGAGTTGATAATAGGGACTTCTTTCTATGATTTTCATGTGATCAATTTTAATTCTTCAAAAATCTTTCTTACGCATCAAATTATGACCAAGACACTTTCGTCCCCATCCCATCTGAGTTCAAGGGGGGGACACGTTCCCCCTATTCCCCCCTAAATCCACGCCCTTGTCAACATGACTTACATGGACATCATTGACTAGTTTATACTCTATTTCAACATTACTTACATGGACGTCATTGACTAGTTTATACTCTATTTCAAAACAAACTATCAAACCATTTGGATCACTAGGTGAGTCCCATGTTATATTCACTTTGCCTGTATCATTTACTGAAACTCGTATGGTACTAGGATCAATTTGGTCTGCAGTAGCTGAAAAAAAAACAAAGAAAGTAACACTTATATTTTACAATGATAATAACTCAATTTCCAATGAAGATCCTTTCTCCCAGCTGGTCCTTTGCAAAACCTCTTGCCATTGATCTTCCCCGGATCATCCATACCCATTGACAGCTTGGTGGACTGGAATTATCAGTGAAGATGACTTATTCAAGGTCATCGGACTTTCACACCCCAATCGAGAACCAAACTCTCAATCACCACAACCACATATCTCGTGGCTCATATCCAAGCAAATTATGTCATGTTTGTAAAGAACAATTCAACAAAGGCTGTGCCACGAAAAAAAAAAAAAAAAAAAAAAAAAAAAAAAACAGCATATATAATGAAACAGATTGTTCATGTGGATGAATGGTCACATTTTCAATGTTATATTACACACATACTTTTGTACCTGGAAGAAAATTTTTTGTTAACATTTCAAAGTCGATTGTTATTGTAATTGCATGTCATTTGTCTAAGAATGTCTTCAAGTGCATAGAAATAAGGTTGGAATTTTTACATTTGAAATCACATTTTGCATAATATTTTTGTATAAATTGAAATCTTCAGCTCACATTAGTTTTGAGAGTTTTAGATTGTCCTTGGGTTGATAAAAATGCCAACTGTTGAAAAATATTCATTTGAAAATATGGTTATACAGGTAAGAGAGGAATAATTGGTCTAAAAAAAAGGATATGTTTTACGTAAAATTTCAAGGAGGAATGTGTGTTTATTTCCATTGGAAAATGTCAAAACTGAATTTTCATGAACCTGAGGGCATTCTAAGACATATCACAATTTGAATGTGGTCAAAGAGCAGTCATAATCTTATCTTTACTTACGAGATTTCAATGTTCTTTTAAAAGCAAGAGCTATATTAGATTTTTCACTGCAGTATTTTTCACCATTTTCTAAAGTATCTTGACAGGCTAAAATCTGCAAAAATGATTGATTGAAAAATGAATTATAGTCAAATGATTCAAACTATTTAACATGCATAGTCTGTAGCTATAGAATCAATTATTTTCATTCATTCTCTGAAAAATCATCAATGTTTGTTTCCATGGTAAAAAATGACCTATCCTAAGTTAAGATAAAACCATCAAGTTAGGATACCTGTAGGACCGTTTTGAGAATAGGAACAATCTTAAATTTAGGATGTCCTAAAACCTGTCCTAAGTTCCTAGGGTTGATCCTAGCTAGGACCATTTCGAGAATAGGGCGCCATTTTGACCCATGCTGGGATTTGATCCTTGATCTTCAGTTTAGCAAGCAAGTGTCTAACTCACTGAGCCCTGCAGACTACATACAAGTTGTTTTCCTTATTGCACACAGGCACTGCATGATTCAATTTTAAATGTAATGGTATATATTTACCTTGATATTGTAAGGCTGAAAGTGACCCAAGTTTGTTAAAGTAATATTTGTGCCATTCACTACTGCTAACATAGCGATATAATCACTTTCATCATCATCACTACAATCACTACATGTCACATTGTCACTATCTGTCTCATTTGACGCGTCTGTATCACTTCTTCCAGGGTTTTCATAAGAGACAAATCCACTATTGTCCACAATATATTTTGATGTGTCTATTGTCTTTGGTTTGTCCACATCAGATTTGTTGGATTTCAGTTTTGGAGGTATCAATAAATGTTTTGACAATGATATGTTTCCATATGTAATATCAGAAATTGGAAATGGAAAGCCTGGTATAGGTCCTAATTTTTTTATATCAAAAGGAAGAGCCTTCTTACTGAAAAGAAAATGAAACACATTTTTTTAAAATTACAGACATTCTACAGAAGACATAATAGTTCAAAAACTTAGATGCTTACCCTGTGTTTTTTATCTCTCATGATTATCATGTTCAATAATAAAATTCTGTACAAGCAAATCAATTCCTTTAATCAAAAATCTTGTCCAGAGCATGACAAAATCTAGTGCAATAATTATATAGTAGTGGACTTCCCATACGAGAAGTACCATCAGGTGTTTCCAAAAAAGTAAGCATGGTCTGTTTTGCGCGCAACACCTCCTACTATTATAAAGGTCAAAATCATGAGGTGCAACAAGATCAATTCTTGCATGACTAAACAAATCCGCTAAAATGCAAGAAGCAGATGGTCAATGATGTGAATTTTTGTTTGATATTGGGTTTCACTTGGTATTTACTACTTTACAAAATCATGAAAATTGTTGACACAGATTTCTAGAGCTTCTACAACCTTCACCAATATGTTCCTAGTTTAGACTAAGGGTCTGCACAAATAATGGTCCAGAACAGCCAGAACTGTTGGAACTGGATTTAAGGTGGTGCAGCGGGAACAGTGACGAAATCAAGATGGCAGCAAATGTTGCAACCATTTTTCAGTGCAGCGATTGCAGTCATTTCCTGTCCAGAACCTGTCTAGAACTTCTCAGATATTAGATCCGTATAGAATTTTCCACTTCCTGTCCAGAACAAGTCCAGAATTACTCGAAAGCTTGTTAGGACACCAGAACACCTGGACCAGGTCAAGAACATCTGATTCATGCAGACCTCAGTGCATTCAGCAATTTGAAAGAGGATACCTCGCAATTATTGTACTTACTTTTTCACATACACCACATCTTTTATTGCATTTTCAAACTTCAAACGACTCTGTACATCCATTTTTAGCTGTTCAACATCTTTCATAGATTTAGGACATGTACAACAACCATTTTTGTTTTTGTTTTTGTTTTTTTCTTCTTCTTCTTCTTTTTCTTTCTCTTCATCTTTTGTTGGTTTATCTAGCACAATTTCTGAAATACCAAAAAAAAAATGATGAAATAAAATAACCCTCCATTTTTTAACAAGAATTCATCTAAATAGTAATTTCATCATAATGGTAATAGTTAAAACAACTTACTTTCTAAACAGTAATTTCATCATATAATGATGAGAATTAAACCAACTTACTTTCTAAACAGGATGAGAATTAAAATAACTTACTTTCTAAACAGTAATTTCATCATATAATGATAAGAATTAAACCAACTTACTTTCTAAACAGGATGAGAATTAAAATAACTTACTTTCTAAACAGTAATTTCATCATAATGGTGAGAATTAAAACAACTTACTTTCTAAACAGGGTGAGAATTAAAACAACTTACTTTCTAAACAGTAATTTCATCATAATGGTGAGAATTAAAACAACTTACTTCCTAAACAGGATGAGAATTAAAATAACTTACTTTCTAAACAGTAATTTCATCATAATGGTGAGAATTAAAACAACTTACTTTCTAAACAGGGTGAGAATTAAAACAACTTACTTTCTAAACAGTAATTTCATCATAATGGTGAGAATTAAAACAACTTACTTTCTAAACAGGATGAGAATTAAAATAACTTACTTTCTAAACAGGATGAGAATTAAAATAACTTACTTTCTAAACAGTAATTTCATCATAATGGTGAGAATTAAAACAACTTACTTTCTAAACAGGTTGAGAATTAAAACAACTTACTTTCTAAACAGTAATTTCATCATAATAGTGAGAATTAAAACAACTTACTTTCTAAACAGTAATTTCATCATAATGGTGAGAATTAAAACAACTTACTTTCTAAACAGTAATTTCATCTTAATGGTAATAGTTAAAACCACTTACTTTCTAAACGGTAATTTCATCATAATGGTAAAAGCTAAAACAACTTACTTTCTAAACAGTAATTTCGTTCATCAAATTTCTTTCTGTTTAATTTTCCTTGTTTCCAGTAAACTTTATAATGTGTAATATCTCCATTAGGTTTTAACGGTTTATCCCAACTAACAAACAATTCATTTTCATTCTCTGCTTTCACTTCTAGATTTGTTGGTGCTGAAGGCTCTGATAAATGAAACAAAAGTCAATAAATGTATTAATTGGAACATCATTGTATAGCTTTAATAATAGAGTTTAGCTAGTGAAGTGACCAGAGCATCTTAGCAGGTGAGGTCCATTGGCACGAAAGTTCTAAGGTTTTACAGTTTTGGCACTTATTTTGCATCAAAAAAGAATTGAATCATTTTTTTTTATTACATTTTATATATTTTTTTTGTAATTGAATTTGGGTTACTTTTGAGGTTTTCTCAAGCCAGATTTTATAACCCAAGCCTTCTTATAAAAAAATAGAATTTACTTGTAGAAAAAGAGTTTGCTACTAATCCACTGTTTGGAAGAAGCCTTCTTAAAATCAACTTAATTTTGGAATTTAGAGCCAATTTTGGTACCTAATATCTTTTGTCATTATTGTACTCTTACCAGAGTATATTATGTGATATATATACAAACAGCTGATATAGCACCCAAATAATATGTCACAGAATGTTTATTAATTTCTTAAGCTTTGATCATATTACTTCGAATTCCAAGGAGTTGTTTTATTCGCATTCAATGCTCAAAGAATGATCAAGACTAAGACTAGAAAATTTTACTGAAAAATGATGAACTTACGTGCTGACAAAGTTTTTACAAAAATAATATTGGATATAGCAGATTGTTTGGTTGTAAAAGTCAAAGTTTTAACATAAGCAGCATACATTGTCCATGGTGTTAGACTGTGTATTAAACCAACCATTTCTTTATCTGTATTGTTTCTGTTTACATCCCAATTATTTTTCTTCCATCTACAATAATAATTTGGTAATTACAGGGTATTAAGAAATGAAATGAAAATAAAGAAGTTTTACTTTCTCACGTATTTGTTTGGGTGAAGAGAGGGAAATATTACTAGAAATGAAATGAATCGAAAATAATGAAGTTTTACTTTCTTATTTTCTGCATTTGTTTGGGTGAGGACAGGTTTACTTGCTTTGTAATTGCAATTTATGTGATACACGAAGTCAAACAATATGAATCAAATATGTGTATGGCATAGTCAGAACAATGAAACTATTCCAGTAAAAATAAAACTTACTGTGATTGGGAACAAGCATCTTGGCCTTGAAATATATCTACATGTTTTGAAGTACTGAAATGATAGGGAATAAAAGGATTGATAAATTAAAAAAAAGATAGCTTGCCAGGCAAGGTAACATACGCCCACCTCAGCAAATTTAAATATTTAAAAAAGTTGATTGCACTATAGCACTTATTTGAGCTGATATTAAGATGAATCAATTCGAATGAAAACTCTAGTCTCTATCGAAAGCAATAACTCATAAACCGACAACTGGAATTGCACCATTTTCGAACTCATCCGAGATATTATCAAGATAAATACACATACCAAGTTTCATTCAAATCGGATAAAAACTCTAGCTTCTATTGCGTACACAAGTTAATTTTAACGTTTTTTCACTAAGTCAAGGGCAATAACTCATAAACCGACGACTGGAATGGCGCCATTTTCGAACTCATCCGAGATATTATCCAGATGAATACACATACTCAGCTTCATTCAAATCGGATAAAAACTCTAGCTTCTATCGCGTACACAAGTTAATTTTAACGTTTTTTCACTAAGTCAAGGGCAATAACTCATAAACCGACAACTGGATTTGCGCTATTTTCGAACTCATCCGAGATATTATCAAGATGAATACACATACCAAGTTTCATTCAAATCGGATAAAAACTCTAGCTTCTATTGCGTACACAAGTTAATTTTAACGTTTTTTCACTAAGTCAAGGGCAGTAACTCATAAACCGACAACTGGATTTGCGCTATTTTCGAACTCATCCGAGATATTATCAAGATAACTACACATACCAAGTTTCTTTCAAATTGGATAAAAACTCTAGCTTCTATCGCGTACACAAGTTAATTTTAACGTTTTTTCACTAAGTCAAGGGCAATAACTCATAAACCGACGACTGGAATAGCGCCATTTTCGAACTTATCCGAGATATTATCAAGATGAATACACATACCAAGTTTCATTTGAATCGGATAAAAACTCTGGTTTCTATCGCGTACACAAGAAATTGTTGACGGACCGACGGACCGACGGACCGACGGACGGACGGACGGACAGGGGTGACGGCAATATACGTCCACATTTTCATGTGGGCGTATAAAAATTAAACCACATAAACCACCGTATAGACAGTTTGAATACCATCAGTGTATAATATACTCATATAGCTCAATGTATATTTAGCTTTAATGTTTATATTGTATATACATAGCTCAATATAATTAATATATACTTAGCTCATTGTGTATACTTATAACTTATTGTGAATAGATAACTGTTTTCTACATTAAGCTCCTTGTATGTACTTTATCTAGCTCTTTATTTACTTATTGGAATGATGTAAAGAAAAAAAAGAGGCTTGAAAACCATTACAAAACCCCTTTAAGTTATGTACCAGTGATCAGTTTTTCAACCAAAGTATCACTTGTATCAACTTTGGAACTAGACTATTGGCTAGATAACCTCATATACTATACGGTAGTCGCCAAATTGAATAAATTATAGTTCAACCAATCATTTTTCAGAGAGCATTATCTTCATTTGTGGAAAAAATAGCCAATCAAAACAATCTTCGAACAAGAGTTATCTTTTCCTGCCCATTTATCAGGCAAGATGGCTGCCTGTCATGGCCGAGTCAATATATAGACTCGAACAATGACTAAGGTTGAGCCGAATGCCAAAATATAGGCCAATATACTCACACTTCTTTATAATATAAAACATAACCAATTAACATCCTGTCGTCTGGTAAGTTATACTTGTTCCATTTCAACACCACATAGTTAGAAGCCACATCTGATACAGTTAGGTTGATTTTAGTTATATTACCTGAAAAAAATATCAAAATATCCATTTACAGCTGGGTCAAATGGAATTAAGGGAGATGATTTATTCTAGTTCATCTGACTTTCATAACCACATTTGAACTCAAAACCACCATTTAGATGAACAGTCGGTCCCAGCCGAGGTAGAGTCTAAAAATGTGGGTATGTCACCACGTCGGTTTACACACTAGATTATTCTACACTGAGTACGACGATTTCGAGGAGCTGACAATCGCCAGGCGCCAGTTCGTTAACTATGTCGCCACTACGACTCCTGTTGGATAGACTAAAGAAATTTTTTTTTTCTTTCTTTCTTTCATTTACTTGCAACAGGGACAGTACACAACCAAGCAAATGACAACTTGACTGTAAAGTACATGCTAATTGTGTTACAGAAAAAAAAAACATCAGCAATATGAGAATTGTAAATTTTAATGTCTATTACACTAGGCTCTGATAAAGCGAGTCAATTTAGATCGGGGTCTACTTACTAGTGTAAAACGAATGAGTGCCTGACTCCGATTAGAAATTTTTCTGCGCATGTGTCATTCTGACTCCTCGTGGACCTTTTGTAATCTTTTTAGTTAGAGAGCGCACGCTTATTTCCATATTTCAAGTGGGTCTGGTCCAGATCACAGAACGTCAGTGTAAAAGACTTTTGATTGGAGGCAGGCACAGATCTGGGCCAGGCTCTCTTTATCGGGGCCTAGTGTAAAAGGGGTAATTGACAACAATCACAAACTTACAAGGTACACGATCACCATTGGTGCTGACATCATTTTCATTCACAGTTCCATTATAAACAGTATTCCATAGGTTCACATCCATCAAAAACTCATGGATTTTATGCTCACACAATTTTCGATTAAAATGAAATTTGACTCTCTTGTTATTCAAAATTTTTAAATTTTTGGCAACTTCTGGTAAAAATAACTCTTCTAAATTTTGATTATCCATCACAATTAAGCCATATCTGAAAAAATCAGAAATCAAACAATCAGAAATCAATTTTAGGAAATACTTTCAGGATATTTCTGCTAGTAATGCCATGAAATGTGCAAGAAGAAAATTGTCACTTCTTTTAAAATGTGTTATTGAAATCGGGAAACTTGGTTTAAATTATCAAAAGAATCATCTTAATGATAGGTTATGCTAGATTAGGTCTTTTGTGGTTTTCTTTGGACACTTAATCAAATTTCTTTACATATCAGAAACATTTTTTTTTTTAGTTTGCCGGAATTGATAGATTAGCTACTTTTGCATATGTGAGCAACTATGACCTTACGCTAATTAGTACATTTGGGCGAAAGTTTACCTAAACTGATAAGGTTAATCATCATAATAGTTCCATGAAGTGGTTAGGCGATTAGATTCGACTTTTTGAAGATGGCGGCATGAGGAATTTGACAAAGTAAACAAAATAGCAGTCTTTCAATTGTTGTCAGTGGAGGCAGCCATATTGCCAACTCACAGATATACACTATGGCATTTGTAAACCACTGCTAATCTAAACAAAATTGCATCAAATCAACATAGCAAAACCAAATCAAATTATTTGACATAAATTCCAAATGTATAGACATTGTCCGATGCAATTTTGGCAAATGTCCTATGTAATCCAATTTGAGAGGGCATTTTATCCGTTACAAATGAATTTGTGACCAATCCCTGGGGTTATTTCGTACGTGACTCAACTCTTTTTTTTTTCCTGATTCATACAAATAGCAAAATATCTCTTTTGAATCACTATTACTTACTTTCTATTTTCCTTTGCATTTTCATCATCTGTTTCACTATCACGATCCACCCCAACTTTACCATGAATCACTTTTAAATTTTTGAAGAAATGAAGAGATACCAATGGATAAGATCTGACTATTTTGATGTGATATTCTACTTCCTCTATTGCACGAAAACTTTTTTCAAATTCCAACCCAATATCACCTGCAGAAAAAAAAATCAAACATCAAAACACATTAGAGTACCGGTATGTACTTTAACAATGTGTTATCTCCCTTGGACAATCTTCAGTGGCATGAGGGGAGCTATATAATCTATGTAATATGAGAATCATAAGAGCAAAGTTATCCAAGACTGACACTTTTTAAAATCATTTTGTTTTATGAATATCATATACATGTAGTTTGTTCTAACAAATCAAACATTGTTCCAACAAAGTGATATTGTTTTTCGCCAAATATATATGTAATATTATATGTAAATAGCCTTTAAAAGTAGGCATACTTGAACACATAAAATTGTATAGTCCTTCAATATCTGTATATATGGGTCTTCTTTATAAGGCATAGCTTGACTAAAATTCATGTTGTATAATAGATTTTCAAATGCAGATAATTATGGATACAGGGACAGCGAGCTGTGAACACCATAACAGATTAACTTAGATCAAAGTAGACTGAAACTTTTCTGATGGCTATCATTGGTCACATAGTGTGTATGTGCCCGTTTAACACAATGTGCACAAATATCCATGATTAACTATAAATCAAAAGTTTCCATTAAATGAGACTATACATCATCTTGACAAATCTTATTGAATATCTTCTAGTCAAATTAATGTCTTGCCATTATAATGACAACTATTGTCAAAAATTGATGTATTTCTTTTTATACCCTTAATTAAACAATGACTGATGAGTCCATTTCGAATACAGTGAATATTTTTGTTCAGATTCCATGTTTGTCCAAAACATGCCAGGGTTTTAGACTACTACCGTAATTTGGGCACACCCTGTATTCAAACAGATATATATACAAATATAGCAAACTATTAATAACCTAATGTAGCAAACTATTTATCACCTAATGTAGCAAACTATTTATCACCTAATGTAGCAAACTATTTATTACTAAATATAGCAAACTATTTATCACCTAATATAGCAAACTATTTATCACCTAATGTAGCAAACTATTTATCACCTAATGTAGCAAACTATTTATCACCTAATGTAGCAAACTATTTATCACCTAATGTAGCAAACTATTTATTACTAAATATAGCAAACTATTTATCACCTAATATAGCAAACTATTTATTACCTAATATATCAAACTATTTATTACTAAATATAGCAAACTATTTATTACTAAATATAGCAAACTATTTATTACTAAATATAGCAAACTATTTTAATTTATCACTAAATATAACAAACTATTACTAAATATTGTAAAACTATTTATCACTAAATATAGCAAACTATAGACTAGACAGTTCTAGCTGAAAGCTAAATAGCCTAATATGACCGTTTATGTCTCTCCCACTAGTCAATTAAAATCAATATGGATAAATGTACAAGATTAAATACTCTGATGTGAATTCTAAATGGAAAATCTGTCTGTTTTAGTCACACAACATAATATATTCATTTTTCAATTCTGACTTTAGATTTTAGATACCAGTTTATGTAAATAGATTATCACAAATATAGGAAATATTCCAGTCTAATTCAAATTTTGCTTGAAATCATAAAATTTCTGCTCCGAATTAGGCTACTGTAGCATGAAAGGCCATGTAATGTTTCGTTGATACCTTTAGGCTAAACCTACTTGTTATGGTTTCTGTTGTGTGATCTTAAAGTGCATGAAAAACTATAGCACCAAGGATTTAGAATGTCTCCCTTGAAAAAACAAGACGTTACCAAACACAACTTTAAGTGAGAAATTGCAGGAACCACAGATGTCTGATTGAAAATTTGAATATTAATTTAAGTCTTCTTAATTGGTTTTTGAGATTTATCATTCTTAACCTATTCAAATTAATGTAAATAGCACAGTTAAAGAGATATTGGATTTTGATGAGTTTTGAAAAAAAACACTTACTGCCTCCATCTATCTGTATAATTATCTGCCCAGCTATATACGTACAACCAGTTAATTCAGCCGCAGCACTAATACTATCAATCTTCTTGTTAATACGACAAACTGAAAGAGACAACTTGCATTAAAAATGGTAATATTACAAGTGATATCGGGGAATGTACAGGCCTAGGATGGAACAAATACTTCATTTATGGACAATTGGAAGCATTCTGATTTACAATTAAAGGGATTGTAAAGTGGTTTTCTTAACTTTGTATGTGTATCGGGGACACTGATAGCATCAATTTGCACCATTCCAATTTCCATTCTGATGTCTGTGGTATCTGCAATTTCACTAAAACTAGTGTTTTATGATGTCATGGATATCAATTGTAGTTTCCATTATATATATAATATGTCAGTAACATCATAGAACAAGTTAGTTTTAGTGGAATTGCAAGAACCACAGACGTCGGAATGGAAATTGGAATGGCACAAATTGATGCTAATGTAGTTGCTAAAAAAAAGAAATTAAAAAGTGATTGAAATGAAATTTGGGTTTAATTCTAATTAGACAGGTAAAATATTGAATAAACATGCAGAGTTTGTCTTATACAAGGATTGTTTAGTCTTAATGTTTTCTTTATTTAGAGGGAAGGAGCTTCTTTTATGGCAATGTTATGGACGATTTTTTTTCCAAAAATAATATTATGTTTCATGAATTATATGATCCAATAATACTGATATCACAGAGTATTCCTCCAAAATCAATAGTTTCGTTTTGATTTAAGAAATTAAGCAATCACAAATCTACAAGGTTTCATTTCACAGCGATTCATGGTACTTTAACCCTTTCAACCCTATAAGCGGGTACACTGGCTCAATCTTAAGATGTATATACCCGACAAGTTGTCAAGTGACGTCATACAACGTTAACGTAATACACTTTAAAAAACATTGCTGGGAATTCAGGGTATATGAAGTTTTAGCCAAAATAATGTCAGGGTTCAAAAGGTTAAGTTCCCGCCAAAAAAAACAGCCATGAACATTTTTGCATTTTTACATAATTAATGTCTAGATTAATTTTAAGCAGAAGTAAAAATTTGTTTAAGAGCTGTATAACTTTGCTTTCAAATACAGAATTTTTTTATTTAAAGTGCCCGAATCTTCATATAAACCAGAGTATCCTTGTTTAATGAACTTTATCTGGTAACATATTGATCAAACCAGCCTGATATCCAAATTTAGCTTTCTTCCAACTATGCATTACAACAATGATATAAATATACTGTGTAAATTAATGTATGCTGCTAATCCAGGAACTGTAACTCGGGCATCTGCTGATAATTATATAACTTTACTACTTTTCATTTGAATTTTCGAAAGAATCAGTTTTCATGGCAATATTACCGGTAATTGTATTTGGTCAAATGTAATTGGTCGAAATCAATCTAAATTTTACTAAAGGTTAAAACCAACCCTTGTGAAAATATATCCAAAGATTCCACTGGAATTCCACAGAAATTTTCTATGGGGAAGTCCCTTAAAAATTGTGGATATGTTAATTGGTCAACAATCACAACTACTCTACCCCATAGCATTATATCAGCTTGTACAGCTATATTCATACGAACCTATCCCTAAAAGAAAAAGGTCGCTTTTAATTGTGTACTACCATGTAAATGAATCAGTCAACATTTAATCCAACCCTACCGCACGCTGATAGTAAAGCTAATATTAAGATGACGCATACCCCTTAAAAATTGCTTTTTGATTACATGTATCATTAGAAAAAAAAATTGGTTAACAATCACTTCAACACAACTAGGATGGGCTTTATCAGTAATAAAATACCGTACAAGCAAAATGTTTCCATTAATCAAAATCATATTCAAAAACATGGCAAAATCGAGAGCAATAGTTATATAGTAGTGGACTTCTCCAAAGAGAAATACCATCAGGTGTTACAAAAAGAGTAAGCATGGTCTACTTCGTGCACGACACCAAAACTAAAGTCAACCTAAGAAAACCTAAGAACCATTTCCCTTAAAAATTGCTACGACAACCCCAACCTAACAACATCTCTATCAGCAAATATTTCAGACATTATCATTTAAAGATGGCCGACTATCAAGTAAAAAAAGAATTGGTCAACAATCATCCCAACCCTAGCACATCTGAGAGAAAAGACTTGATACTATATCAGATATACAGCTTCTCTGCTTGCAATAATAGAATCATTACACTAGACCGAGAAGATTTTTATGTCACAAGTTAAAGTAAGGTTTCCTTTAAGAGAAGGAAATTGTATGGTTTTTTATCTTACAACATTGAATGCTAGTGTAATTCCTGCCAGGTTGATTGCTGGCTTTCAATAAGCTTGACAATGTTATCTCATCAAACTTCTAATTGATTTTTCTACCAAAACAACATCATTTTCAACATCTTACACTGAATAAATTCTGATCAAAACCCACGCTTGAAATGAAATGATAACGAAGTTGGTGGTAACCATGTATTGAACCACAATTTCACAAGCGGAATAAATGTCATGTTTCCTTTTTTTTCTTTGGTTGCTACACATGATCTAAGGAAATTATACTGTGCTCAGTACTCGAATCAACTCTGGAACTAGACTAGCGTGCTAGATAACCTTATATACCATACGGTAGTAGCCATGTTGAATAAATCATAGTTCAACCAATCAAAATTATTCTTCAGAGAGTGTTATCATCTTCCCCGTTTAATCAAAATCAATCTTCGAACAAGAGTTATCTTCCCTTGCCCATTTACTAGGCAAGATGACCGCCAGCGCCTATCATTGCCGTGTCATTACATAGTCTCAAATACAATGACAAAGGTTGAACACTTTTTTTCAGATTTGGTAAAGATCTTTCAGAATTTCTTCTAACCAATTATTGTTACAAAGCAGACAAATATATAACAAATATGTAGTAAAGTTAATTTTTTTATGCAACATAAGATGATCACTATCTTCTGAATAGTTATAGAAGTTTTCAAACAACAGTTATAAGCAAACAACTAAATGTCATGACCATTTTAGCAAATCTTATCTGTCAGAATGTTCTGCAGAAAACTGGAAATGAAATGAAATGGAGCCGTACATCTTGCTTTTCTGCACCTATATGAGTTAATGAGGACAGGCAAATGCCCTACAGTGTGCAATGAGAGAAATTTGGCAGGACAGCGCTTATTATCTTGTAATACACAGGGCCTTGGTTTATTGCTCATTCCAAACGACTAGACGCTTTTTGCATGTCAGTCCCTCTGACATGCATCACTGACAGGAGGACACTGAGTTGAAAAATCCAAGATATCATCTGGGCTCATATGGGGATTCAACCCTGGGCCCTTAGGTTAGCATTCAAATGTCTAACTCACTGAGTCACTATGGTCCCTGCAGTGAACTCGAAATGAATGAAAGAAAGTAACAGTGAATTCCAGAGATTAACAATCAAATAAACAAAATGAGTGGAATGTCTGCAGAAAATAAGAATGATGAAAGGCCTCCATTAAACAAGAATGGCAAAGAATGAATGAAATTTTTGGAGGGGGGGGACAAACCAGGATGATGGTTTGTAGAGTCAATTTATGCCGCAAAGCGCCGCAACCGTAAGCCCGAACAAAACGTTCTCGCCCTAGAGAAAAAAATAAAAGATTGCATCAATTTGGTGTTTTCTGAAAGATGTTTCGGAATAAGTTGGCAATAGGGACTTCCAACTCTGATTTTTATCTGATTGATTTTGATTCTTCAAAAAATCTTTCTTACTAATCAAATTATTGGGGGGACTCACATCCTCCCCTTAATCCACATCCTTCTGTGAAATGTCTTCGAGAAAATAAGAATTTATATGTCTGAATAAAATAAGCATCAGTGAAATACCCAGAGAATATTAATAAGAATGAGTGAAATACCTGGAGAAAATAACAAAGAGAAAATAAGACACATAACATAATGCGTTGTGTTGTGATTGAATTTATATTGTCAACAGTATTATAAAAATAATTGTACATGTTTAGACTTCCGTAGCTTTTCCCTTGAGCAATATACAGAAAATAAAACATGTATATATATGTCAATACTGACAATAAAAAAGTGAGTTTTATTGATTCATCCCAAACTATGTCAAAATCTGATTTATCAAAACAAATTAAGTTTTATTTCCTTTGGAAAGAAGATAGTAAGAGAAAATTTTCTTTATATTTAGCCCTGAAAAAATGTCTCCATTGGAAACTGACATTTCCTAGTTTCAGGGAGCTGGTGATAGGTCAAATGGATGGTGAAAATGCCCCTTTAAAGAGAAGAACAAGTGGTTGTCGAGCAAGATATGCTCACTTCCCTGATAAATGTTTAGTATATCAAGGGAACTCGCCAATTTATGTTGAATCTTACCAAAACTCTAACCCGTCAAAAATATTGTTGATATCTTTTAATCACAAAATTAGATAAAATTCGAACTAAAACTGTCCATTTCGAAGTGTTTGGAATAAGTCAAGGGCAATAACTCAAAATCCATTCATCGAAAAATCGTCAAATTCTAATTTGTCCAAGATCTCATCAATATAAATGATCACACCAAATTTCATTCAAATTAGATGAAAACTGTAGTCTCTATCGTGTTCACAAACCAATTGTGGACGGACGGACATTATAATGTGGGCGTATTAAAATATCTTGCTTACTTTTTGGACATTTCCCCAAGCATTTCTGACAGTAACCACCAGTTTTGCTGACAATATAATTTTCAGGGCAGTCTGATACACATTCCTTCCGAATTGTTCTATTGTATGCATCTACAATATCCAATGTTAAATAATGTGTATGTTGATTTTCTGAAAGTTTCTCTTTTTTAAGTTGATTACATTGTTCTTTTGTAACACAGCGTCTTGATTTTAACTGAAAAAGAAACAAAAAAAAATATGGATATAGTATAAGTCCTGGGTTTTCAACTTGAGGGACATATCCCAGATTGGGGACATTTTGACATTTTCCAGGGAACACAAACTGAGCTCTTGGTCTGAAAAAAAAATCTCCAGTGCCTGCAACCTCTTTATACCTGGCCCACAATTTTCATAGCCCAGATTGGGGACATTTAGACATTTTCCAGGAAACACAAACTGAGCTCTAATAGGCCTGAAAAAAGTTTCCACTGCCTGCATCAATTCTTTATACCTGGGCCACAATTTTCACTGTTTATCAAAACCACGCCGACACATGGATATGAACTAAAATTTATCCAAGAAATCGTTACTATAAATTAAATATTATTTTTGACAACTTCCACGGACAATTTTCTCATATATAATCAGGGACACTCAAGAAATCAGGGTATAAGTACACAATTTCAATATTCTGTTCATAAAACTAAAAACATGCTCATGTCCATTAATATACAACTATAGTATTGCTTTTTGAAATCATATTGGATATCTACAGACATGTGCAATAACAAATTTGAAATGTCCCTCAATGCAAAATCACAAAAAATTGACAATGATGGCAATATCGTCCTCAAAAATAAGATTCACAGTTGTTTCAAAGGAGTTTATTATCATGTGTATCATGCATACAGAGCATGACCTGGCAAATAATCTGGTCTGAAAGCTGAGTCATCAGATCACTGAATTCTTTTATAATAAAATTTGAAACAAGGATAAAACTAGCAAATTACTAACAGAAGTATTTACTAACTTATGGCAAAATCTAGATATGCAAGGACATAAACAGTAATGAGTTAACAGGCTATTGTTGGCTCTGATGAGTTAAGCGCGTACATACAAACTTGAGAGTTCATTATTAAATCCCACCATCTGTTGGGATGATATTTCCAGATTTTAAAAAGAAATTCACTTTGTCAATGCGTAGGTTGGAAGGGTTGTCATGGAAAAAGTATACCGTATTGTTAAAGCGAAACTACTTCTTAGAATGAACAAAAAAAAATTATTTTCAAATTTGGTCAATAGGAGTACATATTCATCAGGGGACAAACCTAGTGGCATATAACTATAAAACAGATTACCTGAATAATCTGATAAATTCAGAAAACTATGTTTATTAAATACAATAATTGATAAATGTCTTAATCTAATTCAAAGACGTAGTATTGCTTTAAGAAGGAAAATAAATTAAAGTTTGAAAAAATTTAAAAAATGGGAGGTTTATTTTGTTGTGCATGGAATTTTTATGTTCATTGTTGACTGTTATGCAGAAAATAAAGATGAACCACACCATGTTACATTTAATTTGATAGGACAAATGTCCCCTGTATCTCAAGAACTATAATGGTAAAATTTGAAATGTAATCAATGGCAACTTAACCACTTCAACTTTAGTTAAGAACTTGAAAAATATAATTGGCCACTGGTTCATCTGATAACACTTTCATTGCATCTTTTCAAGCACTGCAGAAATGAAGACTATACACAAAGATTGGAATAGGCTTTTATCTTGACAGAATGCGATGAGTTGAAAATGTGTGATAAATGGAAAAACATTGATTTGACAGGAATACAATATCAATATCATGTGAACAATGACATTGTAGGTTTGATTGAGCTAAAAATAAACACAACTAACGTCATGTATCCATGTATCGCAAATTGAGACATATTTAATAAGTTCAATGATTGGCAGTTTGGCTTTACATAGATACAATGAAAAATATTAAAGAGATTATATATAAAGAGGCCCTCCAAATTGTTTATGTGCATCTAGGACACTGATAGCATCAACACTGCAATACTCAATTTTTGTCAAATATTACTACTCAAATAACATCATTTGCTATCCAAAAGAGATTGTGACTATGACAAACTAGTGCTGGCACGATATATCATTGTATCGCATTACGACAAGCCACGATACGCGTATCGTATCGCAAGGTCGTGTATTGATACTTGACGATACCTCTCATTTCATATAAAGTGATATTTATTTTACAATTCGGTGAATGAAATCACTATATTTCTAACTTACTTGACTGAAATTGTTTGGAAATAATTAAAAGACATGGATATGGAGCATTCCTTACAGCTAAATTACCAAATTTCGAATTAATTAAGCTATACAAAATAAATATTATTATTTTATTTTTTGTCCCTTAAATCCATATCGCGATACGTATTGTATCTTTACCTTTGTATCGTGATGCGTATCGTATCGTGGCATGATTGGCAATACTCAGCACTATGACAAACACTTTTAAAGTTTCTGAGAGGATCATCAGCACATTAAGTACACGCAAAATCTATTTGTTAATGAAGAATAATAGTCTATTTCCTTAATACATTTTTCAGAAAATGTTTCTGTGTTCAATTTTAATGCAGTACTGCAGGCCCAGTCAGAAAACATGGTTCACAGTGGCGTTTCTAGGAATTTTTAGGTGGAGGGGCCAAGTTGAGGCCAAATAATTGTCAGGGGGGGGTCGGGGGGGGTGCTACCAGCACATACCATCTGTATTTAACATTATACGAAAATTTCAAAGTGGGGAGCCAAGGCCGGGCCAGCCTAAATTCCATGGCCCCCACTGGCCCCCCCATAGAAACACCACTGATGGTTCATCTTATTGTTGACTACTGTCCTGTTCAAAAAAAGACAGATTATCTACATCATGCAGAAGAAATCCAAAGTTGCGGTTGTATTTTTTGTACTTAGCATCGACAGCTATAAGCTGTTCAACAATTCATCTGCAGCAAATTACTAGAAAATAGGACTTATCTTAAGTATTTTAGTAGTTCAATATTGCAATATACATCAAATTGAAAAAACAAAAACTACCAGAAATTCGGGTGGTATATTGTCACTGATATGCAAAGAAAATCATACAAAGGTCTCTTTACAATCCAGGAACCTTATTCTCAAAAACTTAACTTACAATGATTTTAGTGTTCCAGTCATCTGATTGGTCAGTTACTACAATTAATTTTAAATATAGCTTTATTATCCAATCAGATAACTGTATTTCTTAAAATTTGGATTTTATCTTAGTTAAGTTTTCGAGAATTAGGCCCCAGAATTCTTAATTCTTTGTCAAGCATTTGAATTGAAATTAATTTGTTAGAAATCAGAATGGTGCAAATATAATCTTTTTTCCATCACTTTAGGAATAGATTTGATGACAAATTGATGTTTATTAGCCTTTATTTAAATTGATGTTTTAATCTTATTGAATATAAGGAAGTTGAATGTTCTGGGAATAGGAGATTAAATTCTGTCCTTCATTAGATTAGGCACTTAAGGGAATTATGACAATCTAATCAGTCTCTGGAAAAATTCTTCTGTTACGCAATCTCTTTGACAATAAAAGATGATGAAAACATTTAAGAGTACCTTTAAAGATAGTGGACCACAGCCATATACGCCCACCAAGGCATGCGGATGGTAAAAAACGAAAAAGCCTTAACTTTTTTTTTCAGAAGTAAACTAACCTTTCGATTTAGGTTCAATAACATCCATAAGTTTCATCAAAATCGGTTGAATAGCATATTCAAGATTTTGGGGCAAGGGCAATAACTCTGCTTCTAACGGTCAAAAATAGCTCAAAATCGATCTTGATCTTTGTCTAATAAAATATGTATACACATACTGAATTTCATTTGAATCACATAAAGAATAGTCTCACTAAATACAATTTGTATTTTTTACTTTCAAATACGGTCTTTAATGGAGACACACAGATTTGTGGCTTGGTATTTTGACATAGAGCTGTGGACACTATAAGTGATAAATTTAGTCTAAAATATGGAAAATTTAAAAGCTAAGGTAAACCTGTCTAGGATTTCAGATTTATCTTTCTACAGAGGTATAGCATTAAAAACAACAGAGATGTTATGACGCCACGTTAAGCGCAAGACACAGTGGAAGAGATTTTCTGTCTCTTACACCTCTGTTCTCAGTCAATATAAAAGTGCATTTGATGTTTGATGGCATTTTGAAAATTAGTGAAAAACAAAAGGCTCATAAGTCTTGTAAAAACTCTGCATCTTGCACGATGCAATTAACTCAGCGTGAAATGCCCTAGTGGCTGGAGGCATTGAGAAAATTGTGTTTGACTCTATACTTACCATGTATGTATGTGATGGACAATATCGTATACATTTATCATTGTGTATAAAATATTTACAAGATATACAGTCTTCGATATCTGGTCCAATACAACCTCCAATACAATAATCATGACAACACTGTCTTGTATCTGTTATACAATAATCACATTTACAATCTGAAATTACATATATAATATAACAAATAATGTTTGTAAATGATTACATTTAAAAACTGAAATTGAATATATAATATAACAAATAATGTTTGTAAATGATTACATTTAAAAACTGAAATTAAATATATAATATAACAAATAATGTTTGTAAATGATTACATTTAAAAACTGAAATTAAATATATAATATAACAAATAATGTTTGTAAATGATTACATTTAAAAACTGAAATTAAATATATAATATAACAAATAATGTTTGTAAATGATTACATTAAAGACTATATAACGTATAACTAATGACAACAAGTAAATGAAACCCGAAATCCAAAAAGGCATTTTGAGTAACAGCTTATGAACTTTTCACATGAGGAATTATATCAATCATACATAAGTATTTAACAAATAACAAAAAACAATTACTATTTGTAAAATGTATTTACTATAAAATAATCAAATTATTGAACTGAAATTAAAAGTAACATAAACAAATATAATATACTCTGAAATAACATAACAAATAATGTTTGTAAATTACTTTTACAACAAAATCATTACATATTCAACAATCTGAAATAATATTTTTACTGTGGAATAATGAAATTCACAATCTGAAAAACAAAAATATTCACTGTAAAAAATGAAATTTATAATCTGAAAATTAAAATTAATAACATGATAATTAAATAAAATTTTAAATAATATTTTTACTGTGGAATAATGAAATTCACAATCTGAAAAACAAAAATATTCACTGTAAAAAATGAAATTTATAATCTGAAAATTAAAATTAATACGGTAACATGATAATTAAATAAAATTTGAAATAACATTCAATTAAAATGTTGCATTTTTTTATTTTTGAATGCCGATAATTATGGATACACATGGATTTGAAGGCCTAAATATAGATTTCTGATTAGCTTAGCTCCTGGGTTTCCAACTGGTTTTCTCAAATGTCCCCGAAAATTCATAAGAAAATGACCATGTCCCCTGAATTGTCTGAAGAAGTCACAGCATTTTAAGTTTTAATACAAACTTAAATTGTGGTAGTACTTGCAGGTAGTAAACACTGGTGTTTCAAGATAATACAAAATATAACATATTTTTATTAGATCTACACCTATATATCAGTTTGTGTCCCCTGAAAAAAGTCCAAATGTCCCAGTCTGAGACATGTCCCACAAGTTGAAAACCCAGGGCTTAGCTAAAAAAAAATCCAGTTCCTATAATTAAGCAAACCTTCCTCTTTAAATCTATTAACCTTAATAACCAGTAAAAAGGAAAAGATATATGCAATAAAATAAGGATATAAGATTTTTCTAAGATAACAAGTACAATTTGTTTGGATGTAATAAAATAACAATTCAAATATCACAGTTGTCTTGAATGATGAATAAAACATAACAATCACACAAGTTTTAATGGCTGTTAGCTGTTGAGAAAAATCAAAAACTTTTCCCAATATTTCTTTTTTCTAAAGCTCCCATGTTTGCATTGTTTTAAAAGCGTAATTTGAATTCAAAATCTGTTTATATCTGATTAGGAATTTATATTCATCGAATATTTGCAATAGCCAAACAGCATTTCATCATAATGTACACATGTTTGTTCAAATACAAGCTATAATTGTGTGAAATGTATGTTTTTGTCTTCTAAATTTTCATTCTAATAAATGTCAGGATGTTGCTTTCTTCCAATCTATATAATTGCTTGATAAATGTCATTGTTCCTGCCAACAAAGCATCTTTTAACATAATGTTTAATATAAAAAATATTCTTATTACTGTCTGGTCAATGAACTTGGCCATACAGAATCAACTGAAAAACCTACTTAACAGGTTCTGCTCATTGTTTAAAGGGATATGTTCACTTAACTAACTGTTCGATCAAAAATATTTTAGTCTCAGAATCTGGAATGTTTTAGCAAATCTAATACGTAATATTGTTCCCAACTCTCTCTACAAATTTAGGCCTTCAAATCCCTGTGCATAAATAATTATCAGCGTTTGAAAGTCAGAAATATGACTCGTCGTTTAGTAAGACTATGCCTTATTTAGAAAACACATAATTATACAGAAAATGATAAGGTAAGTAGAGTCTAGAGTAGACATCTGATTCTGATGAAGATCAGTAGAGTCTAGAGTAATCAACTGATTATGATGAAGATCAGTAGAGTCTAGAGTAATCATCTGATTCTCATGAAGATCAGTAGAGTCTAGAGTAATCATCTGATTCTGATGAAGATCAGTAGAGTCTAGAGTAATCATCTGATTCTGATGAAGATCAGTAGAGTCTAGAGTAGTCATCTAATTCTAATGAAGATCAGTAGAGTCTAGAGTAATCATCTGATTCTGATGAAGATCAGTAGAGTCTAGAGTAATCATCTGATTCTGATGAAGATCAGTAGAGTCTAGAGTGGTCATCTGATTCTGATGAAGATCAGTAGAGTCTAGAGTAGTCATCTGATTCTCATGAAGATCAGTAGAGTCTAGAGTAGTCATCTAATTCTGATGAAGATCAGTTGAGTCTAGAGTAGTCATCTAATTCTGATGAAGATCAGTAGAGTCTAGAGTAGTCATCTGATTCTGATGAAGATCAGTAGAGTCTAGAGTAGTCATCTGATTCTGATGAAGACCAGTAGCCTAGAGTAGTCATCTGATTCTGATGATGATCTGTAGAGTCTAGAGTAGTCATCTGATTCTGATGAAGATCAGTAGAGTCTAGAGTAGTCATCTAATTCTGATGAAGATCAGTAGAGTCTAGAGTGGTCATCTGATTCTGATGAAGATCAGTAGAGTCTAGAGTAGTCATCTGATTCTCATGAAGATCAGTAGAGTCTAGAGTAGTCATCTAATTCTGATGAAGATCAGTTGAGTCTAGAGTAGTCATCTAATTCTGATGAAGATCAGTAGAGTCTAGAGTAGTCATCTGATTCTGATGAAGATCAGTAGAGTCTAGAGTAGTCATCTGATTCTGATGAAGACCAGTAGCCTAGAGTAGTCATCTGATTCTGATGACGATCTGTAGAGTCTAGAGTAGTCATCTGATTCTGATGAAGATCAGTAGAGTCTAGAGTAGTCATCTAATTCTAATGAAGATCAGTAGAGTCTAGAGTAATCATCTGATTCTGATGAAGATCAGTAGAGTCTAGAGTAATCATCTGATTCTGATGAAGATCAGTAGAGTCTAGAGTGGTCATCTGATTCTGATGAAGATCAGTAGAGTCTAGAGTAGTCATCTGATTCTCATGAAGATCAGTAGAGTCTAGAGTAGTCATCTAATTCTGATGAAGATCAGTTGAGTCTAGAGTAGTCATCTAATTCTGATGAAGATCAGTAGAGTCTAGAGTAGTCATCTGATTCTGATGAAGATCAGTAGAGTCTAGAGTAGTCATCTGATTCTGATGAAGACCAGTAGCCTAGAGTAGTCATCTGATTCTGATGACGATCTGTAGAGTCTAGAGTAGTCATCTGATTCTGATGAAGATCAGTAGAGTCTAGAGTAGTCATCTAATTCTGATGAAGATCAGTAGAGTCTAGAGTGGTCATCTGATTCTGATGAAGATCAGTAGAGTCTAGAGTAGTCATCTGATTCTCATGAAGATCAGTAGAGTCTAGAGTAGTCATCTAATTCTGATGAAGATCAGTTGAGTCTAGAGTAGTCATCTGATTCTGATGAAGATCAGTAGAGTCTAGAGTAGTCATCTGATTCTGATGAAGACCAGTAGCCTAGAGTAGTCATCTGATTCTGATGACGATCTGTAGAGTCTAGAGTAGTCATCTGATTCTGATGAAGATCTGAGTAGAGTCTAGGGTAGTCATCTGATTCTAATTAAGATCAGTAGAGTCTAGAGTAGTCATCTGATTCTGATGAAGATCAGTAGAGTCTAGAGTAGTCGTCTCATGTTTTTAGATTCATAGGTTAACATATTTTCATCTTTATCTGCACCTACTGGGCTGTTGTGGATGAGCAAACACTATACAGTGTGCAATTGTTTGTGGAATTTTGCCAGTTGCCTTAGCCTACTCTTATTTTTCAGTTTCCAACGGTCTAGGGATTAACATGCACAGCTTTACAAGAGTAAATGACCTAATTGATTGGCCACATTAACTGTTGATTTTCTTACAAATGACCATATGTGTCCATGTTGTTGTCAATTAATTACATTTTGATAAGAGTGATTATGGTAGAGATTTAATGACCAGAAGAGTAGCAGGTGTGTTCATTTCTGTCTTTCTATATCTAATCAATAAATCTGAAAGTCACACACACACACAAGCATTCATAAACCCTCAATCATGCATATTGAAGCTAAGATATTTGTGTACATTTGGGTACATTTGGTACATTTTGGTACATTTGGGTACATTTCAAAACAAAAATTTAGTATAGTTTGTTTAGTCAGGCATAAATTGATCTGATTGTATCCAATGATGTTGATCTATATAGTAGTGGCGGGGGTTGCGCACCTAGCATACCATGCTTACTCTTTTCGAACTACCTGATGGTACACCTCATTGGTACAAATATTGCACTCGATTTTGCCAAGTTTTTGGATTGATTTTGATTAATGGAATTGTTTTTCTTGTACATATTTTTATATAGATAATTAAGTATGTACATATATACGATTCAGATCATCCCACGCTGCCGCCAAAAATTTTGGATATTAGAATCTCATCAGGACAACTAGTTCTGAAAAGGGAGTTTAAATTTTTATAAATTTGGACAACTCATTTCAATATAACTTAATATATTATATAATAGCATGATATGATATGTGAAGCATGTGTAAAACCTCTCTTTACAATTTAATGATGTAATTATAACATGATATCGCTCTCAAGGATATAATGCAATTTATATCATTTAATAACATGATATAACATGTTAACCCGATGAAAGACCTAGCTGTTTCCGTTATAAACGGAATATGTTATTTTTCTGTAACTGATGTTTAATGTAAACTATTAATATCTATTTGTCTGACATTGTTCTTCGGCACCTCTGAAAACTGTTTTGTTTCATCCAAACTCAATTAGTGGAGCTTTACGAAACAAAAATGGAAAATTCCTGCCAGTTAAGAAATCTATTTTTAATACTGTTCAGACAAATTAAGTGTCTGTAATCTTGATGTGAAACGTTTGATTTCTTTCAAGGAAAAGATTCCAGAAGATTGTAGACATGACTGGACATTATGAGGCACAAAATTCTATTATTTGTAACACTGACTTTCATGTAGTCGACTCAATCGGTTGAATAATTGCAGAAATAAGCTCTTTTCTGTTTAATTTCATAGGACAAATCCAGATAATTTCTTCCATTTATTCTTGAGCTTATTTTTGAACTAACTAAACTTGAAGTTAGTAGTTCTTGTTTCTGACCTCGGCCCGTGCTTTTAAGAGATCTAATCCCATTTCACTTTAACACTGACATAAAATAACAAGTTCAAATGGACCCCAATGCCAAAGCAAAATAAAATTATTAAAAATTAAAAGGAAATAAGACCCCTAAATATTTAAAAAAATTGTAAAAGCAATCCTGTTAATCAATTTCAAATCATGGCAAAATTCAAGAGCAATAGTTGTTGTATACTCAAAAAGAGTAAGCATGGTCACCTACCACTATATAGGTCAACATCATGAGACCTGTCTTCATATTTAAATCTAAGAAACGTGAATTATTGAATTATTAATCTGTGATAGTGTACATTGCTTAATGTTGAAATTTGATCCTTAAAATCTATGTGTATCAATAATCATCTGTGTTTGAAATTGTAAATTTCAAATCTAAATTTTGAAAAAATATAATCATTTATAAATAGGTTATACTTTGATTATCCTTTTACACATGAAGCATTAGCATGACAATGCTAAAAAAAAATTTTATTCAAGTGAAAATAGATCAGAATTTTTAGTTCAAGGGGTGGGCCATGCCACTGTGCTCTCCCCTCACCCTACGCCACTGACCTAGATGTTTATTAAATTGAAATGTCATATAACCTGAAATATTGACAGGCTAGAATATAATATAGTACCCACTGAACTAATATATTAACATTTCCAGAATAAGCTCAGCTACATAATACATTCAAATTGACAATAACACTATTACAAGGTCTCGAGTTTATGTCATATAAACATACAGCTATTATTACCTGGAGAAAAACAAGTTTGTAGTTCAATACAGAGATCAAGGTTGTTTTGGCTTAGAAGGGAAAACAACTCCTCACAATCAAATTAAATATACCAAGTAATTTTTAAAACATAATAAAATGATGTTTTACGTCCCAATTTTCTGCACATTTTGATCTAATGAGGTCGGAAAAAACATACGTACTAAAAAATGTGTTAAAAATATATAATATGGAAAATGCATTGTAATGTGTATGAAACATACAAAGTAATGTGCAAGAAACAACCACAGTAATGTGTATGAAAAATACAAAGTAATATGTATGAAACATACACAGTAATATGTATGAAACATACAAAGTAATGTGCAAGAAACAACCACAGTAATGTGTATGAAACATACATAGTAATGTGTATTAAACATACAAAATAATGTGCAAGAAACAAACACATTATACATGTATATGTTTGAAACATACCAAGTAATGTGTATGAAACATACACAGTAATATGTATGAAACAAACACAGTAATATGTATGAACGAAAAAAGTAATATGTATGAAACATACACAGTAATATGTATGAAACAAACACAGTAATATGTATGAAACATACACAGTAATATGTATGAAACATACACAGTAATATGTATGAAACATACACAGTAATGAGCAAGAAACAAACACAGTAATACATAGTAATATGTATGAAACATACAGTACTGTGTATGAAATATACCAAGTATATATTATACAAAGGAATGTGCAAGAAACAAACACATTATATGTGTATGATATAATAGTAGAACTGCACATACGTGTCTATAGGAATTCAATATTGCATGAGGGGCTTGGCGTAGGGATATCACGAGTGTGCGTAGCACACGAGTGATATCCCGCCGTCAAGCCCTGAGTGCAATATTGAATTCCTATAGACTCGTATGCAGTTCTACTTTTATTACATACACTATCGTTGATTGTTTTGAATGGAATGTAGGCTTTCCATGTACACTAAAAACGTACAACAAAAATTGTGCGATAAGGTTATGAGAGAAGTAGTCTTACGCATGGGTGATAGAGACTACTAGCCTAAACAGGGGATTTCCAAAATTGTTATTAGACTCAGAAATTTCCGGCTATAATTAAAAGGCTATTCCCAATGCCGTTCAACACGTAACCAAGGCTATTTTGCTTTCAAAAAAATTAATTACGGTGTTCTTTATGGGTTTTGTAGACTATTTTTGTTTGGACATGTTTTAAATTAAGAATATATTTTAATTCATCATTATTTGTTTAAATTGAAACTTGTAATGCAACTGGGAACATTCTAAGTGAGATAAAAAAAAAAAACAAGATGGCGTCATTCGCGAGTCAGTAGAAAAAATAGTTCCGACCGTATTCAATGACCGTTGAATATGGATTCAATTATTACATGGGCTTGTATTCAATGATTGGCTGTCATAGTATTACACATGTATGTAATAAATACATAGTATATGTGTATGAAACAATCGATGTAATGTGCATGAAACAATCAATGTAATGTGTTTGAAACATACAATATGTAATGTGCAAGAAAAAAACACATTATATATGTATGAAACATACATAGTATATGTGTATGAAACAATCGATGTAATGTGCATGAAACAATCAATTTAATGTGTATGAAACAATCAAAGCAATATACAAAGAAATGCATATGAATCATACACAGTTATGTATAACAAATACAAAGTAATGTTATTTTTCAACACAATTCGATCTAATTGATATTTGATATCAAAAAGCTGTTTGACATTCAAATAAATAAGCTGTTTTATATCTCATTAAATATTAAATAACAATTAAATTGTTAGATCCAACCAAACACAATAACCATCAAATTAATTGACAGCTGTAAAAATCGAATCAAAAATACCAACTTAAGTGTAAAAATAACTTGTTATCCTGTGACTTAAAAGTTCTAGACCATTGATTATATCGTGGCATAACCATTTCCTATTCAGTCAAATGTAGAAATGTTGAGGTGTAATACTGTCAACAAGATGTGTCTGAAGCTTTTAACTTGTCTTAAATATCTTATGTCTTTTAATTTATCACTAGGGTTAACATTTTTATTCTAGGAGATCACTTAATATTGTCCTCTTAAATGAAGCAAAGTCATTTAAACCGGTTTTATTTTTCACAATAAAACTCTTAAAAAAATACAATAGGATTTAACTATTTGACTCCAATTGGAGTTAGTACTAGGACAAAGTTAAATTTGACTTTGTCCTAAGAGGATTTTAAATTCTCCTGGATTTTAGTTTCTACTGTGACACATATAAGAATAAAGAAGATGTACATAAAAATATCATATTTTACTTTGATTTACATTAATAGGAACACTGGCAGAATTACAACATGCCTCGACATCTGTTATTTATTTATGACAATATTAAAGGGATTGTAAAGAGGTTTTCTAAACTTTGTATGTGTATTGAGGACAATGATAGCATCAATTTGCACCATTCCAATTTCCAATCAGACGTCTGTGGTTCTTCCAATTCCACTAAAACTAACGCGTTTATGACGTCACTGACAGTGATCTACCGAAAGCTACTATTGATATCTATGCAGATATCACTGTCAGTGACGTCATAAAAATGACTATATATAAAAAAAAAGGGTACAGAAACTGAAAAAAGTTCATAATCAGATTACATCATCAATTCAATACAAGGGATTTTTTGGATTGCATTAATACAGTCAAATAGCCTAGAGCTATAATGCTGACAGACTGAATATAGTTACCTTTGACATGAGTGATTGAAGATACTACCTAAAAACATGGGAATTTACAAATTAAATCATTTGTCTTGAAGCAGTTCAACACAATGGGATTTGTTCTTAAACCGGTAACAATGAAAGAAATGTCAAGACTTATTGGTAAAAAATATACTGTCTACAAATAGGAAAAGAATGATGGCTTAATTGGATTTAAAGAGAGCTAAATTGAAGCAAAATTGGAAATGACATAAGTAAAAATTATATTAACAAGTTAATATACAAAGTACAAGATTTTTGTGAAGGCCAACATATTGTTCTGAGATCTGGAAAATGTCAGAAGAGCAAAAAACATAATCATTGATCTACTGTGACCGTGGAAATCAAAATTTGCAGACATCTTTTATTTTCTGACAATATTTTATTTGAAATAAATAGTTGCATTGAAAACATTCTCTAGTGTACTAGTGAGTCAGAGCCTTTGGGTTTGAAACTTGATCTTGTCAAATGGGCTGTTGATGGGCAGACGTTCTGCAGAAATTTTGCCAGAACAACTGTATTAGCCCTTTTTTTTATTTCCATAAATTGTGGGATACGTAACATGCCTAACCTGTAGCACAAGAGGCCTTAGTTTATTGTCCCTTTCTAACAACAAGATGCTTTTAAAGCCCCTCTAACCTGTATCACTGGAAGGAGGAAACCAAATTGAAAAGTCCCAACACCAAATCCGAGCCGGAATTGAACCCTGGACCCTTGTTAGGTAAGTGAGCAAATGACTATTTTCTTGAGCCACCCTGAGGCTGCCTTAAACTTGTCAAACATTAATTGGAAGTTTTTTTGTCCTGTAGTCTATTGATACTGAGGTACTATTAAGTGACTAGATAGATAGATGATATAACAGCGATTATAGTAGTTACCTTATCACTAGTATAACTACCAGATTGAAGTAGAATGAAGTAGAAGGGAAGTATCCGTACTAAAATGGTCTATTTTCTACAAACCACTTTAAGATCAATAGGTATTTGATTTTATTCATGATACTGTCCACATATAATTCTAGTCTACATCATGTCATCCAATTTTCTATACCTGTCATCTCAGTCTACCATATCAAATTTCATTTCTTTACCACAAATTAAATCAAATGGGCCTTTTGTTCTCAATAGGGTGAAAAGAAAAGAAAGAAAGAAAGATCTATATTTTACAAGGATAACAACTTAGGTTCCTTGCGGATCCTTTCTCCCAGCTGGTCCATAGCCAAACTTCTTGGCATATTTGATCTTTCCCGATTATCCGTACCCATTTATAGCTGGGTTGACTGGAATTATGAGATGACTTTTTCATGGTCCTCGGACTTTCACACCCTGATCGAGAATCTAACTCTCAAACATAACAACCTTCATATTTGTGAAGAACGACGCAGTAACCAACTGTCCTATAGAACCTCACATTATGAGGTGCTATGAAAAGTTCATAAGCTGATCTAGAAGTTGTGCAACTTGATATGCATTAAATTCAATATTTTGTGCCAACAAATTTTGCAGTCTGATGCTGAATCAGTGATTGCAGAATACTTTAAAAAGAAGATAATTTTGTGGATATGCATTATGTAAATTTTGACTGTTATTTGATTCTTAGCATAATATTGTCCATAATAAATGAAATAGTCCTTTTGTTGCTACACTGTGATTTAAGGAAATGTTTCCTATAATTTGAGTCAAGGCAAGATACGTCCATAATTCTAGTCCAGATCAACTAAGTCACAAATTAATCAAATGATTCTATTGCTATTATTTTTTTTTTTCTTAGCATCTGGTTCTGCCAGCCAGCCACAAAATAAGACATTAAATATAATAATTGATTGTAAAAATAAACTTATGCTTTTAAAGATGTTCAAACAAGCAATCTTTTCAAATCAACATTGAGGCTTCACATGGAATAATCAAGTCATTCTCTTTCAGGCCAGAAACCTTACACAGAAATAATTCTTGATTGAAAATTTCTAACCAAGACATTATTAATCCTTCATCTCCGAAGCATGTCATATTTATGCAGTCTTTAAGTAGTGGAGATTTAAAAGATTAGTATTTGAAGCGATTAAATTCTATATATATCACAAATCAATAAACTATGAGAGATAATTCTGGAGGGAAGTGTGTTTCTGTCATTTAACAATTTATTATTAGACAATATATAACCACTATGATTCTTAAACTTCCTGTGTTATTAAGTAAGGCTGGGTCAAATAATTTAAATAATTGATTATCGACGCTACAAATTCTATATGCGATTATCGATCATCAAATTTCATAATCGATTAAAATTTGTGGGATGAAGATGATTTATTGTTGGTTTATCAGTTGAAGACCCAAAGTCAGATGTGATTGTTCTAGAAATGAAGTTAATATATCGGGTGGGCCTAAAGTAATGTCCCAACTCAAATTCAATGCCGGAGTCTTCTGAAATTATCCTTGCATATGCATGGTGCCATGGTGTCACCTGTCAATCAAGTTTCATATGGGATGTTCGTGGGTTTGAGGCACCATGCATATGCAAGGATAATTTCAGAAGACTCCGGCATTGAATTTTTAGGCCTCTGATTTTGTTTTGTATGCCATTTAAAGGTTAATGATGCTATATCACTCAAACTCGCACCAAAGGTAGATAATATAATAAACTAATCATATGCAAAATTTCAGTCCATTTGAGTAAATGCTTTGGAAAATAGTGAAGGTCAAAAGTTGGGACATTACTTTAGGCCCACCCGATATATTATAGTAAGGGCAATGCATGGATAGAAATAGGTGGCTATTGGGAATTTTATAGGGGTCAATACATATTTTCAGGGGTGCATTTTCTTGTCTATCAACCCTGTGTAAATATGGGCCTGACCAGTTAATTAACCTCACTGATGTTATCTGGATTTGTTTCTTAAAAAGGGATACACTGGATAGCATCAATTTGCATCATTCAAATTTCCATTCCGACGTCAGTGGTTCTTGCAATTCCACTAAAACTAAAGCGTTTTATGACGTCACCCCAGTGATCTACCAGAAGCTAATACTGATATATGCAGATCACTGTCAGTGACGTCATAAAACAAATTAGTTTTAATGAAATTGCAAGAACCACAGACGTCAGAATGGAAATTGGAATGGTGCAAATTGATGCTATCAGTGTCCCCAATACACATACAAAGTTTAGAAAACCACTTTACAATCTCTTTAAGAACTTTCAGGTCCTATATTAACTAAATGCATTACCCGCATCAAATAAGATCATGAGAATATCAAAACTTGCAGTCTGGAAGTGATATAATCTGAATTGTATGTTTGAAATGAGGTTGGGAAGGCTTAATCTTCGTAATACCTGATACAAATTTTCATTATGAAATACTTCCTCAATTATTATTGATATACTTCCTCATTTATTGAATATATTTCTGATTTATCACATTTTACACTTCATTTGTTGAATATATAGGCTAACTTCCTCATTTATTGAATATCCTTTCTGATATATTGAATTTTATTTGATTTATTGAATATATACTTTATTATTTGTTGAATATCGAAGTTATGGATTGTAGGTATCATTTTGCAGTTCAGTTGCTCTCCTAGCCATATGATAACCTGATCTATATACCTACGCAAACCAATAGACCTGACAAAATGTTAACGTCAAACAATTTAATAAGTTATATTTCTTGGAGTAGGCTATATGGCATTTTATTCCATTTACACTCCGTGATCAAAGGGTTAAGTACATACCTAAATATCTTAATCTCATTCATTTTTTACCAACTTCAATAATGCAATGGACTGTAAATTACAATATTAGCAGTAAAGTAATCATTAAAAATATTAGTAATGTATCATTCAAAACATCCTTTAGCTAAGATTCCATATATGCCAGATATAAATGATCCTTTCGGATCCATCATGCATCAAATATGATTACATATGTGCATTAAACATATGGAAAAAAGTCAAGGAAGGGCGTCCGATGACGCAGGACAGAGACCATTTGACGTATACCGCATCCGCATAAATGGAATCATACCCTCTTAAACCAACCATTTCCATTTTTGATGCATGACGGTAGAAGCATATGACTGATCTGCACAACGCGTAGGTGGAATCTTAGTTTTTTTTCGATAACAAGGGCCAAAGTTTAACGTCTTATTTTCGAGGCTTTCTAAACTTTTTATGTGTATTGGGAACATAAATTATATTGATTTTATTTACACTATTCCAATTTTCAGACAGATGTCTGAGGTTCTTGCGTATCTTCTAAAAGTAATTAGAATTTTAAGATGTCATTATCCCAAATTGCTAATTATTTTAATTAATTAACACTTAATTTGAACAAAATTAACATCTGACTGAAAACTGATAAAAACATAGTTTAAAATGTGGTTTTCCTGCATTTATTTTCGGATTTAAAAATCTTGTTGAATGACCGAAACAGTAATTAAATTCAGGTATGATACAGAACAAAAATATTTTTTAATGAAATTTGAAAACAGGCGTAACCTGTTATTACATCATAGACAAGACATGAAATGTAAGTTTTAATTTCTACTATTTTTTTTCACCTGTTTGACTAATGAGAGCATGCAAATGCCATGCAGTGTGCAATGATGGAAGTTTGAAGTGCAGAGTGTGTAAAAAAAAAGTTCTCAAACTTGGTCAATAAGTGTATTTATATTCATCAACAGTGTCCAAAGTATACAAACAGAATCCAATAAACCTATGCAAACTTTCATACAATTACAGCGAATTGAAATATGCTTAAAATTTGATTAAGCGTTTTTCAATTATTGTACGGTATATAAACAATTTTCTGGATTTGTATAGTTATGCCACCAGGTAAGTCCCCTGATAAATTAGTTTGAAAATTAAGATTTTTTCTTCATTCTAAGAGGTTGTATTCTTTTAAGGAGACTCATTATTTTGTCCCATCTGAAAGACTATACCCTTTTACCACTTCAGCACCTTTGGATCTTGCATCACTGATAAAGAGAAAACATCCTGGGACCCAGACTGCTGGAATTGAATCCTGGAACTTCAAGTAAGCAGACAAGATTTTAACTGACAGAGACACCATTATAAAATGACAGAAAAAAAAGTATAAAAGTTATTTTTCCATTTATTTTTCCTTTTTAACCGATTTAGCACTTACATAGAATAAAGAATATTACATAGTTGATCTTTATATGGATTTTCATTAAGAAAGGAATAGTTATATAAGAAAAGGGATCAAATGAACACCTGATAATATAGCTTATATAATATGTTTTGAGTACATATATAATGAAGGCAAATAACATTTTATATAAGACCATAGCTTGATCATTATCTGCTTAAAGTTCATAACCTTTTAAAGACTTTCATTAATTAACACAGGTTAAAACCCTGGAGTTTTCTTGACTGTAGAAAAGATTAAAAAAAATGAAAGGAAATTAATCCTTGAAATATGTTCATTTATCTTTAAGAGACATGTTGATTAATAATATTCTTCACAAAATTCAAATTAATGATCCTGGTAAACAAATTTACCTTCTCAATTCTTTAAATGAGCTTAATAAATACATGTCTTTTAGGCTTCGGTTCCCAACCGGGAGTACCAGCGAACAAAAAAAGGTGTACCTGAGAAGCCTCTTAGATAATTTAGTACAATAAACCGAGGTCCTGTGTGCTATTGGCTGTGCACGTTAAAGATCCCTTGACAGTTGGAAATAGAAAATAAGAGCAGGCTAATGCCGCTGTCCTGGCAAAATGTCCCTCATTGAACACTGCATGGTGTTTGCCCGTCCTCAATTAGCCCTTATAGGTGCAGAAAAGTCGGACGTAAAACTCCATTCATTTCATTTTATACTATTGATCAACTACCTTATAATTTACATATAACTGACATATACAATGGCTAGGAATGGATTAGATATCAAACTACATCAGCCGACAAATATCCTTTGACTTTCATGTTGTTCCTTAGGGTGGCCGAAGGGGTATCAGGAGAATGCGTAAAAAATAGGGGTACCAAGAATCCAAAAAGTTTGGAACCGAGGCCTTTAAGTGTGACGAAAAATTGTGAAATTTTACTCGAGCAAATTTAAGTATGGTTGTTAGTGTCTAAATAATTAAAGTTACAAAATTGGAATTATTGAGCATGAGAAAATAGACTTGAACAATGTGACTCTTTTAACGTTAATTGTTCTGATTGTGATAACAAATTATTTAAATGCCATTGCTGTAGAATTGTTTTTTTTTTACGGTACTATGTTAACAACCAAATGTCAATATAACACAATTCACGCTCATTCCATGGCTGCCCAAAACTTACGACATATCGAGCCCTGCGCTTGTATGTTATAATCAAATTACAATAGAATTTAACACCTATTTATTGTAAAAGGCAAACATTAATTGATCTTACTCAATTATCTATGACATCTTTGATTTTACCAATAATAGTTGTCCTAATAACTCAAGCAATCATGACCATGTGACAAAGGTAATGGTCGATTGGCCGATAGCATAGAAGTTTTTTATAGTGAATCTTGTTTAACTTTACAGTAAACATAGGCCGATGTGCAGTTTTCAGGATGGCTGGTGTAAAAAATCAACAAATGAGTGTTTTTATTGGAACTTTTACATTTGGCCGATATTCAGGGGAAACTGGTCTTCAGGGTGTGCGGTCTTCAAAGTTTTCACTGTACTACATCAAATCTATATTCCATGACTTTCTATCACAAAATCAATGCTCATTTCATGACTTCCCAACAATAAATCAATGATCAATTCATGACTTCCCAGTTCCCAACACAAAATCAATGCTCATTCCATGACTTCCCAACATCAATGTCCATTCCACCATCGTCAATTTTCAAATACTACAATCAACAACTCTTTCAAGCATATCCATCCTCAATAAACCATATGAATTACATAACCTTGAAAATAGTAAATAAAAGAAAACCAATCCAGTAAACATTGAAAAACCAATATAACTATCTGAGATAAGTGCATTTCAAACAGCTGTCGAAATATGTGGAAGAGAAATTAAAGCAATATACCACCTCTTAAAATGAACAAAAAATTTATTAAGTTCTTAAACTTGGCCAATAAACTCTCAAAACCAAATAATTTCCATAAAATTACAGGTTATTATTGAAAAATGCTTAAAAACAAACGCTTAATATTTGGTATATCTTGTAGTGTAAAGTATAATACGGTAGTTTTCTGGATTTATCAGATTATAAAGTATAGTTATGACACCAGACAAGTTGCCTAATGAATATAAACTCGTATTCACCAAGAATATTGAGTTTTTGATCATTTTAAGGAGGTAGTATTCCGTTTTTTTATATTATAGTGTGTAATTTTAGTGTTCAATAAAAACTTGAGTATATGGGTGATACCTAAATAGTTTATGTTTGAATATTTTGCCGTATCACCGACTAAAAAATGTTAGTTGAAACCAATTCTTAAACTGAAATATAGGCTATACCTTTTAAAACTGTTTTTAAAATGGAATAAACATTATAATTGTTTACTTATCCAATTACTCCCACTTCAAATGAAAAATAGACAATTTTATGACAAAAAGAATATGTTAGATGCAAAGTTGAAACCATGGCTTAAAGTAGCATAAAATAAACAAAATTGGACCTAAAAGTACCTATAAATATTTGTTTTGTGGTATGAGAGATTACAGTGTTTGTAATTAGTATGTATAGTATATTTGTTGACTAATCTAGATATAGTAACTCTCTAGAGTGGATTATAAACACAGTGTTAAGCAGTAGATAGGAATATTAAATTGTTTGTATTTCCCTTGATGATACAGTCAAGTAGATAATAATCCTATATACAGAACATAGTACTTCATATATCTGTGTATGATGTCAATTTTATTTTCATTTGACTACATACAATCTTATTTATTACAATCTATAAACAGTACTGTACACAACATGATAAAATCATATCATGAATAAATAAATAAGATAAAATAACAATAATTGTCGCCTCTACTGTGGATACAAATAAAGTCAAGGGCAATAACTCAAAAAACATTCATCCAAGTATTACCAAAATTGGACTTGATCGAGATCTCAATAAGACATATACATGCTTACCAAGTTTCATTAAGATCTGACAATAATTGTAGCCTCTATCATGTATAAAAGTCAAATTTGACGCGTTTTGATAAAGTCAATGACAATAACTCAAAAAATATTCATCTGATTATTGCCACACACACTTAACTCTATTTAAATCATCCTGAAAAAAACTTGATTTGTCAATCAATTGAAGCAACTATTCTTATTCTTGAGGTTATTGCATTCTGTTATGGTAGAACATAACTCTATGTCAACAACCAACTACTACCACTACCAACAACTACCTAGTTTGCGATATCAGCTGCTGCTGGAAGCGAACGTTAACTTGTCATCTACCAACCAACCTAGAACATAGTTCTATTTCATTTTGACTCTTGATTGTTAATAATGGCTAAAGTAAACAAATGAAATATATATAATTAGAAACACTTTTTTGCACCTGAACCTATAATTAGAGTCTTCTATACTGATATATAATACTTTATTGAGAAAACCACTATACTTAGATGTGTAATGTGTATACATGAGTGAACTGCATCTACAAAAGGAAATTATAGCATGTCATGCGAGCCATAGAGTGCAACTCAATAGTTTTATCTCATGTAGAACTTACAAACATCCTGTTTACATACATTGCTTACATTGTTTACGAATCAAAGTGCATCACTAAGTTGGTCTCCTCGCGGACTGATCAGTCAACTTTCGACAATTAATGAAATTTGGTAGTCATTTAATTATTGACAAGTTAATCGATAGATTTAAATTTATGCCACAAATAGAAACTTCAGATCACAAATCAGATGTTGAATGTAATGAAAACATAGTTCTTTACTTGATCGTTTAACATCATTTTCTACATTCCCATCAACCTTCGTCATTTTTCAAGTTTATAATTATATAATGACTTAATGGCCATGATAGACAGTCATCTTACCCAGTAAATAGGCAAGGGAAGAAAACTCTTGTTTGGAGATTGATTTTGATTGGATGTTTATAACCCAAAGAAGACAACACTCTCTGAAAAATATATTGTGATTGGCTGACCTATAATTTATGCAATAAGGCCAATACGGTATAGTTTACAAAGTTATATAGTAAAATAAAGACTGGATGACAGGAAATTGTGAAACACTTTTAAGATAATCATGCATCATTAATAATTGTAGGCATATCACAACTGGGTTCTATCAGTTGGTCACAAAAAATACAATTTTTAACTCTCAATGCAAATAAAAAATTTACTTACCAAGATTTTTCTGACAGCTATCAGCATTCCAACAGCGCGGTTTCCATTCATTGTCTTTTGTAGTTTTAACACAATTTTCTGGACATTTGTTAACACATCCCGCTTCAAATTTATTATTTTTGAAGAAAAAATCAGCTTTTGAATTATGCGTTAATTTATACCAATCCACAGTGCTTACGTAACACAAATTCATATTTCTTTCAATGCGCACACCGCCATGTTTTATTACACGTAAGCTTGGTAATCCAATATCTTCTAAATCTGACATTTCATACACGACTAGAGCATAATTATACATTAATTCTTGTCCCCGAATTACCGTTAAATTAGGAAAAACTCTACTTAGATTATATAATCTTGAAACTCGATACAGCAACAAGTATCCTGTGATTTCTAAGAGATTAGGAAAGGAATTAGGTTCAAAATCAAATAAATATATTTTTAAATTGCCCTCTATCACAGTACAATCTTCCAGGTCTCTGAAGGCAGCATTTTTGGTAATAACTTGAGTTTGACAAACTGAAAAGAGAAAACAAACAAATTTTTAAAAGGAGAAGTCCAAGATAGTATTAGGAATAGAGATACCAGTTTATCCTATAACCAACATGAGAAATGAAAATTTCAAATTTATTTTTAGTGAATTTTTTTCTCATATTCTGTGTCTGTGATGCATTCTAGTATGTCTAGACATGTGTTTATGTCGGATAAAAATTATATTCTTGCATCCCGTTGAATACAGCCTATTGAATAAATATGGTATTCAATGGGTGGTATTCAATGGGCATGGCCAAGATTTAATGATTGCGCTTCACTCGTTAGTAACACTCAAAATGACGTCGGACAGGGTTGTCTGTCCCTTCTGAGACTTTTTACCTCTATATATCCAACATTAGGAATGAGATATATCCAACATTAGGAATGAGATGTATTCAACATTAGGAATAGAGATATATCAAACTTAACAATCTATAATATTTCATACTTGCTTAGATTAGGGAAAATTATCGGATAAATAGGTTATCCAATGGCGAACTCGTGGATATGGTTTTAATGCCACTCGTGCTTGAGATATTTTCACTCGTGGCTGCGCCACTCGTAGCCATAGGATAACCTCTATATATCCAACATTAGGGATGAGATATATCCAACATTAGGAATAGAGATATATCAAACTTAACAATCTATAATATTTCATACTTGCTTAGATTTTGTTTTAGGCATGGTTGAAGAAAGCAAAGAACTCAAAACCCTCTCAGCCATTGCTTGCGGGAAAATTTCAAATTTCCAGAAAAAATTTCATTTTTTCCGCCCTTGGTTATAGGTGAAACATGAATCGGATGAGATTTTTTAAACACCAAGTTAACATCATGTCTTTTTGGTACAGTAGTCAAAACATTTAATGAATTCATTCAAGTCACGCTTTGCTATAGAGTTAATTGAATTTGTATTCTTATTAAGACTTTAACAACCAAAAATGTGCTTGCCTCCGAGAAACTGTATTAAAAATAGCCTTAAAGGTATTAAAGGGATTTTAAATAGGTATTCTAAATATTGTATGTGCATCTCGGGGACACTTATAGCATCAATTTCCACCATTCCAATTTTCAATCAGGTCAGTGGTTCCAGCAATTCGACTTAAACTAAGCGTTTAATGACCGGGCAACCTTTAAAGGGATATGTTCACTAAGCGTTCGACCAAAAAACTTTTCGTCTCAGAATCTGGAATTATTTAGCTCATCTAATCCGTAATAATGTTCCAAACTCTTCCTCAAAATTTAAGCCTCAAATCCCCGTGTATCCATAAATATCAGCGTTTGAAGGTAAAAAATATGACTCGTTGTTTGGTAAGACTATAACTTGTATAGAAAACACATATACAGAAAATGAAAGATAACTGGTTCAGGTATGGGTAATTGAAGGGATTGTGCGATTTTTGGCAGTTCCAGTAAATCTGAAGGCTATTTACAAACATTCAAGGCTGAAATCAACCCTCAGAAATACTAAACATATCCCCTTTTAGTTATGAGATACAAGCACATTATTTTTGGTTTGACGTTGTCCATAAAAAGGAATTAGTCATCCATAATTTTACACAAATTGAAAGTTGTGAATAATGCAGTAAATGTAGTCTGCATGTATTTCAATAAAAAAACTCTAGAAAAATCGACAAAACTGATTTCAGAATGGCTTTGAACATTCATAAAATAGTTTCATTTAATTAGTTTCAATTTCTTGGTAACAAAAAGCAACCATTCGAATCACATGACACAAACAAGGAAGTTTTGTTTTGATAAGAGTCACTGATCGTAGAGAGAAATTGTTTTTAATCAAGGAAAAGATACAACACAATGGACAGCTTTAATTTGTTTTCAAATAAATGTTATTGATTTTGTCTTGAATTTCTTCAGAAAGATGAAATACCTCATTTATTATTACAACATGAGCCGCAATTACCATTTAACGACAATAAAAATATTACATAATAGTGTGTTTACAACCGATTCATAATATCATTAAAAAAACAACCGATATTCAGCATGTCAAATTACTTGTGTTTACAACCGATTCATAATATCATTAAAAAAACAACCGATATTCAGCATGTCAAAATACTTGTGTTGACAAAAACTTCATATCTAAAAAAACAACTGATACTTAGCATTATGTCAAATTACTTGTGTTTACATGCCACAATTCATAATATCACAAAAAACAACCGATATTCAGCATGTCAAATTACTTGTGTTTACAACCAATTCATAATATCACAAAAAACAACCGATATTCAGTATGTCAAATTACTTGTGTTTTTAAAAAATTCATAATATCACATAAAACATCCCATATTCAGCATGTCAAATTACTTGTGTTTACAAACAATTCATAATATCATTAAAAAAACAACTGATACTTAGCATTATGTCAAATTACTTGTGTTTACAACCAATTCATAATATCACAAAAAACAACCGATATTCAGCATGTCAAATTACTTGTGTTTTTAAAAAATTCATAATTTCACAAAAAACATCCCATATTCAGCATGTCAAATTACTTGTGTTTAAAACCAATTCATAATATCATTAAAAAAACAACCGATATTCAGCATGTCAAATTACTTGTGTTTTTAAAAAATTCATAATATCACATAAAACATCCCATATTCAGCATGTCAAATTACTTGTGTTTACAACCAATTCATAATATCATTAAAAAAACAACCGATATTCAGCATGTCAAATTACTTGTTTTTAAAAAATTCATAATATCACATAAAACATCCCATATTCAGTGAGTCAAATTCCTTGTGTTTACAAATAATTCATAATATCATTAAAAAAAACAACTGAACCTCTTAGTTATGTCAACCTGTTTTTTACAAACAATTCATAATATCACAAAAAAACAACTGATACTTAGCATTATGTCAAATTAACTGTGTGAACAAAAAATTCATAACATCACAACAAAAAAAAACAACCGCAAATCGGCATTATGTCAACTTTAATGAAATGAAATGGGATGTAGTTTTATGATGTCAACTTTAATGAATTTTACGCCTAGCTTTCTGCAACTTTAATGTGTTAACATTAAAATATCACAAAAAACAACCACACTTTGGCATTATGTCAATTTCAATGTGTTAACAACCAATTCAAAATATTACAATATCACAAAAAAACAACCACACCTCTACTGCATTATGTGAACTTTATTATGAGCTCTTCAATGAACGGTTTATAAACACTGTAATATCGAGGTTACGTTTTTAACGTTAAAAAACTGACATTCAATTTCGTCATATTGATATAAACGCGGTATAAACTCTCAGGGTAATTGGAAAATTATTGACAACAATAAATATGAGTGATTTCTTGTTATAGTTCATTGTAATCTTACTTCAATTGTAATACAAATCTTGCCATTCTATCAAATTCATACTGAATTATTGAGTCCCAACATCCTGGAGATATTGACTAACAGCAAAGATCTGAGTTTTTTTGCACAATAAAGCACTTATTAAAGGGCTATGTTCACTATCTATTAAACCAATAATTTTTTTTTCCAGAACCTGGAATTTTTTCGCTATTCTAATCCATAATAATGTTCACAACTCTCCCTCGAAATTTAAGCCTTCAAATCCCTGTGTAGCCATAATTATGAGCATTTGAAAGTCAAAAATACGACTCGCCATTTAGCAAGACTATGCTTTATATAGAAAAGACAAATACAGAAAATGTAAGATAAATGTTTAGGAAGGGATAATATCCGATATAATTGAAGGGATTATGTGATTTTTGTGCAGTTCTAGTACTTCTGGAGGCTATTTACATACATTAAAGGCTAAAATCTATCCTCGAAATTGCTGAACATTCCCTTTTAAACTTGTCTATAAGTGTTTTGATGTATATATTCTGCATTAAACCATACTTAATTGAATATGCCATGCGAAAAACTCAAGGACTGTAGCATGAAATTCATGAATTTTTAAACAGCTATTGTGGCAAATTTGTTTAATCCAGCATAAATAATTCTTTTATTTCAAGTTTACTTTAAATATAATTTTGTGCACTCTTTCGACTTAATCAGTTGATAATATAAAGAGAGCTAAGGAATTTATTGAATATATTTTAAAAATGAAACCATTTGAATTGTTAGCAAATTTTATTTTAATTTTTTTTTTCTCATTTTCATACAATGTTTTGAATCTGAAAATTGAGTGGCCGAAGTCAGAGGAGTTTTGTTGTGGGGGTAAGGGTGGAGGTGAGGTTGGTTGGAATTTTCAAACTAAGGGCCCTTCCACTTCCGGAGACACTTCGCGGCCCCTGACTGTGGTGGGTGACAAGGTGTTCATCTTTGACAACAACTGATGCATCAATGACCTCCCCTTCCCTTTCTGGAGAGTCCACATTGTCAATAACTCTTCTGTTAATTTCATACTTCTATTATCAAATCGCATGAGAAACATGACTCAAGAGACCAACTATTGGCACACAGGATGAAAATAATGTTAATTATCACCATTAAAGAAAGGACCTCAGGAAAGGAATATTGACGTATGCTAGTAGTAAATAAAATAGAATTGTCTGCAATTATCAATATTATCAATTAATATTTTTCTCATGGTATTTGATTAAACCTTAATTGCCGAGTATTGTTTTGAAAAATTGACTTCTTAAAGTATAAAGAAACCAAGTACTATAACGATCTGAACCGCAAAACGAAACCCGAAATCCAAAAAGAAATTTAGACGAAACATTAGGTAACAGCTTTTGAACTTTTTACATGAGGAATTTTATCAATAATACATGAGTAAGCATTTCATAATGAAAAGTGGTATCAGGTGTCTAGAAGAGTAAGCATACCCTGCCTGGCGCCACACTTGTCCTAGCTGTAAAACATACACAAAACAAACTACAAAACAAGAACATGAAGAAAGCGCCATCAGAAAAAATAGTGACTTGACGACAAATTTTATCTACTTTTAAAATGTAAATGTATTTCTAAATTTTTAAAAATTTTGAAAATATCTCATATTAAGCTTTGTTAACCAACAAAATAATGACATGAAAAGATCAAATCTATCAGTTTGACTATTCTAGATATCAAGGCATAATGCATGAAATAAAATAAGATAGTTGATTCTCAAAGGGCCAATGAAATCAAGCAAGATCATTCAATATGCAAAGAGATATGAGTCAGAATCTACTGTTTCTATATCAAAATAGATTGATGAAGACAATCATGCAATCTCCAGTACAATATAAAAATTCTTGGGTGTTGTGCTTTTGAAAAATACATGAAACTAAGGGATTTTTTAATAGGAAATAACCAAAATAATTGCTAGGTCTAAAGTTTTGCTTATTATATTTTTCACATTTTTGAAACATAAAAGAGCTTTAGCCCTGTGTCATCTGTTGAATAATAAATTGGTGATTTCTATTAGGAGTTTTCCGATTTGTATCCAAATTTTACTCAGGGCGTACCCTGCTTGCAACTCCTGTAGGTGGGAGAGGGGCTTATGTAAGTGCCTTCTGTTAAATATTTATGAATCATCCAAACTATCTTTTGCTTAATAGAATTTTCCCATTTTGTTTTAAACATAAACAAAACCTTTAGCCCTGTGACTTATGTTTAATAGTAAATTTTATGTTTTCGAGCTTTAACGGAACTTTAACTTTAAAGGAAGAAGCAAACAGCTTATAGCATATTGTACAGGTGCTAACAATCTATTAATATAATTTTCTAGGAAATCCTGCTTATAAAACATGCGTCATCATAATTTTAATGATAAATACTAAGCAGACATCAGTTGGATTAGGAGAGATTATTCTTATCATGAGTCTGTCTTTGAGAGCTTACTTATCTTAAGATGACTATAATGCCCACTAAATTTCTGGATACTGACGCACTGGCACTGGGCAGCAGGCTAATGACAATAGTCATTAAACGATTAGAGTTGAAAATCTGCATTTCCACCAAACTTCAGATTCAGCGTCTGCGTCAGCACGCTATGTTCTGGCATACATGAGTTTCGACCAGGCGGTCGTGTCAGTGTGGTATCTAGCTTAGGACGCAGCCAATGCTCCCGCACCCCGTTTCAAATCATGCTGTGTGCGTTTTGTACAATGGGTGGAATGTGATGTCATCAAAATAAAAAACACGTTGTAGTATGGGCGATTTCAGCTGAACACGTATAAACTTGTTTTTTGGGAGGAAACACTTGAACGCGGATATAACACAGACGGGGACGTTGTTGCTGAAGCAAATGCCAAGTAGAAGAATGGTGGAAATGTTGCCTTAAATAGATGTACCGAGCTTCATACCACCACGGAAGCGAACGTTAACTTGTCATCTACCAACCAACATTCATACCACCTACTGAATGGTGCTCTTACAAGGAGATATAAAATGTTTCACTTCCAACATAATTATCATTCTTAATTTAGTTAATTAAATTTACAATACCAAATAATGTGCAATGAAGGAAATTTTGTCTGGACAGCATCATTAGCCTACTATATTTAAAATTTTGGACTCACAAGGGTGTTTTAACTTGCACAGTTTCGAACACCATGGCCTTGGCCTTATTTTGTATGTAACAAAAAATCTTTTTTGTATGCCCTGCCATATCTGATACAAAAGAGTCTGGTCACTCTAGTGGCAACTGGCAAGAAGGCACATAGACCACAAAATATGCCAAATGCCAAATATAATGGCCGACAGCGAGTGACCAGTCCTCGTTTGTATAAACTCTGTCCTGACCTGACCTTGGAATCTTAGGATGTTTAATGGTCCTTTATAAAGCTTCTGATACCATTTCTAGGACATTCTTGCCCCAATATTGTTTCAAGAAAACATATTTTATGACTTTTGGTAACGTTACTAATGTCTACCACTTGTAAAAGTATAGACTAAGGCAAGGTTTTACATGGAACAGCCGACAAAACTCAACAGAAGACAGAACTCTTTAGTGAAGAAATCAATAAAAGTTTGTTTATAAGAGGAGTAATATTGTAAGGTGGAAGATGATTGCATGTTGAAGGTCGACTTATTTTGATCATAGTTCAATCACTAAACTAGCCGACCATTTTATATAAACTGTTCCTAGATCACAACAACTTGCATTGATTTATTTCTATCATATTGTTGTTTCATAACAAATCTTCTAGAATCTTCCGATTTTAGAATATTGTCATTTCTGACTGTCCTTCCTGTTCAGTGATTTCCATTAAATTCAATATCAATAGACTTTCATTTCCTTATATTTCGGTCCTGATGAGGACTCTGAATCCAAAACTCTTATCAGCAATGTCTGTGAACTGGAAGTCCATGCCAGCTTTATATGAAAGCATTAACTTCTATCAGCTATAACTGCTCAACAACAAGTTTTGATAAAATTGTGCAGTCAATTTTCCTTTCAAATCTTTAATATCTACAAAAAAACCTTTTGGGGACTTTTTTTAAAAGTGGAATGTTCAGCATTTATGATGATCAATTTAGGACTGGAATATATCTAAATAGCCTCCAAAAGTACTAGAACTGAATGAAAATTATAATAGGCTAATTTCTCCAGTTATATCCCTACCTAAACATTTATCTTTCATTTTCTGTATTTGTGTTTTCTATATAAGTCATAGTCTTACTAAACAACGAGTCATACTTTTTTCCTTTCAAACGTATAATATTTATGGATACACAGTGATTTGAAAGCTTAAATTTTGAGGGAGAGTTTGGAACATTATTAAGGATTATATAAGCTAAAATATCTCAGGTTCTGCGTTTTTTTGGTCGAACGCTTAGTGAACATATCCCTTTAAATCATCTTTTTTTCTCAAATATCGCAAAGATGTCAAAGTCCTATATTCACCCACTCGGATGTCAAGGCAGATGGATAAAAGCTTGTCATTTAAAAACTTTTTTTCTTTTGATCCATTCCTTTTACATCTTTAAAGGTATACATTAAAAAAAAATAGTTCTTTGAATCATCTGTAAATAACCGCTTGATATTATATAAAAGTACACACAATGTCACTATCTTTGATCAAGGCCAGTATCTTCAGAGATCAAATGGTTCAGACTAGAAATTCCCCAAATGAAATATAGTTTGCATTCATTGAAGCAAAAAGATTTTGCAATCTGCAAAAAAGTCGGAATAATGGAATTGAGAAATGTCAAAATGTTTAGACAATCAAACAATAAACTGATGACGTATAGTAAAACAAAGAGTGGGTTAGTGCTTCTATCTGACAAAATTTCCCTCATTGCATACAGTTCAATTTTGTCTATTTGACAAAATTTCTCTCATTGCATACAGTTCAATGTTGTCTATCTGTCAAAATTTCCCTCATTGCATACAGTTCAATGTTGTCTATTTGACAAAATTTCTCTCATTGCATACAGTTCAATGTTGTCTATTTGACAAAATTTCTCTCATTGCATACAGTTCAATGTTGAGTGTCTTTATTAAAACTCCATGATATTTCCTTTCCTCATAAAAAATCTTTTAAAACCCTTTTGTTCAATTCGATGATAATAACAACAGAAACATGATATAGTTGAGAAACCTCGTTGATGATATCTGTGTATTGCATATCACTTGATAATTGTCATAGCTCACGCTCAAAATATCGGTTTGTAGTAATAAAACAAAGAGGCAAGGATAATTATTTGTTATGAATATAGCTATAGTATCGTGATCGATTTACAAAACATGTCAGCGCATTTCTATACATATTGTATTTTCATGAGAAATATTTTCCAAAGATTTCACAATATAAGATCACGATTGAAATGTTCTATGGTAAAATCAATTTTTGTGGGTTTCAATATAAAACAAAGTCTATTGTTTGGTTAACATCAATATATTTAGTAAATGGAATGAAATGAATGGAGTTTTACGTCCTACTTTTCAGCACCTACATGGGCTAATTGAGGACGGGCAAACGCCATGCAGTGTGCAATGAGGGAAATTTTGCCAGGACAGCGTCATTAGCCTGCTCTTATTTTCGATTTCCAACTGTCAAGTGAATTTTAACGTACACAGCCAATAGCACACAGGGCCTCGGTTTATTGTCCCATCCGAACGACTAGACGCTTTTCCGTGTCAGCCCCTCCGACCTGCATCACTGACAGGGAAACCGGGTTGAAAAATCCGAAGGTATCATCTCGACCCATGACGGGATTGAACCCTGGACCTTCAGGTTAGCGAGCAAGTGTCTAACTCACTGAGCCACTGCGGCTCCCAATATATTAAGTATTGCCCAGAGGTTGTTTCTAGCTTGACATGCTATCCATGAAAGTTTCCTCATGGTTCACTTTGATGAATTTGGTCTAATTCTGACCCTAATCCAAATCGTGCCAACTGTATTCCCAGCCTCCAATAGCTATTTGGACAGATATGGCTGAAGAAGAGTCAGAAAAACTAAGAATAAAGAGGAAAAATGCATGTCATGCCAACTGAGAACAGAATCCACAACAACTTTTTCTTCGTCTGGCAGAAACAAACACTTTGAGATGTCTGATGAATCCACTCATTCCTTTAAACATCAAAATTTCTATTTAAAAATACTACTATTGACAATTATAAGTCGAGCTAATCTGATGCTGCAGACATGTTTCAGACAACAAATCCTAATCAGGACAGAAAAATGGGGTGTTCACTTTGGTATTCATGGACTTCTGCCCAATATCTCAGACAAACTTTTCAATTTATACTGGCTTAAAATAATTGTTGTCCACTTTTTCAGAAAATTAAGGACTTCAGTCAGACGCATAAAAACATGAGAAAACAAATTTATTTGATAAATTTCTTATAACCATTAACACAAATTTGGCGCCAAAAAGAAACAATTTGAAATCTTACCAATTGAGGTGAAGAGAGTCCTTTGATAATCATATAACCAATAATTTTTATGTCTGCGGGTGGTCCGAAATTTGTCGATTCATTTCCAGCTATATTTGGCAGGTAAATTTTGGTCCGAAAAAATTGACACTTTATAGATTCAGAATGAAAATAATTGTAGATAAAGGCAGGCCTTCTCAATAATTTTTTGTAAGTAAAGGGTTAAATGCATTTTATATATGAAATTAAGGACCAAATAGAGACTAGCTAGCAGAGCAGGAAGAGCGTTTTAAAGGGTGAAGTGGGGCCACTCTTGGGGGCGTCACAGGCCGGATTTTGCCAGAATCTGATGACCAATGACCACACCAGCTAAAACGCTCTGCTCATTTGCCCTTTTATTTCATTCGTAATATGCTTGTGGCTCTTATAAAAAAATAATTGAGAAGGCATGGCTTATGGCTTAACACATCCCGTTTCTAGGACTATAAGATGTAATTGGTCTCCCAAATCTTGCCTATCTTTATCTCTTGCCTTTATGTCTTTATGTCTGATTAGTGTCGTTTCTCTTAGAGAAAAGGACCTTTCTCGCCTTTTTTTTTTTACTTGATAAAGGGATTAGTCTCGAACGGTAGCTACATTTACTCCCAGTATATCAACTTTTTAGTTACTCTATCATATGAATTAGTTTTTCCTACCTATCATATATCATAGTCTACATACAGAGTCAAGACATTTCGGACTAGTCTGCCAGGAAACAGATCTCTTTCATTAGTCTGATGAATAGTCTTGATGAAAAGAGGTTATGAGATTCATTAACATGAATTAAACTTTGTTCTTAGCCAATATTTTACTCTGTTCTTAGCCAATATTTTACTATTTTTTAATATAAGTTTATTCATGGCTCCTTAAATTGGCTATATTTTCAATTTATTTGATATTTCCCAGACAATACAAAGCTTCTAACCAATGACATTAAATTTAAACAAACCAATTAACCACCCAAGTTTTAGGCTGCAGCAATATAATTTAAAATTATTAGTTTCTTTGAATACATCTTGATTTATTAAAGGTATTGTGAGCTTATCAAAGATCTCGCCCTTGATCCAGCAGACCAATATTCTGCAATATCAAAAGATATCAAAACCTTTATTAAATCTAGTCTTCAGAGAGTAAGACGCTTGCTTCCTTGCCTAAAAGTGTAGAGATAATAGAATTTTTCAAATATTTTTTCTCTTTTCAGTGATGCTGGTCAAAGTGTCTAGTTGTTTGGACAGGACAATTTAGCTAAAGCCTTTTGAGCTGAAGACTGTACATATTAAAGATTCTTTGACAGTTTAACAAAAAAATGCTATTTCTGCTGTCTTGGCAAAATTTCATGATCATTTGAATGCTATTTTTACCAAGAACAGGCAAAATGAAATGAAATGGAGTTTTACGTCCTGCTTTTCTGCACCTGTATGGGCTAATTGAGGATGGGTAAATGCCATGTAATGTGCAATGAGGGAAATTTTGCCAGGACAAAGGCATTAGCCTACTCTTATTTTCGAGTCATCACAGTCTGTGGTCTGTTTATTGTCCCATTCGAACGACTTGACGCTTTTTCCATATCAGCCCCTCTGACCTGCATTACTAACAGCGGAAGAACTGGCAGAGAATGGCAATTGGTCATAATAGTTCATAGACCTAGCATGCCAGAGGCTAGGTAGGAATAGACATAATTCTCTTAAATTGACCACTTAACCGCTAATCAAAACATTGCCCTGAGAAAAAATAACATGTATTTTACACGACGAACAATGATTCTATAGGATAATTCTAGTACATTAAATCAATAGAACATGGAGAGAGTTATTAATCATCTTTAATGCTAGCGAAGAAAACAAAAAAAGAAAAATGCGTTTTCTCACTTCGAAAGTCAATAGGCATTAGTTCTTAAAGAGATTGTAAAGAGGTTTTCTAAACTTTGTATGTGTATCGGGGAACATAGCATCATTTTGTGCCATTCCAATTTCCATTCCGACGTATGTGGTTCTTGCAATTCCATTATAAAACTAACACTTTATATGAGGTGAGGTCACTATTTTTGATCAGTATTGATATCAATAGTAGCTTCCGGTAGAATACTGGTAGTGACGCCATAAAATGTGTTCATTTTAGTGGAAATTGGAATGGCGCAAATTGATGCTATCAGTGTTCCTGATACACATACAAAGATTAGAAAACCTCTTTCTCTACCCAGACATTCAGACAAATGAAGGTTCCATTTAATAGCATAATTGGTTAGGGAATTAGAAGGTCTTTTAATGATGTCATTTGTTTGATTACCTTAATAGGAAAATGACGTGACACCTTGGCCCAGGTGTGAAAATCTAAAAACCTTGAATTAGTCATCTTATCTCATAATTAAGGTACACCCAGATGTAAATTGGTGATAATCTGGGGCCTTATTCTCGAAAACTTAACTTACAATGATTTTAGTGTTCCAGTCATCTGATTGGACAATCACTAAAATTGATTTTAAATATAGCTTTATTATCCAATCAGATTACTGTATTTCGTAAAATCTGGATTTTAACTTAGTTAAGTTTTCGAGAATAAGGCCCCTGGTAAAGATCAATGCCAAGAGGATTGACCAAAGAACAGCTGGTAGAAACAATCCTCTTAGGAACCTACATGTAAGTTGTCATATTGTTCAAATAGGAAAGATGCAAATGAAAGGTATTGATATATTCGTGCAATATTGCGCTATGTTTTTGCATGAACACATTGAAAGATGTATGGTTATTTTTAGAAGTCACCATTTAGTATGAAGCCAATATCAGAATCAGACAAAAATGTTTGTGAATAAATAATTATATAAATGTACTGCAAACAGTACTGTTTCGGCCTTCTGGGCCTCATCAGCGCAGTGCTGATACTGGAGTTGAAGTTTGGCTATAAATGTAAAGCTAAACTAAAAATGGGGCTTGGACTCTTTGTTTTCCTAGTAACCTTTGAGGCTAAACAATCTCCATTAAGTATGAAGCCAATATCAAAATCGGAAAAAAATACATGTAATTTAAAAATTTAAGCGCTCATATATAATCAAATACAGATCAGCAACTCGACCCCAATGGCTTGGAAACTTCAACCACAGCATAAAACAAACAAAATTGGCTGAAATTCAAACAATGACAATTTGGGGGTCTGAATTACCTAGTCCTGTCATTATTTGGACAGTTCGTAACAGATTAATGTGAAATTTAAGCTTTTAATTGTTCATCAGTTGACAAATTCCCACCCGCAATTGCCATCCCAGTCAGAGCAGGAAACAATGTATATTATTTCAGTAATAAACATATCCAAATTCAAGGCCAAAATAATATGATAAGTTTAACCCAAGGTCAGCATTTCCCATTCACTACAAAACAAGTTCAAATGAATTTGAAAATAAACAGGAAAGCTTGTCAACCTTTTGATGTTATCGGTAAATTATATTTTGTGAAATCTAATCTTTTGTGAAGTCATTGACACAATAATAATCGTTTGTCTCCCATGATGTCCATGATTCATATGTACTTTTCACTGTTTGCGATGTAGAATGTTCTGGATGCAGCTTGGCATGTTCCACACACTTCTCGAATATATGTTGAATTCCAGAGATTCTTTGCAAGCCAAGCCTTTGAGTTGATTGTAGGTTTCTTCCAAAGTTTTCAGATTTCACAAAATTTAAAAAAAATTGACAAGTACTGCATGTGTCACGAATACAGCTAAATTAGTTTGTCAAGTTGGTAGGAGTTGACAAAGGTATTAAAAGTTACTCTGAACATGCTCAGCTCGCCACTCCTGAAGTAGGAGAGGGTTTTTAAGGTTAAAATTAACAGTACATATATATATAAACACAATATTTTTTTTTTGTCGGAATTTTTCACGAAAATCCGGAATATGAAAAACGATTTTTTTTTTTAAAAGTCGCGACTAAGGTTAGTCCATGCGCGCATTTTGACCGTTAAAAATATCACATTGTTTTTACAATACCGTCGCTGGACTATTCCGAAAATACGACACGAACGCGTGAATTTTTTTTTCTACATTATTTTAGGACCCGAAAGTTAAGGGATTCATTTGATTTCTAAAGCTTCAAAACATCGTTTTGCTGTAGAATTAAGACGTCATTCGCCGATGACGTCGTAAGCCGTGCATGACAACCATTCATGGATGATAATTTTAGATTTATTACTTTCTTTCACCGACGAATGGACATAATCTTTTAAATAAAATAACTACAAGAAAAAGAGACCATTGGTAATAAGGAATAAAATGTGGGCCGCATTTACAAAGAACTTGAAATAAATAATTGACCCATTAGTTGAGAAAAGCTGGTTAAAAAATCGTTTTACAAATCGGCACTAAGCCTTAACCCTAACTAATGACGTTTTTCAAAGGTGAAAATTGTAACTAAGGGCTTGCGCGCATGGACTAACCTTAGTCGCGACTTTAAAAAAAAAAAATCGTTTTCATATTCTGGATTTTCGTGAAAAATTCCGACAAAAAAAAATATTGTGTTTATACCATGTTCAGCTGTTAGCCATCTTTGATCAAGGCTCATAAAGCAAATAAAACGGTAAAATTACTAACTGAGAGGGGGCAGTTTTAAGCGCATATTCACACTGTCAATGGCCTGACTTGGACAGAAAATAGAATAATAATGCAAATAGAATCCAGATGCATGTCTTCATTCACCCATAAAAAGGTTAGAAAACCTTATTTCAATGTCTTTGATGCAAATTCTTGACTAAAAGAAGTATATAATTGATCAATAATAGTATTTTTATGCAACAAAGCTGGTAATACACTACATGCTGTTCTGACAGAAGTGATAAAGGCACTCAACCCAAATTTTCACTTTGAAAAATAAAGAAAAGAAAAGAAAGAAACATCTATATTTTACAAGGATAACATCTTAGGTTCCGTGCGGATCCTTTCTCCCAGCTGGTCCTTGGCCAAACCTCTTGGCATTGATCTTTCCCGGATTATCCCTACCCATTTACAGCTGGGTGGACTGGAATTATGAGTGAAGATGACTTATTCAAGGTCATCAGACTTTCACACCCTGATCGAGAACCGAACTCTCAAATAATGACTAACATTTCCTCGTATCCAAGCAAATGATGTCATGTTTGTTTAAAGAACGATGCGTTAACCACTGTGCTATAGAACCTTACAATCAATGTTTCATTTGTAGTTAAAATGTATTCAAAATAAATTGATAGAACCTTTTATGTCTTAAAAGTATATTGATTTCCCATAATATTCTTGCAAACTGTGAATCGATGTAGTCAAGTTAAAATGGCTGTTGTAGAAACATTGTTTTAACCTTAGAGCACTGAGTTTGAATAAATAAAAATCCATCTACAGTAAAACCCATCTTAACCGGTTGCCCACATCTCAAGGTCTATAGAAAATGCTGGATAAAGGGTAATTGTTTGATCAAATGTTGGTCGTCAGTCAAAATCAATGGAGTAATGTTCAATCCGTGAAACATTCATTTTTGAATAAAACTAATGATTAATCATTTACTTTAATATTTACTTGGGGCATATGTCATAATTACTTTTATTACCAATAATTAATCTGTCAGAGGTTCAAGAAGTTAACAACCTTTGTTGCACTATTTGTTTGGGATGCGATGAATTGCGATGAGATGTTTCTATAATATTTATTCGATGACAAAATTCGATGACAAACATGGAAAAATAAATAATGATGTGGCAGCATGTTTCGTTTCGTCGTCTCTGATGAGTAATGTTCCGTACCCAGTTCAAGTAGTTCTAAACAACGATCCGGAACACTATTATTAAGGACATGATTTTGATTTTGATTTTGATGTTGGATTACAGTTCAGAGATTGATATTTTGTCCTTAGTCTGTGGCATTTTTAGAAAACTTCTTATCTCCCCTTTTTTTTACATTTTTGCATGTTTCAGGACATCATTGAGGAAAGGATACATTATATTGGTCAGAAGTTCATCCAACATATTTTACAACTTTTTAAAATGATTTCTGGAAAACGTTACCTGAATTTAGAATAAAAAATATGGATTGGGACAATCCACTAATTTATGTTGAATGTGAGACCTATACAAATTTTTTTTTTTTTTCTAAATTTATGTATTTTGTGTTAGCCATAAGACAATTACAAATAATTTTCAACACTAGAACAGACAGGTCTGTCAGGTAATGACCATAACAATGTCTGCTTGGAAAATTTTCTAATCTTTTATAAAATGAATTGAAAACAGTCATTCATCTTCAATTATCATGGGAATTCAATTCATTTGAATGTATCAATAATATTTTCTAATGGAGCCAATTATTTTTATCCTTCAGAATTGAAATTTGCCATCTGGTTAGTAAAATTGTATTTTGGAATTTCTAAAATGAAATGATGTTTTTACTATAGGCCTATGTGGGCAATGAAGGAAACTTTTTCCAGGAGAGAAGCATTAGCCTACTCTTATCTTTATTTCCCTCTTAACCCTAGGTTTTCAACTTGGGGGACATGTACCAGACTGGGGACATTTGGACAATGAAAATTTGTAAAGAATTATGGATCTTGCATTGATCTGATTGTATCCCATGATGTTGACCTATATAGTAGTGGTGGGTGTCATGCGAAGCAGATCCTGCTTACTCTTTTAGAAACACCTGATGTTACTTCTCTTTGGAGTAGCCTACTACTATAAAACTATTGTTCTTGATTTTGTCATGTTTTTTGGATGCTATTTTGACCTGAATTGTTTTGCTTTTACAGGTTTTTATGCGATATTCAAAAGTGCATTTGCCTATTCATATTCAGAATGAAATACTTGCTGGAAATAAGAATGAAATACAAATAAACTATGGTGCACACGTACTGCACTGCTGTATATCATAAAATATTCATTTTGACAAGAAACATAACTAACTATCATATTGGGGTTAAAATAATAATGCTGAGTATTTAGAATTCTTGAAATAGATTTAAAAGTTTATGGAAAATGTTTGAAATGGATACTTAGTTTGCACAACAACTTACAAAGTGGATTCAAGAGCTTGGTTTGAATTGGATTAAATAATGACTTAAACAGTCTAGATCATGCAACATCATAGTAATAAAAATCTGTACAAGCAAAACAACTCTGTTAATAAAAATCACATCCAAATTCATGCCAAAATAGCCTTAAGATATAATGCAACTGCCCAAAGATCGCACAATCCTTTCAATTATACTTGTACCTAACAGTTATCTTATTTTATCCAAACGCTATAATTTATGGATATACAGTATAACTTGTATTAAGCAGCCAGTCAAGGGAATGCTTAAAAGTGGCTGCTTACTAAGGGGTGGTGCTTACTAGAGGTACATGTATGGAAACCCCAGGTTAGAATGATAAGTTGGTAATTTGTAATTATATGTACATGCATGAAAGAAAAACAACAATAGCAACCTAAATAGCATTAGCAATGTCTTGAATAAAAATATTATTTTAGACAAGTCTATTATACACTTGTGAATATTTCATTACTGATTTTAATAATCATTTACAACATTATAGGCCTTATTATATCACTGAATGAGTAAAATTCAAGGATTATAGACAAAGGTTAATCTGTTTGGCAGTAATTAACTGTTAGTTTGATTAATTGGATTAACGGAAAATGACCGCTGATTGCAGGGAGACACATGTTCACTGTCAAGAAAAGGGTGACCGCTGGCCGCGTCAAGAGGGTGGTGTTGAATAGAGGTAAATTTGGTTGATAATTGCATGGGATGTAATTTGGGTGGCCTTTCATTAAAGGGTGGTGCTGAATACAGGTGACCGTTGGACCAAGTTTGACTGTACAGGGATTTGAAGGCTTAAATTTTCAGGAAGAGTTTGGAACATAATTATAGATAAGATTATAGCTAAAAAATTACAGGTTCTGAGACGAAAATTTCTTTGGTCGAACAGTTAGTGATCATATCCCTTTAAAGTGAAAATAGAGCAAAATATTTAGTCAGTGGGGGAGGCCATGGCTTCACTCTAGATACATCACTGATAATTGGATACAATAGGCTACATGGATTTTAGTCAGATAAAAACTGCAGGCTGCCATGCTGTATCCTTTCATTGCGGAATTTGAAATCCTGTGTCCCCTGTGTCCTTGAAAATCGGCACATCTCGATACATTTTCATAAAAAATTAAATGAAAATGTAAATTAAATGATCTCCTAGCTCAATTAATACCTTTTATTTTGATCGAATGTTTTCAAGCAAAAATTCTATCAGTGATGGCTGCCATTAAAGGCAGAGCTACAGGTTGTGTACGAGTTATCTCTGGTTAATTCATGTAAACTCCGCCAACATCATCCAACTCTTCTGTCAAGAAGATAGGAAAAAGAGTACAAAAAATGGCGATTCAAGTCAGGTGCATTAAATTTTATTTCGGCGTAAGACGGTACTTTTGGGAGATTCTTGTGAAATTTTTACATTCCATCGATAAGAAAATTCTGCGAAATTTCCGAAAACGTAAATTTATAAAGGTAGGCCAATTCGTTAAGACCTGAGAGGCGTTCAAACAGCGGGAATCCTCATTCCAGGACTTCAGCCATAGATTGATATAGGACAGATCTCCAACTACATGGATTTGAAGTTTAAATTTCGACAATGAGTTTCGAACACCATTACTGATTAGTACCAGCAACTAGTTATACATAAGTTTCAGAAACAAGATTTTTTCAGTAAAATTAATGACTAGTTGCTTGAATGGCGAATTTGATTTCATTCCTTGAAGGTGCAATAACTTTTAATGATTATACAAGAATGGACTCCTTGAAAAAACAAATGGACCTTGGAATTAGACAACAAACAAATCCAGACCTCATTATCTTCGGGCAAAATATCTGACAAGAAGCTAATGAGTATGACAACATAAGTAGCTCTCAAAAGAATGGCTATAATCTATAAAGCTATAGTAGTAAAGACCTGGGTCAAAGTGACAAGGGAAACAGCTGTCAAACGATTGATTTTGTCTCCGAGTAAAAATCTGATGTAGAATAAAGATGGAGTGAAATAATCAGTGAAAACAAACACTATTTAGGAGAGAAATTACTATTGATTGAATAACAAATCATTACTTCCATCATTTTTCTATTACAAGTGGAACGGGTTCACATGATAATGGTTTCTCAAGGGTTATATTTATTATTCTTATCACAGTACCACGATATGAATTTCACCTAATTAAAAACTTGATATTATGAAACCTTGCTCACATTACCTATAAACTTCCCAAAGATCCTCAATATTACTGTGTTATTGTTGTTTTACATGCAAGTATTTTTCTGACATTTGGATTTTAAATTTATGGCATCTCAATATCATAGGTATGTCAATATGCATTATCCTATTACCATAGGTACGACAATATGCACTATCACATTTTCATAAATATGTCAAAACACACTATCCTAATATCAAAGGTATGCCAATATATACTATCCAAATATAGGTATGTCAATGTACATTATCCCATGATCATAGGTAGGCCTATGTCAATATGGGCTATCCGAATATAATTTTTTTTTCTCAATAGTTTTGTGCAATAGATGTCAAATTACATCTGTCCAATAGCATGTCAATAGGTATGTCAGTTAAATTTATATCTCTATCCAAAACCATATATGTATGGCAAATAACATCTTTCCAATATCATAAGTATGTCAATTTAAATCTTTTTACAATATCATTATAAGTCATTTTACATATTTTTACAATATCATAAGTATAATGTCAATGTACATTATTTTACAATAACATATAGGTATGTCATAATACATCTGTCCAATAATCAAAGGTATGTCTATCTATCCAATGGCATGGTATGTCAAATTACATCTATTCAATGGCTTAGGTATATCAATTTACATCTGTCAAATAGCAAAGGTATGTCAATTTACATTTTTCTAATATCATTCAGTATGTAAAATTAACGTCTTTCCATAGCATAGGTATGGCAATTTATATCTTTCCATAGAATGGGTATGTCAATTTACACCTGTCAAATAGCAAAGGTATGTCAATTTACATTTTTCTAATATCATTGGTATGTAAAATTAACATCTTAGGTATGTCAATTTACATTTTTCTAATATCATTGGTATGTAAAATTAACATCTTTCCAATAGCATAGGTATGTCAATTTACATCTTTCAAACATCAAAAGTATGTCAATTTAAATCTGTCAACTAGCAAAGGTATGTCAATTTACATTTTTCTAATACCATTGGTATGTAAAATTAACATCTTTCCAATAGCATAGATATGTCAATTTACATCTTTCAAACATCAAAAGTATGTCAATTTAAATCTGTCAAATAGCAAAGGTATGTCAATTTCCATTTTTCTAATATCATTGGTATGTAAAATTAACATCTTTCCAATAGCATAGGTGTGTCAATTTACATCTTTCAAATAGCAAAGGTATGTCAATTTACATTTTTCTAATATCATTGGTATGTAAAATTAACATCTTTCCAATAGCATTGGTATGTCAATTTACATCTTTCAAACATCAACAGTATGTCAATTTAAATCTGTCAAATAGCAAAGGTATGTCAATTTACATTTTTCTAATATCATTGGTATGTAAAATTAACATCTTTCCAATAGCATAGGTATGTCAATTTACATCTTTCAAACATCAAAAGTATGTCAATTTAAATCTGTCAAATAGCAAAGGTATGTCAATTTACATTTTTCTAATATCATTGGTATGTAAAATTAACATCTTTCCAATAGCATAGGTATGTCAATTTACAACTTTCGAATATCACGTTTGTCGACATAAATCTTCCCCTTGATGATAAGATAAGAGGTAATATGGTATCATAAAACAGTACAGTCAACTAAATGTCTGTGCTACTTTACTTATCTTATCATCAACAAAGGTGTGGTTAATGGTTAATGATCAACTGATGCAAAGCTGATTGAATATAATAATAAAACCCTAGCATTAAAAATCCTGTCACATGAATCCAGGAAACATATTGGTAATTAATACATTAGTGAAAATCGAGGAAGTATATCAATAAAATTTTGATAATGAAAAGTGGTATCAGATGTCCAGGGGCGCCAGAGGCAAATATGAAAGGCAGGGGCGATGCTGTGTAATAGAGGGCACTATGTGACCGGGCGAAGCGAGGGAAGCCCGGGAGTTTGAGGTTTTTGGGCGCCATGGGCCCCCTAGAAAATTTTGTATTTTAGAGCCTCTTGAATCACTTCTGCGAGGTATACCAGAACGTATTATATGCTTTTATTTGGGAAGTTATATATATATTGGTAAGAACACACTAAAATTTGCAAGAAAACATATGAAAAGAGCACATATTCACTCCCCTTCACCCCCTGCAGATGTCTAAAACAGTAAGCAAACCCTGCATGGTGCCAAATCTGCCACTACTGCTAAAAAATATTACATTTCTAGGTCAATTTTAAAATTTGATAATTAATGTACCAATATCAGTGATATAATCTTCTTGATTCTTTGGGAAATTACATACATGATTTACATGAGCTGCTATTGCTAATTTTTTAGAAATTTTTCTTTCTGTAAATATGGAACAGTTTTAACATGTTTCAGCCAATAGTTCAATTGAAATTTAGAGGATAAAGGGCAGCTTATGAGAGATGAGATTGCCATATTTTCATAATTTCTTTAAACATGAAATATTGATAAGAAGTTATTGAGGTGATTGTACTGTAATAAAATTGAATGTGGTTATCTTATCAGAATATCAAAATATAAATATAATCCAGTTATCAATATCTAGAGTAACTGTTTATTTGTTTGTAGCACATGCACCTTGAGATCAATGAGATGCAGCCTGTAGGTAGACCTGATCATTCACGGCCAAGTAATATATTCAATGGAAGCAATGCAGAAAAGATATCATTTATATAAGGATGGCATATTTGTTTTTTTTTTTTTTGAGAAGCCGTCTCCAAGATACCCAACAACCCATTTAACAAAAGTTTGCATGAAGAATCCATACATGGATACATATTTATGAAATGGTGTTATAGAGAAAACAGTCAACAAATTGTAGTGTGCAAATAGGAAAATGTAAGAACAGATCAGAAAATCTTTAAACTCCAAATGCAAAGACTAGCACAAGGCTTCCATTTCAGGCAAAAATACACATGTATGACTGCAAAGACTAGCACACAGGGCCTCCATTTCCTCCAAGATACATTGCAACCCATCTTAAGAAAGTTTGCATGAACAATGGGTATATATTTTATAAATGTAGTTTATGTAGTTAAGACAATGACCGAGAAAGTGCAGTGTGCAATGAGGGAAATATCAGGACAGATCAACTTATCTTTATATTTATGACTGTAAAAACTTGCTAAAGCAAATTCTCCATTCCCTCAAAGATACATAGAAGTTAAACTTTGCATGTGTAATGAAATTTAGAATGTCATGTTGTCCCCAATGAAAACAAATTACAAGAGACTGAAAAACTAATCCTGTTGGATAATTATTTTCCATTATTGACGATTAAAACCATCATTGTACACAACCATAAAAAACGTGACGTGATAATGGAAATAAGTTTAATAAAAATTCTGCAGGTTTCAACAATGGATATATGGATTAACCTCTTTTCATTCTGATATGCACTGAAAAAAATTAAAAAATATAAATAGGGCACATTCATCTTTGGGCTCGCATAATTTCATTTGGATAACAGCTTCTGATGTATTTCCTAATATACTTATACTTTTATTTATGGAGGCAATAATAATGTGTTTTAGCCTATCAAAATGATTTAAGTCCAATTCTGATATCAATTGATCAATGTGGAAATAAGTGACATTTAACTTGATACTATTCTATTTTAAAATATCTATACAAAAGTCTAAAGAGCAGCATTGAACCCTTTTTCTTGATACCTTATACCACTTTTCATTTTGAAATATTCTCTTATTTCTTGATATAAAGATAGCTTGCCAGGCAAGGTAATATACGCCCACTGGAGGCTTTGTTAAAGAACATTTGGCAGAAAACAGCAACCATCAAATATTCAACCTGTAGTCGGAGGCCTACATTTCGTTCAGAACTTAAATTAGGTGTCGTCCAAACAATTTTTTTCTCGATTTCATTAAGGCTTCAGCATTCATCAAGTTTAGTCAAAATCCTTCTCTGTTATGAGCTATAAACTATAAAAACCTATTTTATACAAGAAAGGCAATAAGTCATATCAAATATTTTTTTGATTTTCGATAGGGTTTATCGTGTGATAATAAACTATTTCAATAGGTTTCATATTTACAACCTAAAAATCAACGCGTTTTAAAGAACAAGGGCAACAATTCATATTAAATATTTTTTGATTCTTTTGATTTTCAATAAAGTTTATCCTCAGGTGATAATAAACATAATCAGTAAGTTTCGTCAAAATCTGTAAAGAACTGTGACTTGTAGAGTGTTAACAAGCTAAAAATCGAAAGCATTTTAAAGAACAAGGGCAATAATTCATATTAAATATTTTTCGATTCTTTTGATTTTCAATAGGGTTCATCCTTGAGTGATAATAAACAATTTCAGCAAGTTTCATCAAAATCTGTAAAGAATTGTGACTTGTAGAGTGTTAACAAGCTAAAAATCGAACGTGTTTTAAAGAACAAGGGCAATAATTCATATCAAATATTTTACGATTCTTTTGATTTTTAATAGGGTTCATCCTTGAGTGATAATAAACAATTTCAGCAAGTTTCATTAAAATCCGTAAAGAATTGTGACTTGTAGAGTGTTAACAAGCTAAAAATCGAACGTGTTTTAAAGAACAAGGGCAATAATTCATATTAAATGTTTTTCGATTTTTTTGATTTTCAATAGGGTTCATCCTTGGGTTATAATATGCAATTTCTTTAAGTTTCATCAAAATCTGTAAAGAATTGTGACCTGTAGAGTGTTAACAAGATAAAAACCGAACGCGTTTTAAAGAACAAGGGCAATAATTCATGTTAAATATTTTACGATTCTTTTGATTTTCAATAGGGTTCATCCTTGAGTGATAATAAACAATTTCAGCAAGTTTCATCAAAATCCGTAAAGAATTGTGACCTGTAGAGTGTTAACAAGCTAACGCGTTTTAAAGAACAAGGGCAATAATTCATGTTAAATATTTTACGATTCTTTTGATTTTCAATAGGGTTCATCCTTGGGTGATAATAAACAATTTCAGCAAGTTTCGTCAAAATCCGTAAAGAATTTTGACTTGTAGAGTGTTAACAAGCAATTGTGGACGGACGGACGGACGGACCGACGGACCGACGGACATGGGTGACGGCAATATACGCTCCACATTTCATGTGGGCGTATAAAAATCTGTATAGGCTACAAGCAAAACAATTCTGTTAATCAAAATTGTATCCAAAAACATGGCAAAATTGAGAGCAATAGCGGTATAGCAGTGGACTTCCCCTAAGAGAAAAACCATTGGAGGTAGTATCTCTTTAAAATTATCTGAAATATTGATCATATATTCATGTACATCAACAGCTGTTTGATCAGTAAAATAATATTAGATGTTATTGGTTTTATCCATGTCAAGGCCATTTAGAATCAGATACAAATTCCATATTAAAAGTTTACATCCTACCTTTCCGCATTGGTCTATGCTACTGATGACAGATACTGTAAAGCAATGAGCAATGAGAGAAACATCCTTCATGTTGTCTCCAGCTCCCTCCTGACAGGTAGATATATGAACCAATTTTGGGTGGAGAACAAACCAGGATGGTTTGGGAGTTAAGTAATGGAAAACACCGTAGGCGTGAGCCCTAACACAAGATCCTTCCCGTAGAGAAAATACATTGGAAAATGGAAATATCTATTTGGAGCATTCTTAACCATATTTCAAGAATGGAGTTTGGAGGAAAAACCTAACTTGATTTTCATCTGATAAATTTTTATTCCTCACAAAATCCTTCTTATCAATCAATTTATGGAGGAGGGGGGGGGGGGGGGGGGGGGGGGGGGTTGTGATCAAGAACCTTGTGTTTTGAAATACAGAATTCTTATGAAATGCAAATCAAAATAATAAACTTAAACAGTCAAAACCAAAATAGTGTGATAAATTTCTTTTTAATTTTTTCAATATAAGTTAAACCCTCAGTGGAAACATATTAAACCTAAACATAGAATATTTTGATTGTCGGCTGATAAAACCCAACAATGACAAATTGGATTGTTCAAACTATGTTATAACATTGTCAATATCTTTTTATCTACTCTTGTTGAGACGTTATTGTGAAAGTCTTCCTGTTAATGTCATAAGACATCAAATAAAGTAAAATATAGTCATCAAAAGTCAAATGATCTTTCTTAATGAAAATAAAAATGACACCCTTTTTTTAAATGTGTATAATATATACTTTTTAAACTTTGTGAGTGAAATTTACAGTTTAAATTTGTAATTCAAATTTCATATCTGATATATTCCAAAATATTTGTGAGGTTCTATAGCAGTCGGTTACTGCAACGTTCTTTATAAACATGACGTCATTTGCTTGGATACGACGAAGGTTGTTATGTTTGAAGATTAGTCGTCTTCACTCATAATTCCAGTCAACCCAGCTGTAAATTGGTACGGATAATCCGGGAAAGATCAATGCCAAGAGGTTTGGCCAAGGACCAGCTGGGAGAAAGAATCCTCATGGGAACCTAAGTTGTTCTCTTGTAAAATATAGATGTTTCTTTTCTTTCTTTCTTTGTCTTGTGTTTGTGATTTATATTTGCGCCATTGTATTTGTACTATTTTCGAGGCATCCATCATTATCAATTACAACATCTGCTATTTCTCAAGAGTTATGATATTTATTGGAATATAATTATGTCACTAGATATCTAGAATTATACTTCACATAAATCAGTCTACACAGAAATGGTGAGTGTATTCCAATTCAACAGCAATGTGAACATGCCAATTGAAAATATCACAGAAAAAATCAGATTTTGAACCAGTGTCTAACGCTTGGTTAGAAAAAAACAAAATAACACCACATTAATGTTAACTGTGTTTCCACTGACAGAAAAAACCTGCATGGCACACAAAAGTCTTCGTGTGTTTATTGGGTGCCAAATGAAAGCTAGCTTTTATGTACTCAGTGAAACACAAAAGCCAGCTTTTTCTCGTACTGCAATAGGGGGCGTGCGCTCTTTATCGTTAAGTAGAAGAGAAAAAAACCTGTATTAAGCTAGCTTTCGTGTGTTTCCAATGGGCAATAGTGCCGAACTATTATGGTATGGGAACTGTAAGGGTTTGGCAATTGAAGCTTTTTGCATTCGTCAATTTATCGGGTTCCAAATGAAAGCTAGCTTTTATTTACTCAGTGGAAACACAAAAGCTGGCTAATTCGCATACTGCAATAGGGGGTGCGCGTTCTTTATCATTAACTAGTAGAGTAAATGGTAAATCTTGTAGATCGTGTGCTGTCTATAATGTGTGACTTTATGATCAAGACTAAAGTCGTTCAGGAACCAGTAAAACTCAGTGTAAACGCAACGTGTTCGACAATATAAAGCTAGCTTGAGGCTAGCTTAGAGCTAGCTTTCCTTCACAATTTTCAGTGGAAACACGGTTAATGATTAGTGGAATCTATCTAGAATCATTTCTTCCTATTGAAGCAACTCCTTTAAGTTTAAAATGACATTAGAATTCATGATTCATCACAAATAAAAGTAAAATAAAATAACAGATCAACTTTTTTTTTAAAAAGAAACCAAAAATATGTAAGATGACACTTGTGATATAAGAATCAAGTGAATACATAACAATCATACATAGATAATAATAGTTATTATAAATTAGTTTCCATGGCAACAAACTTTTGTTTTCTTTCTCAAAGGGTAATCAAGTGTCAATTTTTGCACGAATCTGAATCTCAGAAGCAACCAACCACTAATAATTTAATAGTGGAAACGGTTATCTTTAAGCATGAAATTAATAACACAGTCATATATAACAGTTGTGCAGTGTGTCTTCTTTACAAACATGAGGCAATTTGCTAGAAGCTCAGATCTTGAAAGGGGATGTGAAAGTCTGTTAAAGGGACAGTCTGAATTTTTTTAGGTCAAAAATTTATTTTGCTCAAATTTGTGAAAACTTTACACCAAAATCTGTAACTATGTGCCCTTTAATGTATCTGAAAGTTTTAAGATAAACGCTAAAAACATGCTAACATTCTTAAAAACCTTAGGGAAGGTTTTTGAACGGATTTGAGTAAAATAAACGCCTAATTGTAGAGAACTGTAGAGAATTGTTGAGTTGTGTTTTAAAACAGTTCACTCTACTGAGTAGTGTTTGAATTCCATTCATTATCAATAATCTACTAATTTAGATGATTTGAGTGATGAGCTGTGTTTAAAAACAGTTCACCCTACTGAGTAGTGTTTGAAATCTTATCACTATCAATAATCTATTAATTTAGATGTATTAAGTGATGAGTTGTGTTTAAAAACAGTTCACCCTACTGAGTAGAGTTTGAAATCAACTCACTATCAATTATCTATTAATTTAGATGGTTTAAGTGATGAGTTGTGTTTAAAAACAGTTCACCCTACTGAGTAGTGTTTGAAATCTACTCACTATCAATAATCTACTAATTTAAATGATTTAATTGATGAGTTGTATTTAAAAACAGTTCACCCTACTGAGTAGAGTTTGAAATCAACTCACTATCAATTATCTATTAATTTAGATGGTTTAAGTGATGAGTTGTGTTTAAAAACAGTTCATCCTACTGAATAGTGTTTGAAATCTACTCACTATCAATAATCTATTAATTTAGATGTTTTGAGTGATGAGTTGTGTTTAAAAACAGTTCAGTCTACTGAGTAGTGTTTGAAATCTACTCACTATCAATTATCTATTAATTTAGATGATTTAATTGATGAGTTGTGTTTAAAAACAGTTCACCCTACTGAGTAGTGTTTGAAATCTATTCACTTTCAATTATCTATTAATTTAGATGATTTAATTGATGAGTTGTGTTTAAAAACAGTTCACCCTACTGAGTAGTGTTTGAAATCTATTCACTTTCAATTATCTATTAATTTAGATGATTTAATTGATGAGTTGTGTTTAAAAACAGTTCACCATACTGAGTAGTGTTTGAAATCCATTCATTATCAATAATCTATTAATTTAGATGTTTTAAGTGATGAGTTGTGTTTAAAAACAGTTCAGTCTACTGAGTAGTGTTTGAAATCTACTCACTATCAATAATCTATTAATTTAGATGTTTTAAGTGATGAGTTGTGTTGAAAAAGCAGTTTACCCTACTGAGTAGTGTTTGAAATCAACTCACTATCAATTATCTATTAATTTAGATGATTTAAGTGATGAGTTGTGTTTAAAAACAGTTCACCCTACTGAATAGTGTTTGAAATCAACTCACTATCAATTATCTATTAATTTAGATGGTTTAAGTGATGAGTTGTGTTTAAAAACAGTTCAGTCTACTGAGTAGTGTTTGAAATCAACTCACTATCAATTATCTATTAATTTAGATGATTTAAGTGATGAGTTGTGTTTAAAAAACAGTTCACCCTACTGAGTAGTGTTTGAAATCAACTCACTATCAATAATTTACTAATTTAGATGGTTTAATTGATGAGTTGTGTTTAAAAAACAGTTCACCCTACTGAGTAGTGTTTGAAATCAACTCACTATCAATTATCTATTAATTTAGATGATCTAATTGATGAGTTGTATTTAAAAACAGTTCACCATACTGAGTAGTGTTTGAAATCTACTCACTATCAATAATCTGTTAATTTAGATGATTTAATTGATGAGTTGTGTTTAAAAAACAGTTCACCCTACTGAGTAGTGTTTGAAATCAACTCACTATCAATAATTTACTAATTTAGATGATTTAATTGATGAGTTGTATTTAAAAACAGTTCAACCTACTGAGTAGTGTTTGAAATCTACTCACTATCAATACTTTACTAATTTAGATGATTTAATTGATGAGTTGTATTTAAAAACAGTTCAACCTACTGAGTAGTGTTTGAAATCTACTCACTATCAATACTTTACTAATTTAGATGATTTAATTGATGAGTTGTACTTAAAAATAGCGATGGCCATCGTAATACGCCCACTTTTATAATGGCAGCCAATTCGTCCGGGGTGTTGACAAGAGTTGTCAGTAAATGAAAGATTATGAGAATGACATTTTCTCTAAAATCAAGGGCAATAACCTTATTATGTTAAATATTTTTTTGATCTGTCTGAATTTCAAAAGGGTTTATCCATGGATGATTACAAACATTCACACCAAGTTTAATCGAAATCCATCAAAAAAAACAACTCCCTATTGAGTCCACAACATATTTTCAAAAGCAAGGGCAATAACCCATGAAATATTTTTCGATTGGTCTGATTTTCAATAGGGTTCATTCTTGGGTGTTTATGAACACTCGCAGCAAGTTTCATCAAAATCCATCAAGAAACCAGCTCTCTATAGTGTCCACAACTTTTTTAGAGGCTGAACAACTGCGTTTTAATGAACAAGGACAATAACTCATCAAATATTTTTCGATGTTTCTGATTTTCAATAGGGTTTATCCCAAGATCAATACAAACACTCATACCAAGTTTCATTAAAATCCATCAAGAAACCAGCTCACTATCGTGTCCACAGAATATTTTCAAAAGCAAGGGCAATAACCCATGAAATATTTTTCAATTAGTCTGATTTTCGATAGGGTTCATACTTGGGTGTTTATGAACACTCACAGCAAGTTTCATCAAAATCCATCAAGAAACCAGCTCTCTATCGTGTCCACAACTTTGTTAACGGCTGAAAAATTAACGCGTTTTAAAGAACAAGGGCAATAACTCATCAAATATTTTTCGATGTTTCTGATTTTCAATAGGGTTTAACCCAAGGTCAATATAAACACTCATACCAAGTTTCATCAAAATCCATCAAGAAACAAGCTCTCTATGATGTCCACAACATATTTTCAAAAGCAAGGGCAATAACCCAGGAAATATTTTTCGATTCGTCTGATTTTCAATAGGGTTCATCCTTGGGTGATTATGAACACTCACAGCAAGTTTCATAATAATCCACCAAGAAACCAGATCTCTAACATGTCCACAACTTTGAGAGTGTAACGGCTGAAAAATTAACGTGTTTTAAAAAACAAGGGCAATAACTCATAAAATATTTTTTCGATGTTTCTGATATTCAAAAGGGTTTATCCTAATGTCAATACAAACACTCATACCAAGTTTCATCAAAATCCATCAAGAAACCAGCTCTCTATGGTGTCCACAAGATATTTTCAAAAGCAAGGGCAATAACCCATGAAATATTTTTCGATTCGTCTGATTTTCAATAGGGTTCATCCTTGGGTGATAACAAACACGCACAGCAAGTTTCATCAAAATCCATCAAGAAACCAGCTCTCTATTGTGTCCACAACAATTGTGGACAGACAGACGGACAGACAGACGGACAGACGGACAGACATACAGGGGCGACTACAATATACGCCCACATTAATGTGTGGGCGTATAAAAACAGTTCAACCTACTGAGTAGTGTTTGAAATCTACTCACTATCAATACTTTACTAATTTATATGATTTAATTGATGAGCTGTGTTTAAAAACAGTTCACCCTACTGAGTAGTGTTTGAAATCAACTCACTATCAATAATTTACTGATTTAGATGATTTAATTGATGAGTTGTGTTTAAAAACAGTTCACACTACTGAGTAGTGATTGAAATCTACTCACTATCAATAATCTATTAATTTAGATGGTTTAATTGATGAGTTGTGTTTAAAAACAGTTCACCATACTGAGTAGTGTTTGAAATCTACTCACTATCAATAATTTACTGATTTAGATGATTTAATTGATTAGTTGTGTTTAAAAACAGTTCACACTACTGAGTAGTGATTGAAATCTACTCACTATCAATAATCTATTAATTTAGATGGTTTAATTGATGAGTTGTTTTTAAAAACAGTTCAGCTACTGAGTAGTGTTTGAAATCTACTCACTATCAATAATCTATTAATTTAGATGGTTTAATTGATGAGTTGTTTTTAAAAACAGTTCAGCTACTGAGTAGTGTTTGAAATCTACTCACTATCAATAATCTATTAATTTAGATGGTTTAATTGATGAGTTGTTTTTAAAAACAGTTCAGCTACTCAGTAGTGATTGAAATCTACTCACTATCAATAATCTATTAATTTAGATGATTTAATTGATGAGTTGTTTTTAAAAACAGTTCACCCTACTGAGTAGTGTTTGAAATCTACTCACTATCAATAATCTATTAATTTAGATAGTTTAACTGATGAGTTTAAACACCATCACCATTGAATACACATTATCAAGTTTCATTCAAATCAGATAAAAACTCTAGCTTCTATCGCTTACACAAGTTAATTTTAATGTTTTTTCACTAAGTCAAGGGCAATAACTCATAAACTGACGACTGGAATTGCACCTTTAACCTTGAATAAGTCCCTTTTCACCACTCATAATTCCTTTCAACACATTGGAAATTGGTACAGATAATCTTGGAAAGATCAATGCCAAAAGGTTTGGCCAAGGATGAACTTGGAGAAAGGATCTTCATGGGAACATAAGTTGTTAACCTTGTTTAGTCAGGCATGAATTGATCTGATTGTATCCCATAATGTTAACAAATATAGTAGTGGCGGGTGTTGCACACAAAGCAGACCACTCTTTTCGAAACACCTGGTGGTACTTCTCTTTGGAGTAGTCCACTACTATATAACTATTGCTCTTGATTTTGAATGCGATTTTGATTGACGGAATTGTTTTGCTTGTACGTATTTCTATTTATAGATGTTTTTTTCTTTCAAAATATAGCTTTAATTAACCTTCCTGCAGTGTGTCAAATAGCTAAAATCCTAGAGCTTCCGTGGGCTTCCTCACCTAGCTCAAGCAGGCCCCTGGACCCACCCGATATTCGCTCCACTCCAATGTTAACATTTTCTGTCGGTTCATCTTTAGCATTGTACCCCCAGTTTCAAAAACCTGGCTACGCCACTGGCTGGATCTACTGAAATAATGTGGAAAGATGACTTATCAACAAGAATATTTTCTGACAGAGATAAGAATCCACAACTACTCTTTGTTTGAAGAATTCCAACAATCTTCAGCCAGCCATCAAAATGCAGTGACTTTGGTACTTAAATAAAAATTCTAATCAGAGATCTCATCTCGTATAATGATCAGCTACATGCCTGTCATGTCAGCGCTGACCAAAGTGTCAAACAGATGCAGAAACATCAATCAAAATACATCAGGGTCCTCAACATCTTGACATACAGCCTCCAGGGTTAAGGCCATTTAAGATTTCTAGGTTGGAATTGGAATACCAAGTCCATTCAAGTCAACCTTTCCCTTAATTTGCCACAACCTTTGTCTGTTTGTTAGATTCTATGAATTAAACATTCAGTCTCTGTTATGAAAAGCAGACATCTTGTCCAATAAGCGGGCAAGTGCAGACAATTTTATTGGCTGGTTTAAACGCAAGAACAGATAAATCTGACTGAAAAATAAATGATTTTATTAAATTAAAAATTACTAAATTACGGTACTTATTTTTCATTATGGCAATCTTCCTAGGATATATATGAGGTTTTCTATCACGGTATTCTAGTCCAGAAGTCAGCTAGGTCAAATTTTTCCTTGACACTGCATAATATCAGTGTACAGGTCAGGGATGTTGATTTGGCTCTATTTTCCGGACATGACCATCTGACCCGTTCAAATGTCCGTCTGGGTCAAGGGTTTTTCCGTGCTGGTCAAAATTCCAGATTTGTTGACAACTCACTGATGAGATACAAAGTACTACAGGTTGATTAACAAAATTTCCAGAAGTCAGGTCAAACTTTCCCTTGGCACTGTAATATCAGTCTTTAGTTTTTTTACCAAAATTTCCAGAAGTCAGGTCAAACTTTCCCTTGACACTGTAATATCAGTCTTTAGTTTTTTTACCAAAATTTCCAGAAGTCAGGTCAAACTTTCCCTTGACACTGTATAATATTAGTCTACAGGTTGTTTACCAAGATTTCCAGAAGTCAGGTCAAACTTTCCCTTAACACTGCATAATATCAGTCTATAGGTTATTTACCAAAATTTCCAGAAGTCAGGTCAAACTTTCCCATGACACTGTAATATCAGTCTACAGGTTGTTTACCAAGATTTCCAGAAGTCAGGTCAAACTTTCCCTTGACACTGTAATATCAGTTTACAGGTTGTTTAACAAGATTTCCAGAAGTCAGGTCAAACTTTCCCTTGACACTGCATAATATCAGTCTACAGGTTGTTTACCAAAATTTCCAGAAGTCAGGTCAAACTTTCCCATGACACTGTAATATATCAGTCTACAGGTTGTTTACCAAAACTTCCAGATGTCAGGTCAAACTTTCCCTTGACACTGCATAATATCAGTCTACAGGTTGTTTACCAAAATTTTCAGAAGTCAGGTCAAACTTTCCCTTGACACTGTAATATCAGTCTACTAGTTGTTTACCAGTATTTCCAGATGTCAGGTCAAACTTTCCCTTGACACTGCATAATATCAGTCTACAGGTTGTTTACCAAAATTTTCAGAAGTCAGGTCAAACTTTCCCTTGACACTGTAATATCAGTCTACAGGTTGTTTACCAAAATTTCCAGAAGTCAGATCAAACTTTCCCTTGACACTGTAATATCAGTTTACAGGTTGTTTAACAAGATTTTCAGAAGTCAGATCAAACTTTCCCTTGACACTGTAATATCAGTCTATAGGTTGTTTACCAAAACTTCCAGAAGTCAGGTCAAACTTTCCCTTGACACTGTAATATCAGTCTATAGGTTGTTTACCAAAACTTCCAGAAGTCAGGTCAAACTTTCCCTTGACACTGTAATATCAGTCTACTAGTTGTTTACCAGTATTTCCAGAAGTCAGGTCAAACTTTCGCTTGACACTGTAATATCAGTCTACAGGTTGTTTACCAAGATTTCCAGAAGTCAGGTCAAACTTTCCCATGACACTGTAATATATTAGTCTACAGGTTGTTTACCAAAACTTCCAGAAGTCAGGTCAAACTTTCCCTTGACACTGCATAATATCAGTCTACTCTGGTTGTTTACCAAAATTTCTGGAAGTCAGGTCAAACTTTCCCTTGACACCATAATATCAGTCTAGGTTGTTTACCAAGATTTCCAGAAGTCAGGTCAAACTTTCCCTTGACACTGTGTTTACCAAGATTTCCAGAAGTCAGGTCAAATTTTCCCTTGACACCATAATATCAGTCTACAGGTTGTTTACCAAGATTTAATAGAAAGAATCTGATCTTGAAGTCTTGAAAAACAAATATGATTACCACAATAAATCCAGACCGTTTTGACATTTTGAAGACATTGATTGAAGGCAAGGCCAATGAGATCCTAGAGTGTTGTATTCCATTGTATAGCCTTACGGTCTTTTATGATTAGAGTCAACAGGACATTTTATTGTAGTGTTTCTGACTTTTATGAACATTGTTATGGATAATGTTGAACTATCCTTCAGAACTATACATAGTGCAAAAGCAGGGGTGCCAGATGCAAATGTAGGCCTAAGGGGCAGGGGCAAAGCTGTGTTATAGAGAGCACTATGTGACCAATCGAAGAGAGGGTGGCCCTGTGGTCTGGGTCATAAGCTCCCCCCTAGAAAATTTTGTATTTTAGAGCCTCATAGATCAATTAATTCAATTAATGTATTTCATGCTTATATTTTGGATAGTTGTATATATGGGGTAAGGACATAACAAATTTTGCTTGAATACATATGATAAAGGCACGTCATATTTGTTAGGTTATTTTTCAAACACGAATTAAGATACCCAGATAGTGAAAATCAGTAACCTGTGGAAACTTTTATACAGATACATTGGCTTTTAGTTAATTTTTTTGTTGGTCTTAAATCTTGAATAACATATTCTTTATCCCTTTATTACAATTAATCAAAAAGTTCAGAGGTCACAAAGTCAAGTATGAATGCACATTATGACTTAAATGACAATAGCAGACATTGTTTTAGACGAATGCACATGACAGATCCGGTTAATTGTTAGCCAGTAGTGTTCAGATGGCCAAAATAAGCTACCTTAACTATTCAATACAGGTTTTAAGCCACATCTGAAATAGGTGAAAGTTAAAGCAGCTTAAGTTCAACAAAACCTGGTTCAATGAATGGTTGATAGTTAAGCTGCCAGAACTTTAGCTGACAGAACTCACTATAGACCTTATTCACGCATCGGCCATCTTGGATCCATATCAAGGCTCATAACACAAACAAACAAAAGCAGCATCTTGCCACTGCATTAAAATCTTCACCTAGACGTCTTTGACGCTATCTTCTCCAATCCAACTAACTCAAACCTAATCAAATTGTTAAAATCAAAATTAATTACGCAATTTAAAAATACTTTAAGATAAAGTGTTTCTTCATATATTTCTGTGGAAAGGGTCAAAAAAAGAAGTTTTTAGCCCATTTTTCGCTATTGATAGGGTGATTAGTGACATCATATTCCTTTTCATTCATTTGACGTCGCATTTTATAAATGGATGACGTCATTTGCGACCAATTAGCGAGGCGTGAATAAGGTCTATAAAGTATAGCCTACTTATTGGCATATCGTGAAAGACCATTGCTGATAGTCAAGTAATGAGATTTAAGTGGTCTATTTCAGAATGCTGTTACAGGCTGGTGCCTTTAAGAATAATGTTCCTGTTTGACAATCTCCATCAGTCAATATTTTCTTATCTACAGGAATGACTAGACAAGTTTAGAGAGAGGTAAATCGTGTTGGAGACAATTATATCTTATCATTCCTTATCTCTATTACTTAATAACAAGCTTAAAATTCTATATTTGACAGAAGTTCATGCTCTTTTCCAATTGTTGAGCTCAGTGAAATAGAACCTGGAATCTTTAAATCTTGTTGACAAATGGTCGTCTTGGGTTCTAATATCTGTTGAGTGCGTTGATTTGTTACAAATACTTTCAATATGCCCCCTTCCTCCATTATTCCAGCGGGAAAATTGACACGGATAACAGAAAAAGATCAATTTCATGCTACGATATGAAATTCAGTATAGAACTTGATTGTTGACAAATGAATCAACCCCATTGCAACATTTTTTTGGTTTTTTTAGGTCATCCATTCTAGCAAATCTTATAATTTTGTCGGCTGGTAATTCCATAGTAGACTCATGTAACCAGTATAGAAATATGATGTAGTTATTAGAAGTCTGGACGTGTGACTAATCATAAGCTAGCCGGCTACAGAATAACAAACAAAGCTTTCTCTAACTAGATCCAATTAGCAGGCAAACCAAGGTTAATGGTTTTCTAGGAATATGTCGGTTTACAAATATTTGCTCATTATTTCATCAATGGTATTCCTGAGCTTGTATGTTAGGTACCAATATCAATCAATTCTGGTTAGGTTTGTCACCAATCAGAAGTTTATACTTAATGGTTTGTAGGTTTGCTTCTTGTAGACTTGGCACCTTAAGTTCCAGATCCTGGTTGCCATCATTCTGTTTTGATCAGTTTTATTACCAAAGGGTGTGGCTAAAGTTGGCCACCAATCAATTCTGGTTAGGTTTGTCACCAATCAGAAGTTTATCAGTAGTGGTTAGGTTTGCTTCTTGTAGGCTTGGCACCTTCAGTTCTGGATCCCTGTTGCCATCATTCTGTTTTGATCAGTTTTATTACCAAAAGATGTGGCTAAAACTGGCAAATCAATCAATTATGGTTAAGTTTGTAACAACTAATTATTAGCTTCCAGTAAAGATTAGGCTGGCTTCTTGACTTGCCACCATCAGTTCTGGATGTTTTGCCAGCATTCGGTTCAAGTGCTGCTTAGGTGTTCATCAATAGGTTCTGGTTAGGTTTGCAAGTGATAATTGGTTTGCAAATATGAAACATTGCTAGTATTGGCTGTAATGTATTTACTTCATCAAATTCTATATATCAGATTATCACCAACAGAAACTGCAAACAGTTTTGTCTGGCAAACACAAATACATATATCAATAATAATATTGTCCACCATTTTGTTTATTCTGTCAAAAAAAACTGGAGATTACAAGTTTATCATTATCAGAAACCATTCTGAAGAAGATCTGTTAATAAGTTGATTACAAAACAAGATATTTGTCACATTATGCTCAGCTAAATCAATACGTTAGTACATTATAACCACTGAATATCAATAAACTTGTAAATGGCCTAAATAGGTGAAATGTAAATTGCCTAAATAGGTTTTGCAGTTGAAAACATTTGATATAGGCTATGCAAGGGTTAATTTAAGAAGATAAGAAAAGAGTATGTCGGGTGTTGCACACAAAGCAGAGCATGCTTACTGTTGTGTATTGAACTAAAGAACATTCAATAAGAAGTTTATTAACAGACTGACATACAATTCAAGGGACACCTGTGAGACAACTCAGAGTACCACAAAGTTACACAATATTGCTGGCATATGATATTGGACTGGATGATATACCATAGTTAGATATTCTATAGTAATAATGTATAGACATAACACTTACTCTTTTTGAAACACCTAAAGGTACTTCTCTTTGGAAGTAGTCCACTACTATGTTTTTGGATGCGATTTTGATTAACGGAAACATTTAGCTTTTACTGATTTATATTTGAACCTTTTCAACATGACTTTTATACCACAAATGATTTTATCTGATTTTTAGACAATCAATTCATTCAAAATTTTGATGTCCTAGCTTAGGATTTAAAAATTGATGTTTTGGTTGATGTATTGTGACCACACCCTTTTTGCACTGTCACTCGCAACTATTATTCAATCATTATTATATGCCACATTTCATATATCCTCACAATCCCTCCTTTTAATGTTCATTCCTAGCACCTGCTCTCAATGAGCAAAACTTTAAAAACTTCACATTAACAGGTAATTAAAGGTGTTTTTATAAAACCATTTTAATGAAGCTGATAAGCAGGATGTACGTATGTTGACAAAAACAATGTATTTGATATAAGCTTATTCTACAAGAATAGATTCACCATGACTCAGATCATTGGTCAAAAAAAAGGTTTGCAAATTAACCAGGTGATAGAAAGGATACTCGTGAACTTAAGTTGTTAGTTTCTATTTTGGTTCTTTCCAGATACTCAACCATCGCGGTTAGTACACATAACTTACGTGATTGTTAAGCCTGATAATTAAGAATCATAAGAGTGCTTGAAAATAAACGTACATTGTATAATATCCTGAAGTAGGCATGATTTGTAAGTCATCTCCTCGAAGGTCTTTAAACTTAAAGAGGCATGTTCACTTATCAGATGAATTTAATAAAACTTTTAATTCATTTCAATGACCGTTTTGAAAGAAAGAAACATTTATATCTTACATGGATAACAACTTATGTTCACATGAGGATCCTTTTTCTTAGCAAAACCTCTTGGCATTGATCTTTCCCTGATTATCTGTACCCATTTACAGCAGGATTGACAGGAATTATGAGTGAAGATGACTTATTCAAGGTCATCAATCTTTCACACCCCAAAAGACCATCCAACTGACTGTGCCCATCTTTGTCAGGTCAGTCTTATGAAATTTTCTATGAAAATTTGCTGAAATGTCAAAAATTCGTAAAAAAGTGGAAAATGATTGACTTTCAAACAAGTCAAAATAAAGAAATGAACAAAAATAAAAAATCCAAGACATTTAGAAGTTGGAATTGAAATGAAAGGTCAGCTAATTAAACAACAAAATAAATTTAAACAAAAAATCTCGGAAGTGACAATAGTTGAATTTGAATAGTTGTAAAGTTGTACAGAGAAAACTTGGAATTAGGTCACCCACCACTTTCCTAACAAATATAAAGACTATAAATTTATTCTATTTTCATTGAAACCTCCATCTTGGCAGGCATAAATGGCTATAGAGCTGAATAAAAATATTGATTATGTCTAATGATGAAATTAAACTTAATGATCCATGATAGATTTACAGACAGAAAGTATTGGCCTAGACTTAACACAATATAAACAAACTGAAAACTTGAGAGATATGTATAATGTAAACAAACTGAAAACCGATATTTACAATGTAATTCTAAGAAGATGAAAGCTTAATGGTACATTGAACAGTATGTGAAATCTACTAATAAATTCTGAGATGTCAAAGTGATGTCAACTTATGACCGCAGAGATTACAGAGGGATGCCAACTTATGAATGATGAGATTACAGACTGATGTCAAATATTAAATGCTGAGATTACGGAGTGATGTCAATAAATGAATGCTGAGATCACAGAGTGATGCCAATTTAAACATGCTGAGATTATAAAGTGATGTCAACTAAGTATGCTGCAATTACAGGGTGATGTCAATTTAAGTGTGCTGCTCAATATTATAGAGTGATGTGAATTAATGAATACTGAGATTCAAAGTGATTTCATGAAAGGGATAAATATTGTGATACATTATTGAATTGTGGGTCAGGTATCATTAAGAGCTAACCAAATTTAAAACTGATTCATCCAAAATAGGATAACTCTGATACAACTTTTTAACTTTCTGTCGCTTTAACTCATACGGCACACCGTGATCGTATTGTATTGTTTTTAGATCACGGTCTTGAATGGGAGCTTGCCGTCTGGATAATCGAAGCTAATTCTACTACTGACTACTTTTACTACGTCATATTTCACGTGATATATTGCTCACGTGATAGTACAAAATGGCCGAAACACCGAAAAAAAAACAGGCTTTCGCTTTAGCGAAGAAACCGCTAATAAATGTATTTTCTGATACAGTCCCGTCCAAAAAAAAAATTTTCAGCTGTTTTTCTTTTAATTCAAAGCTGACACCAAGCATTTTCTTCGCATTTTCTAACCTAGTGGAAAAAATATCAACTTTGTCTGCCATCTTTGATAGTCTCGATTGTCCAAAAGTGTTTCATAAGAAGTAATGTTAGACAAATGAGTTATCTTCCCCTTTTCCTTCAGACCAAACAGACTCTTTAGCGCGAACGGATAATAGACAGTAATAAGGTATTCAACCAATCAGCAAACTTTGGAACAAATCCCTACTCCATTCAATCCTGAGGCTAAATTGGAGTACGGAAATTTTTACGGAAATAGCCGAACGGTTACAGAATGGCTTAAACTGAGTGGTTTTTGAAAATTACATCATTGATAGTCTAGGAACTATTTAATTAATTTTTATCTGTTTCCTATCTATGTAATATAAATGATAGAGATATAATTGTATTATTGATGCATCGAGTGCTATTTCAACATAGGGAAGAATGTCTAGCCATTGTAATAAGATTGTTATACCACAGTGGTCTAGCTAGGTGTATAGAAACATACCAGATGTTATACATTTATGACTGCTATATTTTACTATCACAAGTGATGTATTGCACCAATATTAAGTATGAATTCTGACAAAGGTCATATTTATTGTGGTTTATACATGTACATGGTATTGAAATAGTTGATTAGTTGTAGCATATAAAAGGTGCACGTTTCACCATTCATTTGACCAACATACCTTAATCTAAAAAACAGAAATTTTGTATCTAAGAATATAAGTGATCATAATATCCATAATTATCAGCGTTTGAAAGTCAAAATATATATTCAACTTGTATTCTAGTGAGACTCTGCCTTATATAGAACGCACATATATATACACAAAAATTAAAAGACAAATGTTTATAGTAACAGCTAGAAGGGATTATGCGATTTTCGTGCAGTTCTAGTTCAAAATAATGAATGTTGCCCTATAGTCATCCAACAAGTCAGCTGACAAGTACCAATTTCAAGTATCCATATCACTTTTCAGAATTAAAATCTGACTTATGGTTTACCTGAACTACTCAGGTCAGGGGATATCACAAACATCATGACGTGTATTCTCATTAGACCATTCCTATAAAAATATTGCTTTTTAGAAAGGGACACGATCAACACATCTGCTTTCTAATTGTACTCTAGTCTCAGAAACCGAATATTTTGAAGGAATTAAGAAATTGTCATGGAAATCTAGCTTAGTAGGCTACTTTTGCATATATTAAAGACCCAAATTGACCCTCTGATATAATATACTCATTGAAAACTGATACTCAATTTAATCTCTTATATAATAAGAAGAATTAAAATTGGCATTTCCTATAATATAATAATGTCAGTAAACCACTTGGGAAATTTTCCACAATGAATGAAATCCGATTAAATTTTTTTAACAATTGAACATTTATCTATTATCTTTTTTCACAGGGAAAAACTGTGGGATATAAATGTAATAGTGATAAAAATGATATTCTATTATAACAGAAATAAATCATGTCTGACTTAAACTGATAACGATCAAAAACACTGTTATTTAACAGGTTATTAAAAAAAAGTTAATAATCCAGATAATTATATCACACATTATTGATTTAATCATATTATCAGCTAATCTAGTAGTTTATAATAAGCCTTGTTAAATAGACTAAATCCATCTGTATTATAACTATGGCAATGTCTTTTTCTTTGTCTGACATTTATTAAATGTAAATGGCAGTGAGGGTGGCACAAAGTAATATTTTATTCCTCATTGACATGACATGGTATAAAGTCTACAGAGAGAAAGACAGTTGCTTTGTAGATAGTGGTTTCTTTAAAAATGAAATAAATAAAGTTTTACGTCCTACTTTTCTGCACCTTTTTGCCAGGACAGTGGCATAAGCCTGCTCTTATTTTTTGATTTTCAACTGTCAAGGGTTTATTGTCCCATCCGAATGACTCGATGCTTTTTCCATGTCAACCCCTCCGACCTGCATCACTGACTGCGTTGAAAAATCCAAAGGTATCATCTCGACCCATGCCGGGATTGAACCCTGGACCTTCAGGTTAGCGAGCAAGCGTCTAACTCACTGAGCCACCACGCCTTGGTTTCTTTAAAGCATTCAAAGAGAGTGGTTCACTCATAAAGATTGGTTCCCCCATAGACACATATATCACTTTCAGTAAGTGGTTCCTTAACAGAATTGAATTAAGGAGAGTGGTTGACACAAAGAGGGTAGTTCACTTGGGAGTGGTTAGTGGTTTTGCAGCATCAAGTGGTTCCCCCATAGACATTATATCACTTTAACTGAATGGTTCCTGAAATGCATTGGCTTACAGAGAGTGTTTCACTAATGGAGGAGGGTAATGAACTCATTATGTGAGTGATTTTCTAACATTAAATGGTAAATGGTTAGACAGTTCATCATTTTCCGTGACTGAAACAGCATTGAACAATACAGAGTGGTTCACCCACAGAGAGCATATCACTGTCATTAAGTCGTTCCTTATTAGCATTGACTAATACAGAGTGGTTCACTCATAAAGAGCCTTTTACCCATAGAGAGTATATCACTCACAGTCAGTGGTTCCTTAAGAGCTCTGACATATTTTTCAACACCTGAATCAAATCCCCTTTAAAAATAGCCCTTATGATAATATTCTTCAGTTATATAACCAATAAGTAGTGATTAAACATTTGACAATCCTTATTCCATACAGTGGCTTTTCTCCATTAAGCCTCAATATAATCAAACTACTTGGCTCTACTGATCACATAATCACCCGGTCATCCATTGAAGTGACCATAACAATAAATTAAAGTTATATTTCTTTTCAGGTATATCTTGTGTTCCAAGGATCAATGGCGTGTATTTGTCCAAAATTTTGGGGGGTGTACGAACCAAAATGGTTTGAAGAGTCCAAGTATATCGTAAAGGACCGCAAACACACGCTTCGACAGAAGGTCCTCTCCTATAGAAACAAATGGAAAAATGGCATCAATTTGGTGCATTCTGAAAGATATTTCGTGAGAGGAGTTTGAAATTGGGACTTCCTACTCTTAATTATCATGCATCGATTTTAATTCTTCACAAAATCTTTGTCATTTCTTGAAGGTTACTTTAAGGTCTTAAATTATTTAGTTACACTAGAACTTAAATTTTAGCTACTCAAAGCAATAAACAGCCAATATTGGACCAATTCTGCAACCTGTTTAATCAAATCAGCCATCAATTCTACCACTTTTCAATGAGAAATGAGTGGCAATAAAAGTCTGGGAAATTGGAATTAAACTCTTTTGTCTCTCTTCTCTGTCAGTAAGAACTTGATACTTTTATTCATTTTCAGAGACAAATGGCATCAGTTTCTCTCTTGAAGAACGATTTTTGAGGGAACAACAGACAACAATATACAAAAGATGTACAAACATTTGATTGGTGCACCCAAAAAAAGAGGAAAGCAACAAAATCAAGAAGTATTTGTCATAAAATAAAATTTTGGTGTACACTATGAAAACTTTTTATTTGCATGGATTTTGTGATTTTCATGTAATTCAAGTACTTCTTAGAGGTATTTTAAAGTGATTTTCTAAACTTTGTATGTGTATCAGAGAAACTGATAGCCTTAATTTGCGCCATCAAATTTCCATTCCAATGTCTTATGACATCACTGACAGTGATCTGCATAGATATCAATAGTAGCTTCCGGAAGATCACTGTCAGTGACGTCATGAAACGTGTTAGTTTTAGAATTGCAAGAACCAAATGGAAATTGGAATGGCGCAAATTAATGCTATCATTGTCCCTGATACACATACAAAGTTTAGAAAATCACTTTACAATCCCTTTAATAGTTATATTATTAGTTATAGTGGAATTGCAAGAACCACAGACATCGGAACAGACATTGGAATGGTGCAAATTGATGCTATCAGTGTCCCTAATACACATACAATCCCTTTTAGTACCATATATTTAAGTAAATTACGTAAAGTTCCAAATCAATCCCACAAATTGTTAAACATTTTCCTTTAAGGACAGGACTGTTTTGTCAATAGACCCCATCCTATAACTGTATCTTTAATCCACAAGAATTAACATCAAAGAAGTACCCAAAGTCACCTCAGTGCCTTATTACTGTATGAGACAAAAGAATTTTTAGTATTGTTCTTACTACAATGATTATTGATAGTCTATGGTTTAATACTAGAACAATACAATCATATACTTGTTACAGATCCTTCTTTGATCTCTTATCATTCTACATCATTGTTCATTGATATTTTAATATTAAGATGTTCTTTTTATATTGAAGAGATAACAATAGACCTTGTTAGTACATCTTTGGGCCTGGTGTGTGTGTTTTTTTTTTTTTTTTAATTGGTGGTGAAACACATTTTGAAATGCCTTAACAAGACAAAAAATAACTTTTATTAAGGAGCCTAAAGCCCCTCTATCACCTACAGGAGTTGCAAGCCGAGTATGTCCCAAGAAAAATTGGATACAAATTGGGAAACTCCTAATATCTTCAGAAGGAATTTGTAAGAAACTCCTGGTCATTTCAACAAGACATAATTTTTATTTGAACATGTGCTGCTAGTGTCCTTGAGTACAGCCAAGTTACGTTTGAATGTGTCAAGTTAAGCAGGAGTTTCTTACGAGTTCCTTCCAAGGATATCAGGAGTTTCCCAATTTGTATCCAAATTTTACTTGGGATGTACTCTGCTTGCAACTCCTGCAGGTGGGAGAGGGGATTTAGTCTTGAAGAATTCAGTCCTTGCTGTAATGAAAGAAAGAAAGAATCATTTTTCAAATGAATAATATCCGAGGTTCAAAAGGAAGGTGACTTTTGATCTTTCCCAGATTATCATCATCTGGAATAATGATGAAATTTTCACAATCATGTTGATCAAGATTATAACTCCACAAAATGTAAAAGTAACAAAAAAGCAAATGACTTCAAATTATAAGCCTTTAGCTGATTGATGTATAAAAAAATTTGTTGCCACTGCCAATTTTTAACACTACCGTAATTCACAAAAGTTGACCATTCCAATTTCCATTCCCACTGTCTGTGGTTCTTGCAATTCCACTAAAAATAACACATTTTATGATGTCACTACCAGTGATCTACCGGAAGCTACTATTGATATCTATGAAGATCAATATCAGTGACGTCGTTAGTTTTAGTGGAATTGCAAGAACCACAGACATCAGAATGGAAATTGGAATGACGCAAATTGATGCTATCAGTGTCCCCGATACACATACATGGTTTTAGAAAACCACTTTACAATCCCTTTAAGATACGGTTTTAAATTTCTGGTAACCATAATCAATGAGATTCCCAATATATCTATACAGACAAACAATTATTCTGAATTTAAGGCGCTCGCACACTGAGAGCAAATGCTGCAGGACGAATGATGCTCAACTGTTAGTGCACCAATGATGCTCAACTGTTAGTGCACCAATGATGCTCAACTGTTAGTGCACCAATGATGCTCAACTGTTAGTGCATCATGTGCTAGCGATTTTTGGTGTGCCTTTGTCAACAAATAATCCTGTGGAAAATATCTATCGTATTTGATATTTCTGGCCTTGTGAGACAAATTGTCTTCATGTGCTGGGCCTTTAGAGATTACCAATTGATTTTAGAGATTACCAATATATCTATACAGACAAACAATTGTCTTGAATTTAGCCCATATAACACATTAACTGGTGAACAAAGATGAAATATAGGACCTACACTGATACAAATTATTTACAGCTCACTTAGCGACAATGAGTCTTTGCAGCAATCAATTTATAAATCAAGATCAAACTGTAACCTTAGCATTCAACACTAGAAATCATTTAGAGCAAGCTGATATACATCAACAAATAGTCTTAAACAATTTAGCAATCAATTTATAAGTCAAGATCAAGAATACCTAAGGCCAAGAAATTGTAGACTTGCTTCTAGTTTCACTAATGATTTCTGTCAACCCAGCTGCCAAGAGGTTTTACCCATTTGTCCCAAGAGGTTTTACCCATTTGTCCCAAGAGGTTTGTCCAAGTTGTTATCCTTGTAAAATATAGATTTCCGTCTTTCTTCTTTTTTTATTAATAACTATAACAGATTTTCATTTGGATTATCTGAGTAAAGAACTGAGCACTCTCTGCTGAGAAAAAAAATATTCAGATGACAAAAGGTGTCTTTAAATACATTTGTCATTCAAATAAATAAGAAAACCAGTTTTGTTTCACACAAAAATTCATAGTCTATATCCTTTATTTTTTTACACCAACAGTCTCCCAAACATACTATATATAACAAAGCTGGAGGCCATTTTTTAATTTTCTTTTATGTTCTATATTTATCCTATAATTTGTCTGCAATTCATTGGGATTCTATTAAAACTTGTGTTACCTCAGGGTATATTTCCGTAACTTCCTTGATTCACCAAAATCCATGCAGGCATTTTACATTAAGTATTGATTATTTGTGGAAGTAAATCTAATGCTTGGTTTGTAATGGATTAAAATTGCAGTGTGGTGGGAGAATTTGAGGGTCAACTGTTTCTTTCGTTTTAGAATTTAACCCTGCTAAAACCATATTCCAAGCAGACGAACCACCAATTTGCTTTCAGGCCAGTATCTCTTTCTACACCATGATCAAGGATACTGTTCAAGATCTGTCTGATCTAAAAACCCAGTTGTGATCAAATTTTTGTCTTGCGTAACTCTTCTTTAAGAAGTTGAATTTAGTCCTTCTCATCTTCCAAATATCAATATCCGCAACTTAACCAACAACTAAGACTACCAACAACTACCTACTTTGCAACATCAGCATCTGCTGGAAGCGAACGTTAACTTGTCATCTACCAACCAACCAACCAAATATAAAGAACAATGCCACTGAATTAGGTACGTACAGAAAACTTTTCTCAGAGCCATTAAGTTCATTCATTAAACAGAATGAAATGCTGCAAGAATTTGATATGTGGATTTGGTGTCAACTTTCAAACATTTCATAAACATTTCATAAACAAAGTGGTTTGCAGGTTTGTAAACGTATCCTACCACTGGAAACGTGATTGAAGTTTCCTCGTAACCATCTTAATCAGCACTAAAAATAAACGTTAAGACAGTATGGTGGAAGTAAGAGAAAACTAAAAATAAAACCAATACTAGAATCAAACTGTTTTATTTGTATTTCATTTCTTAAACTTCTATATAATGTCTGAATCTTTAGAGAGAAGGCTACCAATGTTCATCTGATACTAGCTTGGAATTTACATCCATTTCATTGTTTACAATTCTCATTAAAGCAGCCATCCCAGGTAGATCAAATATCAGTAATGTTGAACAATACGACATAAAAATGTCCTAGATATTCTAGCGATAATGTGCCAAATATTATATATATCTACATATAAAACAGATTCCCCCAAACCGAATAAGCAAAAACTCAGGATTTTCCAAAAGTTAAATGGACCAAACCTTGACTTTCCTCTCTACGCATACGAAACTTCGCATCTTTCCTAGCTCCGTATGTGTCGCAGATAAAGACAGGAACCTAATCACCAGCCATGACGCCAACGATATTCGTTGAACAATAAAGTATGCATCAAATTTAATATTAAAACGTCTATAGGATATCAATACGTTCTTAAATATTAAAAATATACCCAAATTCAACAGCGTGTATTTACTGATCCGAAGGAGTTGCAGTACAGAACTCTTTTTAATAGCGGAGGCGTTTTTGAGTTATGAGACTAGAAACCGGAAAGACGATTAAAGACATTTCGCACCAATATGAGTTGTTTCGAACTCATTAACATTAGTCTGCTTAAATTTTTATTCTTTTTCACTTAGTATGGATCAAATAAAATACATTCTCTTCATATGTGTTTGTATAAATTGGTTTGAGTGGTGTGAAATCCATCTTGGGACATTTGGTTTGTTTACATGAAGTCGTTTCGTCTCATTTCTGGTCTCTGAGAGAAAAATGTCTACGCATGAACTATTTAAAACATGGTTGGTCAATAGGTCAGAGTAATATCTCCGATAGGTAGAATTTCTCTGTTGATCAGAATGCTCTCTACGGTGACAAAATCTAATGGAGAAAATACCAAATTATATGGTTTTTGATTAAAATAACAATTTAATGCTGTACATTTTAATGGGGGAATCCCTTAAACTAATTAGAAGGTTCATTGCAGAAAAATATCAATAATCACTTCAAAATACCTTAATAAATCAAAAATTATTACTGGTAAAACAATAAAATTAATTTTAAATGGCCACATTGAGTGGCTTATAATTGGTTAAATAGACTTCATTGACTGATCTCAATTAAAGAGCTCTCTAAAAATGAAACCAATTATGTCAGTATTGATATGCCAACAGATCATGAAGTATAATGTTCTTGTAAGTTATAGATGAAATGTTTTCTAAAAAAATACCACATAGCTTTTTGTTGTGATATGATGTTAACAAGCTCAAGAATATTTATTACAGTTTTAACAAGTTGTAATTGAATGAAAGAGGATGTTAATTTCTTTAAAGAGATTAACTTTTAATCCACTTTAGTTTGAGTCTTATTCTAACTGTCGAGGGTTTTTTAAAGTATACAGTTTGTTGCCTACACAGGGCCTCAGTTTATTGTCATATCCTCAGCTTGCAGCATACACAGGCCACAGGGCCTCAGTTTATTGTCCTATCCTCAGCTTGCAGCATACACAGGGCCTCAGTTTATTGTCCTAACCTCAGCTTGCAGCATACACAGGGTAGGGCTGGGCGATATACCGGTATCGCGATAAATACCGGTATAGGAATTTATATCGTTAGTAATATCGCCTCAAATAAAAATACCGAAATATCGCCATATCGTGATATATGTAATTATCATGATATATCGTCAAATTTTGGTCAATATAAAGTCATTTTAACAGTTTTGACACATAACTTAATACTTTTAGATATTTGAAAAAGATGTGTTTTTGCATGCTTTTGAAGATTTGGTTGTTTTTGACAGATATTTACTGTTTTTCTTACATTTAAGATTTTTTGATAGAACAAAACATGAACATTTTGTTTCAAAAACCAGTAAAAACCCTTCTTAAAAATATCGCGATATATACCCATATCGTGATATATTAATGATGAATATCGTGATATCCACTTTAACCAATATCGCCCAGCCCTAACACAGGGCCTCAGTTTATTGTCCTATCCTTAGCTTGCAGCATGCACAGGGCCTCAGTTTATTGTCCTACTAAAAACCTTTTCCATGTCAGCCTCTCCGACCTGCATCATTGACTTACTCATTCAGCCACCACAAAATGTGAACATGAGTTCTATAAAGAGCGATATGTTTACCATCCATTCCACCAATAAAATTTTAGTCTCAGAACCTGAAATATTTTTGCAAATTTCATCCATAAAATGTTCACAACTCTCCCTCAAAATTTAACTATTCAAATCCCCATGCATCCATAATTTGTTTGATTCATATTTCATTGAAGACTATGCCTTATATAGAAAACACAAATACAGAAAACTAAAAATAACGTTCAGGTAGAAGGGAAGGGATTGTTCAATTCTTTTTGCAATTTTAGTAATTTCAGAGGCTATTTACATATATTCTTCGAGTAATCAAATTATCTTAATAGCTGTGATGAAATTCAATATGGACAGTTACAAGAGATATCAGTATAACAAAACCTTGTTATCTACACATTACAAAGTCTATATTTTTATCTACAACTAATTACATGTTTTCGTCATAGATTTTGTCCATTTTGGAATTTTGGAGTTTACAATGCATGTCATAGAGATTTTTTTTTTTTATTTGAATAATAGCCAATAGCAGTTATTTGTTTAAAAACAAAAATCAGAAAAAATAACATGATTATATCTGACAGGAAATGTGTCAGACTTTAATATAAAAGAAAATTCATCCTTTAATTTTTTAAGTTATATAATAAAGTGACACCTGTTGACTAAAATTAAAAATGGCTGCAATCTGCTCAAAATCAATAAACCAACTGAGAGATTTTACAAAGGAATTAATGCAGCATGTTTGTTGACTATGTGTCAGAAAAATTTATCTGTTAAAAATGATAAATAACTTATTTGGGCAGATTTTTGGACCCACTAAAAAGGGCCTATACTCACATATTAAAGGGATATGTTCACAATTCGTTTGACCAATAAAATTTAAGTCTCAAAACTCTCCCTCGAAATCCTTCAAATCCCTGTGTATCCATAATTATCAGCCTTTGAAAGTCAAAATTACGACTCATATTTTACTAAGACTATCCCTTATATAAAAAAACACATAAACAGGAAATTAAAGAAAAATGTTTAGTAGGGGTTTTGAAAAGATTGTGCAATTTTTGTGCTTCTGGAGGCTATATTTACATATATTCAAGACCTAAATCAACCCTCAAAAAATGCTGAACATCCCCCTATAAAATCTATATTGCCAATAACACCATCTACCATGAGACTAGTGTCACCTGTGTGTTGTTTTGATGTTACAAGTTCTACATGTCGACGTTTAATTACTACACAATCAATATCAATGCACTGCAAAACAACAAGAGAAATGTTCACTCAAGATGACATTTAATGGCCGACAAGTTAATGACTTCAACTATATTACACATAAAAAGACTTAAAACTACAGGGTGCAACATAATCTGATGTCAGATGAGAAAAAACCTGATTCAGACAGACAGCTTGACTGATGGCAGAAAATTTCACTGATTTACCTAAGTAGCTATTAAAAGCTATAATCTGTATCAGTTGCCCTTAAAATGGACACATAATCACATGATATATTCCAAAGCAAGCATGAATTAATAGCTTAAAGAAAATTGATTCTTTTTGGCAGTACTTGATTGGAATGCCTTTGTCAACAGAGATACCAACTTCTTTCTTAGTTTTATAGCAAAAAAAAGAAAGAAAGAAACATCTATATTTTAAAAGGATAACAACTAAGGTTTCGTATGGATCTTTTCGTCCTTATAGCAAATTAATTCTTTTTGGCAGTACTTGATTGGAATGCCTTTGTCAACAGAGATACCAACTTCTTTCTTAGTTTTATAGCAAAAAAAAAAAAGAAAGAAAGAAACATCTATATTTTAAAAGGATAACAACTAAGGTTTCGTATGGATCTTTTCGTCCTTATAGCAAATTAATTCTTTTTGGCAGTACTTGATTGGAATGCCTTTGTCAACAGAGATACCAACTTATTTCTTATATTTAAAGCAAAAATATGGTTTCTCCATTTTAAAAGGGGAGCCGCAGTGGCTTAGTGAGTTAAGAAGCTAGCTTGCTAACCTGAAGGTCCAGGGTTCAATCCCGGCATGATACCTTCGGATGTTTTTTAACCCAGTTTCCCCCTGTCAGTGATGCAGGTCGCAGGGGCTGACATGGAAAAAGCGTCTAGTTGTTCGGATGGGACAATAAACCGAGGTCCGATGTTCTATTTGGCTGTACACGTTGAAGATCCCTCGACAGTTGGAAATCGAAAATAAGAGCAGGCTAATGCCGCTGTCCTGGCAAAATTTCTGTCATTGCACGCAGCATGGTGTTTGCCCGTCCTCAATTATCCCATATAGGTGAAGAAAAGCAAGACGTAAATCTCCATTGATTTCATTATCTGAATTTTAAAAAGCTTTCAGAAGGGTATTTCAAGTGCTAATTGCATCATACCATAAAACAAATATATCATAATTATAACAGTAATAAAATATATACATGTATATCAAATACTAATTATGTTGTAATAAATTGCATCATATATAGCTACCGGCCTTGTACTAATTATGCATGAATAATGCGTACTATATATATGCAGTAGTAATTGAACATATGTTGACAGCTATTTAAAATACCATCATAATGACTGCAAGTTCCCTTCTTTAAGTAAGATTTAAGCTCTTCATTCCATGCTTAAAAAGATAGAAAAGGAGTAAATTTTGTGTGCTGCTTGAAGATGTCAGATAGCCATTATTAAGAACCCTGCCAGTTTTTATCATCTAAATCTAATTTCAGGGCTTATATTGTAACATTTTTGTGGAATATTTTATGTTTTTGCTTATGATACATAATGAACAGTTATCAAGGAAGGAGTGATGGACTTCAATGTCATATCAAGGATTTTAAGATCGGTGTCATTTTCATAGATGGTATACCAGTTGACTACAGATAGCTTGAATTCATACTTTGTAAGCTATAATACATAATAGCAAATTAAAAACAAAATCAAATACATCTTTTTATTACCACAACAGCTGGAAGAGTAAAAATAATTAAACTATTTTGATGTCAGTACATATAAAACACCTTTATCCTTTTTATGACGTCACTGACAGTGATCTACTGAAAGCCACTATTGATATCTATGCAGATCACTGGTAGTGACGTCATAAATCGTGTTACTTTTATTGGAATTGCAAGAATCACAGATGACGGAATAGAAATTTGAATGGCGCAAATTGATGCTATCAGTGTCCCCGATACACCTTCAAAGTTTAGAAAATCAATCCCTTTAAAAGCCATGTTAGTTACATCAAGGTTGATATGTAGTTAAATGGAAGTGATTTCCAATGCCATAATAGCCTTCAGGTTTTCAAAGGTGCAATTACATGACAATCATCTATTTAATCACATTTACAAAGTCAAGCTATTACTAGGAACTCTGTCTATTTCCTTGACACCATTTCTTGTTTTTAAAAGCTTTACATTGTGAAGATTCTATTTGACAACACATTTTCTATTGAACTTTTCCTTGTATACTTCTTTTTAATCAATATGTATGATTGAAGATGGAAGGAAGATAAATCAAGAAATAAATTAGGGGCAATTTTAAGACAAATTCGTATAGACTTAAAGGGATAGATATCAAATTTCAATGATAAATAATCATGAACATAAGACCATGATAAATTTCTACATGAACATAAGACCATGATAAATTTCAATAACAAATACCCATGAACATAAGACCATGATAAATTTCAATGATAAATATCCATGATCATATGACCATGATAAATTGCAATGATAAATAACCATGAAGATAGTACCATGATAAATTGCTACGATAAATAACCACAAACAAAATATCAAGATAAATTGTGATATTAAATTACCATATTACAATGATAAATTTCAATGATAAATAACCATGAACATAAGTTTCATGATAAATTTAATGATAAATAACCATGAACAATTTAATTTTATTTAGACTGAGTTTTATATAATGTATTTAACTTCTAACCCTCATTATCTGTATTTAGAACAAATAACACAAATTAGAACATGATCTAATTATAGTACAATTGTCCTCTTTTTGTCAATTGTATTCAAAACACTGACAAATGACCTGATATACATTTAGCATTATGATAATTAAGCATCCGTTAGTCAAAATATGATCTCAACTATCATACTGTACATGAATCTTAATTAACAGTAAGCAGTTAAGCGCATGAATGATAGTTAATGGATACTTCGCAGGTGGCTTGCATTTATGAATTTGCATAATTTGGTAGTGTTAAAGGGACAGTCTGAATTTTTTTTAGGTCAAAAATTTTTTTTGCTTAAATTTGTGAAAACTTTACACCAAAATCTGTAACTATGTGCCCTTTAATGTATCTGAAAGTTTTAACTAAAAAAATCCAGCCGTTAATTTTTAAACGCTAAAAATATGCTAAAATTTTTAAAAACCTTACGTAAGGTTTTTAAGTGTGTTATATTTTTTTGACGCTGATAGGAAACTACTGAACGGATTTGAGTAAAATAAACGCCTAATTGTAGAGAAATGTCCCTCTTGTGTATTTTAAAGGTTTCAGCTAAAAATATTTAGCCATTTAAAAGGCAAACACCAAAACTAGGTCAAATTTCTTAATTAACAATAAGTACTCCCTGTTTGTAATTAACCCTTTAAAACCAAATTCAGTTTGATCAAGAAGGTATAGAGACACAATAAGCATACTTAAAAATACTCTCAGGTAGCATTTGCGATTTTTTTGACAATGGAAACTTTTTTCAAAAAAGCAGAATGGCCCTTTAAAAAAATTAACCTAAATGGTTACTTGATTTGATAATAGATCCAAATAATATTCTCAACAGTGAAAGTGAAGCATCATTTTTCACCTTTTCATAAAGTTTTAATTTATAAATTTTTCTTTGAGATTGAACAATTAGAAAAGTTAAAAGATTAAACATTGATATCATTGAGCCTAAAATCTTAATCTAGTCCAATGATTTTAAATAAAAGAAGTCACTCCTTCAAGAAAATCCAACCAAGTCCTGAATGATTTTCATAAATCATACATATTTTCTCATAATCTTAAGTGTGACATTGAAAAAAGTAAACCCAAAAGACAACTTCATTTAAAGACAAAATCAAAAAATTACAATTAACAAGGCCTATATGCATAAAACTTGTTAACCTTGTTAGTGGTTAATTCAACACAGAGTTTGATTTTAAGCCCGAGTTATTGTTCATGCATATGGGCCTCAGAATGAATACATCATTTTTTTTTGTCAAAGTCACAAGAAATACAAAATTTAAAAGCATGTCATCACATTGGGTAAAAGTATCAATGCATTACTGTAATCCATTCATGTAATTACTCTACAGTTTACGATGTACCTTAACTAAAAACATTCTCTTCAACCACCTTAATTACACCCCTGAACTTTCTATTTGATTTTTTTCTCTCCAACTCCATCAATTAACAATCTTGTCCACAGAATGGCAAAATCGAGAGCAATAGTTAAATAGCAGTAAACCATAGAAGTACCAGTACCATATAGGTGTTTGAAAAAGATTAAGTCTGGTATGCTTTACGACACCCACCACGGGTGAGTTCGTTTTGCCGCATGCCCAACTCGCCGCATCGTGCCCAACCCCACAAAAACTAGGCAGGGTTAGGGTTAGGTTGGGTTTGGGTTGCTTAACCTACATAACCCTAACAAATGATCATTCCGGATTTTTTCAGAAACCTTTAGTTTCGTTTTACAAGTTGTTTTTGTGCAGTTGGGCACGATGCGGCAAGTTGGGCAATGCGGCAAAACGTACCCACTGACCCACCACTGTCATACAAATTCACCATATGAGATAACTGACGTAAATAGTAGACTATGTCAGAAAAAAAGAAATATAATAATTTTTATTTTGATTGAACAGATAATCTGTAATAAAATCTTTTCTATAATGTTTGTAGCCTGAAGCAATATATAGAGATATGCCAGCCAAACTGAAGATTTTCATTTCAATTTCAAAGACTAGTATGCCATAACATCATCCATCCTGGATACCAAACAAAATCTATCTATTAATCCAGTTTTCAGATAAATATTATAAAAGAATTTAAAAGTGCCAAGACATGTATCTTGGTGATATAAGAGTATAAAAATTATGTTCCTTGGTGACAGTGGAGCAAAATGATAATGTTATCTTGGTGACAGTAGAGTATAATGATAATGTTATCTGGGTGACAGTAGTGTATAATGATAATGTTATCTTGATGACAGTAGAGTAAAATGATAATGTTATCTTGGTGACAGTAGAGTATAATGATAATGTTTTCTTGGTGACAGTATAAAATGATAATGTTTTCTTGGTGACAGTAGAGCAAAATGATAATGTTATCTTGGTGAGTTGAGTAAACTGATACATTTTCTTGGTGAGTTGAGTAAACTGATACATTTTCTTGGTGACATTAGAGTATAATGATAATGTTTCTTGGTGACATTGGAGCAATATGATAATGTTTCTTGGTGACATTGGAGTATAATAATGACATGTTTTCTTGTTGACTCACATTAGTATAATTATGGAGTTTCTTGGGGTCAAATGCTTTCTATGAATAAAATATATGGGCCAAATAGAGCTAGCATAGAGAGAACGTTTTTGTGGAAGGGGTCCTTCTCTAGGGCCACTCCTGAGGGCATCACATGCCAGTTTTGACCTGTGGGCCGCCATTTGAGAAGACCAGGTACAGAATATGGTCTTGTTTTTGATATATATTGACTATTTGGTCTCACATTATTGATGACAGAGATAATACATTTTACATATCAATATTATTATCTGCTAAAAATTAAATATTTTCACAGAAACCACAGACAACTGAAGGTAAATATGAATGATGTAATAGGACCATATTATATATCCTGAATACATATAAAAAGTTAAAAAAATCAATTTCATTTTCAATGCAGTTAAGGTTAAGAGGTTCATAAATAACCGAGTGTCCATAATGAATTTAAGGTCTTATTACTTAAAATTGGCATTCAAATGCCTTTTACCATGAACATCAAACTAAATCATAGTAGAAAATGGTGTTAAAGGATATGATTCTATTTATGATCTTGTAGTAATTTTTACTGAAAAAATTCTATGTCACGTTTGTCTTCAAATTGTTGGAACAGGTTTGATTGGACCTTAATTTAACTGGCTTTTATAACTGACAGTCCCCAAAATAAATCAAAGTAAAATATCTGGCTTAAGGTCTGCTTCAAAGTCCGTTCCCAAATTAAGACCAAATTCTGACAAGCACTCATACCTTGCTGTCCACAGCCCTGGAATAGGAGTAGGTCTAACCTATCCAATATACATGTAGGATGATCTAAGTAAGCATACACTCTGTACCGCCGTACCGGGGCATGAAATCAGTGACAAAATTCAATTTTACAAAAGGCACTCCAAAATAATTGATAAGAGCTCACAGTAATGCTGCCAGACGTTTTTGTCACGCTGGTGCTCCTAGGCCCCTTGGGTTAAAAGTATCAAAGACCCAGACGTACAAATTATGATTTATTGAGACCCCATGGCCATGTGATATGATAAGCTTAGGTGTTTATTTAAAATTATGATCACATGTTTTGAACTGTTTTACTAGAGTATTGACCCCTAAAAACCCTGAAGCAAAATTTTTCTTACCTTTGGGATTGTCATTGTAGAAGTTAACTCCCATAACACTATTCAAATATAATACAACAAAACAACCAGTATTCAAAACAAGCATTAATATTCGATTCATTTCGTATCCTCCACTTAAATTTCACTGTTATTAACCTAACAACTATCTTTATCCCTTCAATTTTCCACTTTATAACAAATAAATTCACATTATAAGACCTTATAGCAAATATACTCCAATTGGGTAGTCATACATTGTTGTACCATTGTAGAATTATGGCTCAATATTGGACCGATTGATTTCACTAATGCTCTCATTATCATATCCACAAACACTCCATGCTTCAATGTTCTTCATTTCTTTCATAAAACAGCATATAAAAAGAAATCAAGAGTTTAAAACACTGTTAAAATTTCCAAATGTGATATTCACAACTCTTATTCCTGCTGTAAAGTCTAACGTTTTCTCCTTTTGTGGTGAAACGTTCGCACTAAACAAACAAAGCAAATATCGGTCATAATGTGTGGACAAGGCATATAACTGATCCCAAACCGCGTGTAATATGAAAATTAACAATCTACAAACTCTTTACATTATTACATGTCTGTTTTCACAAATGAAAATAAAGTTTTATTTAGTTTTTAGTTCACGCTTAAAAATAACAGTTCATCGTCCTTGACCTTTGTAATAATCCCGAGTTGGCTGCCCCTTTCATGTTTACTGTGTATTTAAAAACGATGCAGTCACAACAAACACATTCAAATTTAATACATTAAATCCAGTAATCATTTCCGAAATTATGGCATCTTCGTTCCTATAAATAAACTATTTTAGTACACATAAAACCGCGAATTGCCATAAGGTTAAAATCCTCCATGAGCCTAATGCATAAAGTAGAAGTAAACATGGAGTCGATTTGATTGGTCAATTCATCAAGTAGAGCCAACCATTATTCAATTTGGCCCAATAAATTCCCCAGTGTACAAAAAAACTGACCGAAAGTTCAAACATGGAATAAATTTTAATTAAAAAGAAGCTTCTACTCATTTGTTTAATAGGACGACAACATGCTTAGTTTGCCAAAATGAGGTCCCGAAAGGGAAGTTAGGGCCGGGGTCGATCAGTGCTTTTGTCTGAATTATGTCATAAAAGGTGTATGATATGCCCCGCCTTACTTCATACCAATTTATGCCTAGACTTGCCTACCTTCTCATGATTAGGATTCGAAATTTCATTATAAATTTCTCATTAAAATTTATATTTAAAGGGGAATGTTCAGCAATTCCAATGGTCGATTTAGGACTTGAATACTGTATTTCTAAATAGCCTCCAGAAGTACTGGAACTGCACGGAAATCATATAATTCCTGAGACTGGTCAGAACGCAGAGTGAACGTCTCCCTTAAATAACCGTTTAAATTTAATTGTAACAAATTATATTAAGGCCAATTTAACCTAAAAATAAAATAGATATTTTATGAAACATTCTAACGGACATGATTATCTTTAAAGTAAATATTTAAATTATCATAACACTATATGTGATATATATACGCTTTAGATTAATCATCTAGAATGTTGAACTTTGTATCGACTTTCAGACCTAATTTTTATATTCTAGAATTTCTTTCGTATGCTTTTCATTAGTCTCCAACGTGAAGTGAACATCTCACACTAAAGTGAACATTCCTCTATGTGAAGTGAACATTATAGCCTATATACTTAATACATATACTTTTATATAATGAACGTAGGCTTAAACATTATTGCCAGGGGCGTAGCGTACGGGGGGGTGTGGGGGGGGGGGTGTCACACCCCCCCACTTTTGATGACCTTGTCGGTAAAACGCGGTATCGGTCGGTATAAGACTGGACCTGTCGGTAAAACCGATTGGTTAACCAAGAGACCATAAAAGGTGATTTTTACTAAACTTGTCGGTTAATCGAGGTCGATAAAAACTGTAATGGCTGGAGCCGTCGGTAAAAACCGATTGGTTAACCGACAGAGTTAAAATCTTGTTATCGGTAAAATGTTGATATCCATTAAAGGTGATTTTTACTGAACTTGTCGGTTAAACGAGGAATAGGTCGTTAAAAACTGTAATGGCTGGACCTGTCGGTAAAACCGATTGGTTAACCGACAGAGTTAAAATCTTGTTATCGGTAAAATGTTGATATCCATTAAAGGTGATTTTTACTGAACTTGTCGGTTAAACGAGGAATAGGTCGTTAAAAACTGTAATGGCTGGACCTGTCGGTAAAACCGATTGGTTAACCGACAGAGTTAAAATCTTGTTATCGGTAAAATGTTGATATCCATTAAAGGTGATTTTTACTGAACTTGTCGGTTAAACGAGGAATAGGTCGTTAAAAACTGTAATGGCTGGACATGTCGGTAAAACCGATTGGTTAACCGAGAGAGTTAAAACCTTGTTATCGGTAAAATGTTGATATCCATGAAAGGTGATTTTTTATTGAACTTGTCGGTTAAACGAGAAATAGGTCGATAAAACGATAATGGCTGGACCTGTCGGTAAAACTAGTTGGTTAACCGAAAAAGTTTTTTAGTGAATAGATACTTATGTGTGTAATTATGAAAATGGTGTGTGTGTGGAAATAATTATATAAAGATTAAAACACGAAGCTATAACGATTGAACTAGATGTGCAAATTCTTTTCGAAAAGGCATCAAATGCAAGGAACTTTGACCTTAATTTTCAAAATTTTGTTAGGGCATAATCCCTCCAACGAGATCAGGAAAGGCCTCAGATGCAAGGAATTTAATTCCATTTTTCAAGATTTCCATAGGGTTCAGTCCGTCCAAATAGCTTGCTGTTCGGAAAGGCCGGATTGCAAGGAAATCAAATCAAATTTTCAATTTTTCTTATGATACAAACACTAGATATGCGAATTCTGTTCGAAGAGGCATCAGATGCAAGGAACTCGGACCTAATTTTCAAAATTTTCTTGGAGTAGGCCTACAATGCCTCCAAACCCTCTTTAAATGTGAGGTTGTTCTCTAAGAGAATTCTGTTCGGAAAGGCATCAGATGCAAAGAACTCTGACCTAATTTTCAAAATTTTCTTGGAGTAGGCCTACAATGCCGCGAAACCCTCTTCAAATGTGAGGTCGTTCTCTAAGAGAATATTCTGTTCGGAAAGGCATCACATGCAAGGAAATCAACCTGATTTTCAAAATTTTCTTTGGGTGCAAACCCCTTCAAATCTAAGCACCCTCCCCCCCCCCCCCCCCCCCCCCCCCCGTTAGTTTTCATTTGCTTTTTACAGCCATGTGTATATATATATGATTTAGTGCCAGTTGGGTTTTTGTCCTCTGAAAACCACGTGTTCGTCGGTAAAACATGGACCTTACACCCCCCCAGTCAAATTGGTCACGCTACGCCCCTGATTATTGCATTTTTTAAATTGAACATGTCATCATTATAATTATGAAATATCCCTGATATCAGGGGAAATAACTACACATTAGATTTGTCTTTTCAGACTACTTTAATGTTTGTACTTCATAGATGGTGTATATAGGACTTGCACTTTATATTGTAAAAGAGCTTAGATGCTGTAGGACTTGCACTCTATATTGAAAAAGAGCTTTGAAAAAAGCTTTGTAGCAATTAGATTGTTATATGAAATTTGTATAATCAGGTCAAATCTATTTTTTCGAATATTCCACAGATAGTCTGGTCGATTCAGTCAACAACTACTTTCGAACCAGAGTTGTCTCACGAAGGTTTTCAAGGAAATATTCTATTATATATATACGACTTGATTCGCCGGTTTTTTGCCCCAATTATGTCGTAAGTTCAGCTTATTCGGCATATTTTCCATATAGGCCTACGTCTAATTTGGCTGGTCAAGTCGTTATGGTTTGATAGGACGTAATCGTTTGTACGCAATTTCAAGAAGAATTTCGTTAGATCATTGATGACAAGTGTAGCAAAATGTGTGATGATCATCCCACGTTACAAATTGCTCATAAGCCTTCCAAAAACTTATTTCTAACCAATAAATTATGAAGCATTTTCCTCTAAATAGTAAACACTGCCTATGCGCCATTATACAAAACTCAAACCTGCCAAATTCAACAGGGAAAGTATTCTCAGCTATTGCATTTTTTGACATGATATTTAATGTTATATGGGCAGTGATTTTACAAGGTTTTTTATGGCTTTCATAGTTTCATGACAACGACATCAGATTCTTGAAGAATATCTGTGAGAATTTTGGAAGAAATCAGATCAACAAAAGCTAAGATTAAGATACTTCCTGATGTATTTTGTTGACACCCAAAACATAGGCCTCAAAACCTCATTGCTGATAAGATTAGAGAATTTACTTTTTGAGAAAAAGATATGATTGGGCGACCGAATGGCGAACGTTTCCCATTAAACCATGGAAGTATAATCTAACTGGAAGTTCAAGACCTCTCATCGTCTACTGAACTTTCAATTTATGCGTTCAGGGGCGGATTTAGAGAAAGGAGGGGGGGGGGGGGGTCTGAAATATAACATGCTTAAAATTCAAAGGGACTGCGAGCGACAAATTTTTAGAGGGTTCTGACATCAGTCGGCCAAAAATAGTTTCCCCCTTGGATCCGCCCCTGGCGTTGACTTATTTTTTCCTTTTGTGTGCCATGTTGATTTCCGGTGCAGTATAAAGAGATAGCTCTAAACAATAACAAATAACCATCACTGATAATTAATTTTGTAAAGTTTCAATAAGTGTCAAATTACATCGCTGATGCATGTAGATAATATTGAATTATATGGCTTCTTGTAGAAACCGGAAGTTAAGTGCGTCCAAAAACCGGAAGTTAAGTGCGTCGCCAGAATTCAGTGCATGCGTTCCAAGCATAAACTGTTTATTGACCGTCTCTTGTTATTCCATATCTGTGATTAACCTTAAACTAATAGTAGGCTACTTTGGTCATTACATAATATATTTTTTATTTAATATTTTTGAACCTGAATGAATAGAAAAATCATATCAATACAATCTCTTGAGTGATTATAATGTTTCATCTACATGTATATTAATCGTGTAATAACTAACTATACAGAACAATCGTTTTGGTTTTTTGTTATTATCTAGAAGTGTTTGCTTTATAACACTAAGGTGATAAAACATTTTATATTACATGTATAGTGTTATTTTTTTCTGGATACACGTCAACAGTGATAAAAAACACGAGGATATCCTCTCGCTAATAAAATATTTATAATGAAAATCTGTATTATAGAAAAAGGGAATTGAAGAGTCTATTTTATGAAAAATTCAAAGCATCGGAACATGCATCTTGTCGTTGCACATCTTGCAAGTTGCAGTGGAGATGGCATACTCCTGGGGTATGGATCACACTTATAATTCTTATAGATAATAATATTTTTAAATATTTCTTCGAAAAAGAGCGGAGCTTCAAATGGGGTTACTGGCTGGGGGCAAACGTCGTTGCATTCAGCTTGCGAGAAAAGAATTCTATGAAAAAAAAAAAACTCTGGTCCAAACAGCATATGCTCTTTTGAGTGTCCAAGCATTGGATTTGAAGATCCCTCGACTACGACAACCCCACCCCACCCACCCACGCTCTTCGGCCTCTAGAGGAACTAAATACATAGAGCATCTGCTAAGAAATCAATTTCAAAAAGTTGGTATACATGTAGTTAACATTTAAAAAAAAAATTTATGTTGGTAATAATAGTGATTTCGCTGGCTGTGTTATGTTCCAACAATGTATTCCACTGGTTCAAGCCGGATTAGGTAAGTATCAATTCTGTGGTCATGTACTTAATCGCTTGAGGATAATATGTCCATTTAATACACATGTACTTGTGTATATTGCTATATTGTACATCTAAAAAAAAAAAAAAAATATCCAGTAGTCTGTGGTCATGTACTTGATCTCTAAATCATCAAACTCTGTACATTAATTTTTTTTTTTTTATTTTTATTTTTTTTTTTGGTGTCTATATGTTGTATATTGTATCTATGTTTGTCCCCATGGGCTGGGTGTGAGACAGGACTGTTACCACTCGTGGTATTGGGCCTAATTCTGACCCATGTAAAATAAAGAGTTTATTATTATTATTATTATTATTATTATCACTTAATTGTTATAGAAAAACGCTTTGTTATTTGTTTGAATTTAGTCAGCTTGAGATATTTTAGCAGTTTAGTCTAGTTTTGCTGGTATTGGAGTTAATTTTTCGATAATACATACGTATATTACAGTCGCTTCAAATGATATCGTACCGTGTCAGAGCTCTCAATCTAGCAAGCAGATTGTATACGAAACTTCTCACCTTGCCTTGCTCCATATTTGTCGCAGATAAAGATAATTTCTCCGATATGTAGCATTTCTCTGTTGGTGTACTTGCCCCTTTAATCGACGTTAAGTAATTGTTTACTCAACAGTTGCGCCATGTGATGCCGATCCAGTTATACCGAATTATTATTATAACATCAAAAGTATACTTTTACCTACAATCCTGGATGTAAAGGAAAGGGAACGGTAAAATGTTATATGCATGGATTATGGGAAGTCAATGGTGATTGCAAAGGTACGAGGCATAGAAATACAATCTAAAGTCTTCTCATCGTCTATTGAACTTCTGTTTCAATTTATGGTTGACCTAGTTTCTTCTTTGGCGACAAGTTGACTCTAAGTAATACTGTGACAGAGAGGCTGGATGTTCCAGTCTAATTAGAAATCTTTTAACATGCCTTTTAACTTATGTGACTTCTTGCAGAAACCGGAAGTTAAATAAGTTCCCAAAATTCAACGCATGCGTGCCAAGCATAAATCTTATGTTATTATTCCCTACCTTACAGTTCTATGATAAAGGCTTTGTTAGTTTTTATACGCCCACACATTAATGTGGGCGTATATTGTAGTCCCCCCCTGTCTGTCCACAATTGTTGTGGACACGATAGAGAGCTGGTTTCTTGATGGATTTTGATGAAACTGGGTATAAGTGTTTGTATTGACATTAGGATAAACCCTATTGAATATCAGAAACATCGAAAAAATATTTGATGAGTTATTGCCCTTGTTCTTTAAAACACGTTAATTTTTCAGCCGTTACACTCTCAAAGTTGTGGACACGTTAGAGAGCTGGTTTCTTGGTGGATTTTTATGAAACTTGCTGTGAGTGTTTGTAATCACCCAATGATAAACCCTATTGAAATTCAGACGAATCGAAAAATATTTCATGGGTTATTGCCCTTGCTAACTTGTAGTTGTAAACACTCAAAAATCGTTCAGTTTTGTAAACATTCTTGATGGCACGGTTTTCGACAGATGTTTCATTTACTGATAGTTCTTGTCGACTTGGCTGCCATTACAAAAGTGGGCGTATTACGATGGGGTATCGCTATTTTTATTAAAAGTGTGAATCACTTCTCGACTGGTCCAGAAAAACACCTTACCTTGTATTGGACCGGTACATAGTTTCTAGAAAAAAATAACGCCCCGAAAATGTAATACCATAATTTAATAAGTTAATCTTAGAATTCATTATGTAACTTACATAATATGTTTTACATCATTACCTTTTCAACACGGATGTTATTTTTCATATTTCTATGTTTTCTATATACATGTTTGTAATTTTTTAGATTGCTTTATTTAATAGCTTAGTATTGTTTGAGATTTCTATATTTAACATCCTTGTTATTTTTTAGATTGCTATATTTTACAAGTTTGTTATTTTTTTCTTCAATTTCTATGTTTAACATGCTTGTTATTTTCTCAGATAGCTATATTTTACTTGCTTGTTATTTTTTAGATTACTATTTTACAGATTGCTGTATTTTCTGTGACCAGAATAACAATCAGATAGGCCTACATCTTGTTTCCATATAAGAAATAACATTTCCTTTAAACAAAAGCTGATACCTTCAATGGAAAAGGCCAATTGAACTAATTTCTAGTACGTTTATAAGAAACATTTTTTTAATAAAAAGATGCTTTTCCATTGTTATTAATCAGCCTTTAATGAAGATTAGAATAGTGGGAATCGTGCCAGAGGCAGACAGGAAAACTCTTTGTCTTTGTGACGACAGTTCAGGCTTCGTATTTCCAATTCTAAACACACTGTCTTCCTATTTCACATCATCACGCACATTAATTAAAAATATCATATTAAAGGGGTAGTCACAAGCAAAAAGTAGAACTGAAACGAATTGTAAAAAAGGTTTTCTAAAAAATCTAAAGTACATTGTATATCGGGAACACAGATAGCGTAAATTTGCACCTTTCAACTTTTCATTCAGTTGTCTGAGGTTCTAGCAATTTATTCCACTAAGCAAATAAATACTTGATGACGTCACACACGCGAAATATGTTCGTAAAACTAGGACGGGTGTGGCGCCAGGCAGGGTGTGATACAACTTTTTATTATGATATACTTACTCATGTATGATTGATATAATTTCTCATGTGAAAAGTTCATAAACTGTTACCTATGTTTCGTCAAATTGTCTTTTTGGATTTCGAGTTTCATTTTGCGGTTTGGATCGTTAGTACTTGGTTTCTTTATTAAACCTTTACGGTGCGAAGTCATCAAACAGTGAGCTTAAGTGGAATTGCTGAAACCACAGACACTCTATGAAAATTGATGCTGTAAGTTTCCACGATACACATACACAATTTAGAGGAAAGCCACAGTCGTTTTATTACAGCATTAAAAGGGATAACCCCTCGCAATAAACTACTATGGAAGTCCAGACCTATATTCAGCGTGTACTGCTTTAGAACTGCTGAAACTTGTTCAGCACAAAACAATCAAACGCTGCATAACGTTTAAACAGAACGTATACAGCAATTGTTCTCATATCAATAAAAAATCACATATATTATTAAAAGAGATTCAAAAATACGGCTCTATATGCCTTATATAGAATACACATACACAGAAAATGAAAGTTAAATGTTTAGGCATGGGTATAATTGGAGGGATTGTGCAATTTTCGTGCAATTCTTGTGGAATTACAGAAGCATATAGAACAGGAAATGGGAATGGTCAAAATGCCCATGAAATATAGGGGCCATACACAACGAACCAGCATTTTTTTCTTCGAGAACTACACTATAGGTTTAGCCACGATACGTAGGCTACTTTTTATAAAATATCTGGTGCAATGAAAACTGTTGTACCACATGCTATTCAATTTGGTGAACACATAGTGAACTGTGTTTTTGCTAAATGAGCAAGTGTGAAACAACAAGCAACACCCAAATACCTACATATAGTTGAATATGAAATCAAAAGATTTACTCTAAAATTCAACTTCAAATCTGGATCCATTCTTTATATAATTAGACTTATTTTGTCCAGTCACTGCAGTCAGTATATGAAGATATGATATTTTTTAATACATCATATAGAGCGGCTCCCCTTCTATATTATTGTATATTATTGTATGTTTTGTATCATTTCAACTTTTAGAACCCTCTGAACGAATCGCATTTGAACTGTGTATCCCCTTATAAACGTGGAAACGTTATTATGCTTTGTTATTAAGGAAGTGAGTTATACGATAATATTCCCTTTGAATTTTTTGTAATATTATATCTCCTAATAGGTCTATCTCTCGACGCGAAATATAAACAAGATTTTAATTCATTAGAATAGAATATATAATGGCTGGTTCTCCTTAATCCTCAACATTAGGGTCATAGGTCACGATATAGTATAAAATCAATATTGATATGGACTACCATAGAATTTACCTTAATTAGTTGTTGTATATGACAAACAATAATAGTAATTTTCCATTTTGTTAATATCCATAAATTCACTGCGTTTAATTCTTTAAGAACCTCGTATCGTGACCGGTGATATATGTCCGTTCTAACTGTCGTTCTTAAACGAGCTTTTAAGACTTTAATTCCTCCTGTTTGGTAGTCGTAATGAGATATCTGAAAATGTTTTCGCTGTAATTTGTAACTGTAGAATTCCGCTTAATGACATATTGTTAAAAACAGGGTAAAAACATGTCTATAAGAGATTTGATACCGACTTGTGTGTCACATTCTCGAGCTAAAAAATTAAATCACCTCAGTCTGTTGGTGATTTTTTACAATTGTAAAGAAAAAGAAGTGATAATTTTAATAGATATTTAAGAGAAAGCGGAAAGTACTCTTGTTAAAAGGAAGCAAAAAGTTTTGCATCAAATTTATCCCATGAACCGTTTTTAACGAAGGTTTATTAAGGCCCTTTACATGTAATCTGAAACTCGATTCCAAATCCGTGTCACTCGTTTACAACGATTTGCCCCGATTCCGAATCGGGATTTCGAATTCGTGAATCTGCCTCCTTAGGCGGATTCCTAGGATTCAATATGGCACCAGCGTAAACTCGTAGGCTAATAAGTTTCAATTTGTATATTGCCAAAGAAATATAATGCCACTTGTTTACAAAAGTGATCTGATATCTCACACCGGTTTCAGATTTCTTGTAAATTCCACTCGTTTACAACACGAATCTGATATATCAAACCATTTTCGGATTTCTTGAAATCTAGTACATGTATAGGGCCTTATTTATCTATTTAAAACTCTATCTGGACATCAGATCTATTGAAGCAAGTTTTTACTTTTTTTCAAATAGAGAACTCTCAGCTTTTGGACATCAAATGCACTGTTCTTTAAGGAGATTTAATGAACATGCATGTTTAATAAAAAATATCCAACCACATATGGATTTAAATACACGGTTGAAGCCAAATGATCTCGAGTCTCGCACTGATTTAACCGACAAAAGATCATTTTTGAAATTGTATCTCGTGTTTAATTGTTTTAACATAGCAAAGATCCAGTGATTTTAAACGTTGTTTTCCTCAGGGCAATATATTCATGTGGACACATTTTGGGACACATAAAAAAATTTCAAATCACTGTTAAACCGCGAAAAGTTACGGTGCGCGGCCCAGTGTCCTGTCCCAGAATCGAGATTATCGATACAGCAGATAGGCTACTAGTAGAAACAAAACATGTCTTCATAGTGTCTGGACTCGTACCCCGTACAAAGTGCATTGGCTTCTTCCATTTTCAAATTTCTTATGAATCGATAATCTCGGATTTCTCGGAGAAAAAAATGCTCAATTTCATTTTTTTTTTTGTCCACGTATTTCCAATTCTCTTATTATGTGATAACAAATCACCAAGCTCTCGGCACCACAAACACGTCTGTTCTTTTAAATAATTATTCCATATTGTCATTCTCAACATTGATAAACAGTTACGTTGTCATGGAAACAATTGTCACCTGCTGTTTATAAATGGATGGCGGGAACCAAAATGTTACAGAAATCATTCATGGAAGAAAATGTCACGTTTGGTTATCAGTCATTAATTGTAATATAGTTTGTGTTTCAAGGCATCAACCTTTGTTAAAATTCGCCAAGAAACATCCCGGAGGTAAAATGAAAAACTGCTTTTGTTAAAAGCTCTCTATGATCATGACATTATGTCAAAAAAAAAATCTTCAAAATTGTCTAAAAGTAGGTAACATATTACAGTTCTATGGTCTGACTAATAATGTAATTTACGCATTGCGATACAATAGAAACTAATATGTTTAGGACACAATTTGGGTCGTAGAATGCATTCCCAGCATAGCTGCCACTGACATCTGACAGGTATACAAAATTTTGTTCACGAAGTTTCTACTTTCATATTTGTTTCCTTTTAAAAGAGTAAACTTCTGAACAGAATATCATTATATTCAGGTTACCATTGAAAAAAGATTAAACTGAAAATCTTCCAGTTTATAAAACACCATTAAAATGTTAGTGACAAGCTTCTATATTCCGTCCCATAATCCCCCATTAGCGGAAGTTAATCCGACGTCAGGGGATTTCCCGCCAATCATTTTAAAATCACGTGGTCTCAGTAGAGACATAGATGGTTGAAAAAATATATTTTCAAGCATTATAGAAACATAATAAAGCCAGACGAACATTCCCTGTATGGTATTTAAGTTTAAATAGGGTTTCAGTACAGTAAGATTTATTTTATTTTACCAAGTTCTTTAGTAGAATTATCAGGCTACTTTGGAGGCAGATTTATTATTTGCGCGCATATATACGAGGCCGAAATTTGAAGTGAATTTAGGAACTTCTATTATTACCTTTCTGACAGTTTCAAACCGATAGCTTAAAGTAATGTACACACACGACAACAGTTCGACAACTTGTTGGGCAACTTCTTGCTGAATGTTTCCGAACTTGTATACACTAAAAACATTTTCGACAACATGGCATTTCGGTAACATGTTGTCGAAAATGTTGTCAGTGTGTACAGTAGGCTACTTAATAACCCAAGGAGATTACTAGTCATTATCGAGAAAATCGTGTTGTTGGAACAACAGTTAGATCGGTAAGATCGTATATCGTTGTTAAAAAAACGCTTTCACAGTAATACATATTCCATAAAGTACTGTATACAACATTTTCGACAACTTGTTGGCCAACACGTTTCCGAAACACCTGGGCAACACAAATTTAGTCTTGTACACCCACGACATCATTTTGGACAACATGTTGGGAAGTTTGCTGCCGAATGTTTCCGACCTGTATACCATGACAATATTTTGGACAACATGCTTTTCAGCAACATGTTGTCCAAAATGTTGTCAGTGTGTACAGTACTTCAGTGTTATTCTACCATGCATTGAACTGAAATTGACAGTAGCTTTTGTCGTGCACAAATTATCAGAACACGAAACGAAACGATCTTTTCTTTCAATATCCATGTTAAATCTTATTTTTTCATGTTTGGAATTTGAAAATGATGTGTTTTTTGTTCAATCATAGCTATAGGCTTCTGAAGTTTTTATGACTCTTTCCTGTCCACTTTAAATATTATTAAAAGAATTTTGATGTCCTTTTAGGTAGTGTTTTGTGGCCAAATTACATTTAGTACAAGGTATTACAAAAATTAAAATCACGTCGACCGTCTTTTTCGCCTCATTAAAAGAGATTAGGAAAAGAACAAATCAAATTAGCAAATCTATGGAGTGCAATTAAAATACGATTAGCTCGAATTCTACTCATAGCATGTGTCTTGTTGTTCTTTAGGGACCTCATTAACATAACTTAGTCATTTTTATGGAAAATATAGTGTCATATTCGCCCGGGTTTATCATATATCACACCAGTGTGAAACCACGAGAACGTTCCACTGTTTATAGACTACAGAACGTTTGAAAAAGATTTTATAGGAAAGATTTAGATACAGTACTTCAGTGTTATTCTACCATGCATTGAACTGAAATTGACAGTAGCTTTTGTCGTGCACAAATTATCAGAACACGAAACGAAACGATCTTTTCTTTCAATATCCATGTTAAAACTTATTTTTTCATGTTTGGGTTTCTAGTATACAGGTCGGAAAAATGACTAAGGAAAGATTTAGATGTACAAATGTATTAGAATGTCATTAGGTCATGTTTCCATGCATGTCCTAAATCATTTAATAGGCTACATTGACAATTACAGCACCAAATGATAATATAAGAAATATTAAATAACCCATTTAGGTGTTAACTTCCGAGTAAAAAAAAAGGCTTTAAAGAGATCGTTAAGATGTTTTCTAAACTTTGTATGTGTATCGGGGAGACTGATAGCATCAGTTTGCGCCATTCAAATTTACATTTCGTCGTTTGTGGTTCTTGCAATTCCACTTAAACTAACGCGTTTTATGACGTCACACCCACTGATCTACCGGAAGTTACCATTGATATCTATGCATATCAGGTGGCGTCATAAAAAGCGTCAGTTTAAGTGGAATTGCAAGACCCAAAGACGTCGGAATGGAAATTGGAATGGCGCAAATTGATGGCATCAGTGTCTCCGATACACATGCAAAGTTTAGAAAACCTCTTTACAATCCCTTTAATGTATAATTTAGTGCAAGGTTGAAGCTTGATTTTAGAATCTTGAAGGCTTTCGTGCACAGAGAATGTCTTTGGTATGAAACCTCTCCAGAAGGATTAATGCACGTAGTTAATCTTTGATTTTATGTTATGGAAAACTTTTATTTACAAAGTTGATCTTTAATTCTGGTAATGGTCTTCTGGAAGGCAGCTTTTTGTACAACGTTGATCTGATGAGGAACTTTGAAAGATTGTTATTATTCAAAGTTGATCCTTGGTTCCAGATATTCGGAATAACTTTCATACTTTGAATTCTCAATGGTCATCATGTACAAAGATAGTCCTTGATTTGAGGATTATGAATGGATTTTATGTACAAAGATAGTCCTTGATTTGAGGATTATGAATGGATTTTATGTACAAAGATACTCCTTGATTTGTGGATTATGAATGGATTTTATGTACAAAGATACTCATTGATTTGAGGATTATGAATGGATTTTATGTACAAAGATAGTCCTTGATTTGAGGATTATGAATGGATTTTATGTACAAAGATACTCCTTGATTTGTGGATTATGAATGGATTTTATGTACAAAGATACTCATTGATTTGAGGATTATGAATGGATTTTATGTACAAAGATAGTCCTTGATTTGAGGATTATGAATGGATTTTATGTACAAAGATAGTCCTTGATTTATGGATTCTGAATGGCTTTTATGTACAAAGACAGTTCTTGATTTATATGAATTCTGAATGGCTTTTATGTACAATATATAGTCCTGGATTTGATTACTCTGAATGACCTTTTATGTCCAAATATAGTCCTGGATTTGCTTTATGTCCAAATATAGTCCTTGATTTATGGATTCTGAATGGCTTTTATGTACAAAGACAGTTCTTGATTTATATGGATTCTGAATGGCTTTTATGTACAAATATAGTCCTGGATTTGATTACTCTGAATGACCTTTTATGTCCAAATATAGTCCTGGATTTGATGATTCTGCATGGCTTTTATGTACAAAGATAGTCATTGATTTGATTATTCTGAAAGACCTTTTATGTCCAAATATAGTCCTGGATTTGCTTTTATGTCCAAATATAGTCCTGGATTTGATGATTCTGCATGGCTTTTATGTACAAAGATAGTCATTGCTTTGATTATTTTGAAAGACCTTTTATAATCCAAATATAGTCCTGGATTTATGATTCTGCATTGCTTTTATGTACAAAGATAGTCCTGAATTTGATGATTCTGACTGTCTTTTATGTACAAATATAGTCCTGAATTTGATGATTCTGCTTGGTCTTTATGTACAAAGATAGTTCTTGATTTGAGGTTTCTAAATGGCTTTAATGTATATAGATAGTCCGTGATTTGATGACTCTGTATGACTTTTATTTACAAAGATGGTCTTAATTGATTTGATGATTCTGAATGGCTTTTATGTATAAAGATTGTCCTTGATATGAGTTTTTTTTTTCAGAATGGATTTTAAGTACGAAGATGGTCCTTGATTTGAGGATTCTGTATGACTTTTATGTACAAAAGATAGTCCTTGATTTGAGGATACTGTATGACTTTTATGTACAAATATAGTCCTTGATTTGAGGATACTGTATGACTTTTATGTAAAAATATAGCCCTTGATTTGAATGAATGACTTTTTTGTAAAAAGATATCCTTGTTCTGAATGGCTTTTATGTACAAGTACAGAGTTTAAATTGTTTTAAGGATTATGAGCAGCTTTTATGTACAAAGATAGTCAAAAAGATAGTCCTTAATTTGAGGACTTTGAATGGAATTTATGTACACAGATAGTTTTGGATTTGCAATTCTGAATGGCTTTTATGTCCAAAGATAGTTCTGAATGTTGAATTCTGAATGGCATTAATGTACAAAGACACATAGCCGTAGGAAACAGGGGGACAGGAGGGAGCATCTGCCCCCCCCCCCCCCCACCACCCCTCCCAAAAAAACAATTATGTTTTCGGGAAAAAATCGGGCAAAATATAATTACAAATAGGAGAATAAGTCGGTCGGTCTCAACGGCTATGCAACGATAGTCCTTGATTTGAGAATTCTGAATGGCTTTTATGTACAAAAATAGCCACCTTTCATTGTCAACAGACAATACACATCTCATTAATTATAAACAATCGTATGTATCGTATTAGATTTGTGTGTGTATAGTAATCATAGGTAAATATAGATGCTAATTTCAGTCATTGTTTTCAATGTCATGTCAGTGTCACAGGTGTATTAAACAAGGTATTTAGGTTCCAAACACTGCCATTTTAATTAAGACATATGATAATAAGCTACTTGTGGTCTATAACTTCTAATTGACTAATTATCTTCTTATTTTTCTGCACCTGTTTGAGCTCATGACGACGGTTTTACGAGCATTGATTATATCTAGTCGTTCGGATGGGACAATAAACCGAGGTCCTGTGTGCTATTGGCTGTGCACGTTAAATATCACTCGACAATTGGAAATCGAAAATAAGAGCAGGCTAATGCCGCTATCCTGGCAAAATTTCAATCATTGCACACTGCATGCTCTTTAATTCAAAAGTATATTTATCTAATAGAATTTTTTCAGGGTTTAAATAAATTCATCCATCCTTTCACAGACTGTGATGTTGGAGAATTTTTAATCCTTGAAGAGCTTACGAAATTTGGCTTGGCACCACCTAAATTTGTTTGGTATTGCAGGACCTATAGGCATTGTATTGGAAATAGGAATAGTTCAAAAGGTTCAAAGATTCCAGAAACCAGACAAATTACCCCAAATTAGTTAGTGAGTAGATTTCAAACACTACTCAGTCTAGTGAGCTGTTTTTATAACAGTACTCACTATCAAAAACCTGGCGAATTATCCCAAATTAGCTAGTGGGTAGATTTCAAATAGTACTCAGTCTAGTGAGCTGTTTTTATAACAGTACTCACTATAAAAAAAAACCTGGCGAATTACCCCAAATTAGCTAGTGAGTAGATTTCAAACACTGCTCAGTCTAGTGAGCCTTTTTTTTATAACAGTACTCCTACCAAAAACCAGGCAAATTACCCCAAATTAGCTAGTGAGTAGATTTCAAACACTACTCAGTCTAGTGAGCTATTTTTATAACAGAACTCACTACCAAAAACCAGGCAAATTACCCCAAATTAGCTAGTGAGTAGATTTCAAACACTACTTAGTCTAGTGAGCTGTTTTTATAACAGTACTTACTACCGAAAACCAGGCAAATTATCCCAAATTAGCTAGTGAGTAGATTTCAAACACTACTCAGTCTAGTGAGCTGTTTTTATAACAGTACTCACTATAAAAAAAAACCTGGCGAATTACCCCAAATTAGCTAGTGAGAAGATTTCAAACAGTACTCAGTCTAGTGAGCAGTACTCACTACCAAAAACTTGGCGCATTACCCCCAAATTAGCTAGTGAGAAGATTTCAAACATTACTCAGTCTAGTGAGCTGTTTTTATAACAGTACTCACTATCAAAAACCTGGCGAATTACCCCAAATTAGCTAGTGAGTAGATTTCAAATAGTACTCAGTCTAGTGAGCTATTTTTATAACAGTACTTACTATCAAAAACTTGGCAACTGATCCCCAATTTAGCTAGTGAGTAGATTTCAAACACTACTCAGTCTAGTGAGCTGTTTTTATAACAGTACTCACTATCAAAAACCTGGCGAATTACCCCGAATTAGCTAGTGAGTAGATTTCAAATAGTACTCAGTCTAGTGAGCTGTTTTTATAACAGTACTTACTATCAACAACTTGGCAACTGATCCCCAATTTAGCTAGTGAGTAGATTTCAAACACTACTCAGTCTAGTGAGCTGTTTTTATAACAGTACTCACTACCAAAAAACCAGGCAAATTATCCCAAATTAGCTAGTGAGTAGCTTTCAAACACTACTCTGTCTAGTGAGCTGTTTTTATAACAGTACTCACTATCAAAAACCTGGCAAATTACCCCAAATTAGCTAGTGAGTAGATTTCAAATAGTACTCAGTCTAGTGAGCTGTTTTTATAACAGTACTTACTATCAAAAACTTGGCAACTGATCCCCAATTTAGCTAGTGAGTAGATTTCAAACACTACTCAGTCTAGTGAGCTGTTTTTATAACAGTACTCACTACCAAAAACCAGGTAAAATTGAGGCAAATTACCCCCAATTAGCTAGTAAGTAGATTTCAAACACTACTCAGTCTAGTGAGCTGTTTTTATAACAGTACTCACTACCAAAAAACCAGGCAAATTATCCCAAATTAGCTAGTGAGTAGATTTCAAACATTACTCAGTTTAGGGAGCTGTTTTTATAACAGTACTCACTATCAAAAAACAGGACAAATAACCCCAAATTAGCTAGTGAGTAGATTTCAAACACTACTCAGTCTAGTGAGCTGTTTTTATAACAGTACTCACTATCAAAAACTGGGCAAATTACCCAAAATCAGCTAGTGAGTAGATTTCAAAAACTACTCAGTCTAGTGAGCTGTTTTCAGAATCTGCAGACACATAAACTAAAGTAAATTTCATATGAATTTTTTTTTAAATATGACATACTAACCAAAAGACATTTGGTTTGATATATAGGTCATTATGAGTACTTTAGTCTACGAAATTACTTTATTTCCTTATATAGATTTTCTTCAATTTCCAAACAATACTAGAAAAAAAATCTGTATTCTAAACGATTACATATTAAATGTACTAAATATTTCAATTTTGATTTCTTTAATATCTTTGTGAGAAATTTCAAATTTTCAATTCTATTTTTGCAAGTTGGAAATTACCAGAAACCTTCACAGGCTTCATTTTCGTGGGTCGATTTTTCCAAGTCTCAGAAACGGGGACTTTTTTAGCTCAGCAATTTAGTACTGGTTATCACAACTCACCATTGAAATTTGAGTCTTCAAATCCATGTGCATCCACAATTATTAGCATTTGAAAGTTATAATGCCCTACTACACATTAGCGATACTATGCAATATACAAACAAGTCATCTATAGAAATAGAAGGAGAAATGTCTAATTTAAGATATATTTGAAGGAAATATGCAATTTTCGTACATTTCTAGTGCTTCTAAAGGATACTTAAGTATATTCAAGACCCAAATCAACCTATAAAAATGAAAACTGGTCCCCTTTTTAAAGGGAAAACAACAACTCTAAAAGCAGAAAATAACATTTAAAAATAATTTTATTCAATGTATAAAGTTTATATATTTTCAACAATCTATTATAAGAGTTTAATACAAAACAATCTATTATAAGAGTTTAATACAAAACAATCTATTATAAGAGTTTAATACAAAACAATCTATTATAAGAGTTTAATACAAAACAATCTATTATAAGAGTTTAATCTGCCCCCCCCCCCACCACCCCTCCCAAAAAAACAATTATGTTTTCGGGAAAAAATCGGGCAAAATATAATTACAAATAGGAGAATAAGTCGGTCGGTCTCAACGGCTATGCAACGATAGTCCTTGATTTGAGAATTCTGAATGGCTTTTATGTACAAAAATAGCCACCTTTCATTGTCAACAGACAATACACATCTCATTAATTATAAACAATCGTATGTATCGTATTAGATTTGTGTGTGTATAGTAATCATAGGTAAATATAGATGCTAATTTCAGTCATTGTTTTCAATGTCATGTCAGTGTCACAGGTGTATTAAACAAGGTATTTAGGTTCCAAACACTGCCATTTTAATTAAGACATATGATAATAAGCTACTTGTGGTCTATAACTTCTAATTGACTAATTATCTTCTTATTTTTCTGCACCTGTTTGAGCTCATGACGACGGTTTCACGAGCATTGATTATATCTAGTCGTTCGGATGGGACAATAAACCGAGGTCCTGTGTGCTATTGGCTGTGCACGTTAAATATCACTCGACAATTGGAAATCGAAAATAAGAGCAGGCTAATGCCGCTATCCTGGCAAAATTTCAATCATTGCACACTGCATGCTCTTTAATTCAAAAGTATATTTATCTAATAGAATTTTTTCAGGGTTTAAATAAATTCATCCATCCTTTCACAGACTGTGATGTTGGAGAATTTTTAATCCTTGAAGAGCTTACGAAATTTGGCTTGGCACCACCTAAATTTGTTTGGTATTGCAGGACCTATAGGCATTGTATTGGAAATAGGAATAGTTCAAAAGGTTCAAAGATTCCAGAAACCAGACAAATTACCCCAAATTAGTTAGTGAGTAGATTTCAAACACTACTCAGTCTAGTGAGCTGTTTTTATAACAGTACTCACTATCAAAAACCTGGCGAATTATCCCAAATTAGCTAGTGGGTAGATTTCAAATAGTACTCAGTCTAGTGAGCTGTTTTTATAACAGTACTCACTATAAAAAAAAACCTGGCGAATTACCCCAAATTAGCTAGTGAGTAGATTTCAAACACTGCTCAGTCTAGTGAGCCTTTTTTTTATAACAGTACTCCTACCAAAAACCAGGCAAATTACCCCAAATTAGCTAGTGAGTAGATTTCAAACACTACTCAGTCTAGTGAGCTATTTTTATAACAGAACTCACTACCAAAAACCAGGCAAATTACCCCAAATTAGCTAGTGAGTAGATTTCAAACACTACTTAGTCTAGTGAGCTGTTTTTATAACAGTACTTACTACCGAAAACCAGGCAAATTATCCCAAATTAGCTAGTGAGTAGATTTCAAACACTACTCAGTCTAGTGAGCTGTTTTTATAACAGTACTCACTATAAAAAAAAACCTGGCGAATTACCCCAAATTAGCTAGTGAGAAGATTTCAAACAGTACTCAGTCTAGTGAGCAGTACTCACTACCAAAAACTTGGCGCATTACCCCCAAATTAGCTAGTGAGAAGATTTCAAACATTACTCAGTCTAGTGAGCTGTTTTTATAACAGTACTCACTATCAAAAACCTGGCGAATTACCCCAAATTAGCTAGTGAGTAGATTTCAAATAGTACTCAGTCTAGTGAGCTATTTTTATAACAGTACTTACTATCAAAAACTTGGCAACTGATCCCCAATTTAGCTAGTGAGTAGATTTCAAACACTACTCAGTCTAGTGAGCTGTTTTTATAACAGTACTCACTATCAAAAACCTGGCGAATTACCCCGAATTAGCTAGTGAGTAGATTTCAAATAGTACTCAGTCTAGTGAGCTGTTTTTATAACAGTACTTACTATCAACAACTTGGCAACTGATCCCCAATTTAGCTAGTGAGTAGATTTCAAACACTACTCAGTCTAGTGAGCTGTTTTTATAACAGTACTCACTACCAAAAAACCAGGCAAATTATCCCAAATTAGCTAGTGAGTAGCTTTCAAACACTACTCTGTCTAGTGAGCTGTTTTTATAACAGTACTCACTATCAAAAACCTGGCAAATTACCCCAAATTAGCTAGTGAGTAGATTTCAAATAGTACTCAGTCTAGTGAGCTGTTTTTATAACAGTACTTACTATCAAAAACTTGGCAACTGATCCCCAATTTAGCTAGTGAGTAGATTTCAAACACTACTCAGTCTAGTGAGCTGTTTTTATAACAGTACTCACTACCAAAAACCAGGTAAAATTGAGGCAAATTACCCCCAATTAGCTAGTAAGTAGATTTCAAACACTACTCAGTCTAGTGAGCTGTTTTTATAACAGTACTCACTACCAAAAAACCAGGCAAATTATCCCAAATTAGCTAGTGAGTAGATTTCAAACATTACTCAGTTTAGGGAGCTGTTTTTATAACAGTACTCACTATCAAAAAACAGGACAAATAACCCCAAATTAGCTAGTGAGTAGATTTCAAACACTACTCAGTCTAGTGAGCTGTTTTTATAACAGTACTCACTATCAAAAACTGGGCAAATTACCCAAAATCAGCTAGTGAGTAGATTTCAAAAACTACTCAGTCTAGTGAGCTGTTTTCAGAATCTGCAGACACATAAACTAAAGTAAATTTCATATGAATTTTTTTTTAAATATGACATACTAACCAAAAGACATTTGGTTTGATATATAGGTCATTATGAGTACTTTAGTCTACGAAATTACTTTATTTCCTTATATAGATTTTCTTCAATTTCCAAACAATACTAGAAAAAAAATCTGTATTCTAAACGATTACATATTAAATGTACTAAATATTTCAATTTTGATTTCTTTAATATCTTTGTGAGAAATTTCAAATTTTCAATTCTATTTTTGCAAGTTGGAAATTACCAGAAACCTTCACAGGCTTCATTTTCGTGGGTCGATTTTTCCAAGTCTCAGAAACGGGGACTTTTTTAGCTCAGCAATTTAGTACTGGTTATCACAACTCACCATTGAAATTTGAGTCTTCAAATCCATGTGCATCCACAATTATTAGCATTTGAAAGTTATAATGCCCTACTACACATTAGCGATACTATGCAATATACAAACAAGTCATCTATAGAAATAGAAGGAGAAATGTCTAATTTAAGATATATTTGAAGGAAATATGCAATTTTCGTACATTTCTAGTGCTTCTAAAGGATACTTAAGTATATTCAAGACCCAAATCAACCTATAAAAATGAAAACTGGTCCCCTTTAAAGGGAAAACAACAACTCTAAAAGCAGAAAATAACATTTAAAAATAATTTTATTCAATGTATAAAGTTTATATATTTTCAACAATCTATTATAAGAGTTTAATACAAAACAATCTATTATAAGAGTTTAATACAAAACAATCTATTATAAGAGTTTAATACAAAACAATCTATTATAAGAGTTTAATACAAAACAATCTATTATAAGAGTTTAATACAAAACAATCTATTATAAGAGTTTAATACAAATTCATTTGGCAATAAATTTTACAAATAAAAGTAATATATCAAACTTTCAACACAAATTCAAAAAGCCTCCTGATTATTCTTACTAACCCACTGAAGTTTGTTACCATGTGATTTTTTTTTATAGCAAAGCCCCAAAACCCCACTCACTCTAACTTGATCTTAAAGTGATACCACCTCTTAAAATGAACAAAGAATCTTAGTTTTCAAACTTGGCCAATAAAAGAATATATTCATCAAAGGTTCGTACAGTATACAAAAAGAATCAAATAAACCAAAACAAATTAATCTCCATAAAAGTTATTATTGAAAAACGCTAAATATTTTGTATATCTTGTATTATTAAATAATAATAAATATAGTGGTTTTCTGGAATTATCAGATTATACAGGTCATCTGTTGTATAGTTATTACACAAGAAAAAAAAAAAATTCTTATTCAAGTTGAAGAATTTTGCTTTTTAAATCATTGCAAGAGGTAGTATTCCTTTAAATGGAAGGTCTGATTTAAATGCTTTATATCGAAACTATCCATTTTCAAACCATTTTTAAACAAAAATCAAGTCCAGAAGATATAATGAACACTTTTCCTGTATAATTGTCAACTTTTTCGTTCATTAAAAACTTGGACCTTCCCTTTTAAGAAACTTCCAAGTGATTTGAATATCTAGTGGCCATCTATAATTTTAAGCAAACTTCTAACAAATCTTGTTCAAACTACAAAAACAACACTTCTTAACCTATAGTAAATATTAAAGGGACAGTCTGAATTTTTTTTTGTTCAAATTTGTGAAAACTTTACACCAAAATCTGTAACTATGTGCCTTTTAATGTATCTGAAAAATTTAACTAAAAAAATCCAGCCGTTAATTTTTAAACGCTAAAATCATGCTAAAATTTTTAAAAACCTTACGTAAGGTTTTTAAGTGTGTTATGTTTTTTGGACGCCGATAGGAAACTACTGAACGGATTTGAGTAAAATAAAAGCCTAATTGTAGAGAAATGTCCCTCTTGTGTATTTAAAAGGTTTCAGCAAGAAATATTGAGCCATTTAAAGGGCAAACACCAAAACTAGGCCAAATTGCTTAATTAACAATTACTACTCCCTTTTTGTAATTAACCCTTTAAAACCAAATTCAGTTTGATCAAGAAGATATAGAGATACAATAAACATACTTTAAAAATACTCTCAGGTAGTATTTGCGATAATGGAACCTTTTTTCAAAAAAGCAGAATTTCCCTTTAACTCTCAAATAACTATATTTGTGATTTTTTTTTCTGTTTTTTTTTTCACAAATATTCAAAATAAATCACATACTGAATCGGTTCCCGGCAATATTAGTGGGTATTTTTCTAAAAAAAAAACAAGAAGACTCGGGAACTTTCAGTGCCCGAATATGTCGAGAATTTTGCCCGAATATGATCGAGCTCCCCCCCCCCCCCCCTGCTCCCCTCTCCCGTACGCCTATGAACCTATATCTATGGAATAGAACCTATTTCTATGGAATAGAACCAATATCTATGGAATAGAACCAATATCTATGGAATAGAACCAATATGTATGGAATGCAACCTATATTTATGGATTGGAACCTATTTCAATGGAATGAAACCTATGTATGGAATGAAACCTATATTTATGGAATGGAACCCATATTTATGGAATTGAACCTATATCTATAGAATAGAACCAATATCTATGGAATGAAAGCTATAGCTATGGAATGAAACCTCTATGTATGAAATAGAACCTATATCTATGAAATAGAACCTATATCTATGGAATAGAACCAATATCTATGGAATGAAACCTATATCTATGTAATGAAACCTATATCTATGGAATGAAACCTCTATGTATGAAATAGAACCTATATCTATGGAATAGAACCAATATCTATGGAATGAAAGCTATATCTATGGAATGAAACCTCTATGTATGAAATAGAACCTATATCTATGGAATAGAACCTATATCTATGTAATGAAACCTATATCTATGGAATAAAACCTATATTTATGGAATAAAACCAATATATATGGAATGAAACCTATATCTATGTAATGAAACCTATATCTATGGAATAGAACCAATATAATATATATGGAATAAAACCAATATCTATGTAATGAAACCAATATCTATGGAATAAAACCTATATCTATGGAATAGAACCAATATAATATATGGAATAGAACCAATATGTATGGAATGCAACCTATTTCTATATGTTTTATATGGAATGCAACCTATAATAATTATGGAATGGAACTTATATTTATGGAATAGAACCCATTTCTATCGAACTAACCCTGTATCTAAAGCTGCTGAATATCAAATTCATGGTCATCTTAACATTTTCTTTATGGTTGCCTGGAAGGAAAAAACAATTATAAAATGTAGTTCTTGCAAACCCGAAATGGATGGCTAGATCAAATCATTGGTATATTAGACCAAACAAATGTCGAATGGTATTTTGGAAAATTCAAATTTTTATTTATTCATATATATGTTTATCTGGTGGAGTTTGAAGAAAAGATTAATCGTTAGTTTAACTTGATTAACACATCGAATTGCAGAATTTTGACGGTAAGTTATGGAATACTGACTGTGACTGGGTAGCTCAGAGATGACAACAAATTCCTACTGTTTGCTTGGTCGAAATTAAATATTATATGACATTTTCTGTTACAACGAAACAGTCGACATAACGTTAGTTCGTTTATTCGTTCTTACCCATGGTCTGAAACCTGTTGACTGTATATATCTTGTTTGGCAGCTACTGCACAGAATTAATTTCTGTTTTAATATTGCAATCAACCAGTCCCCTTAATCACCAATATAATGAATTCATATCATACTGGACAAAATAGTTTATCGGATTATTTTTCAAAAAACATATCCAAAATGGCGGCTTTTTGCTATTACCAATATTTTTTTGATTTTGTGATAAAATTTAGGGAGTCTGTCAAGGTCATGCAACTTCTTTTTTTTTTATTTCAACAGAATCACTCATTATTTCCTTAAAAGCAGTAGAATTACTAGTGTGGATATTTGATTTCTGATACATATACATCTCCTTTTTTATACGCCCACACATAAATGTGTATATTGTAGTCACCCCTATCTGTTTGTCTGTCTGTTGTGAACACGATAGAGAGTTGGTTTCTTGACGGATTTTGATAACACTTGCTGTGAGTGTTTATAATCATCCAAGGAAAAAGCCTATTGAAAATCAGACAAATCAAAAAATATTTGATGGGTTATTGCCCTTGTTTTTTTACAATACTTTGTGAACACGATAGAGAGCTGGTTTCTTGATGGATTTTGATGAAACTTGGTGTGAGTGTTTGTCATGACCTTGGGATTAACCCTATTGAAAATCAGAAACATTGATAATTATTTTATAAGTTGTTGCCCTTGTTCTTTAAAATGTGTTAATTTTATAGCCCGTAAAAATCTCAAAGTTGTGAACACAATAAAGAGCTGGTTTCTTGATGGATTTTGATAAAACTTGTTGTGAGTGTTTATAATCATCCAGGGAAGAAGCCTATTGAAAATCAGACAAATCTAAAAATATTTGATGGGTTATTAGCCTTGTTTTTTACAATACTTTGTGAACACGATAGAGATCTGGGGCCTGTTGTCAGAAAGTTCGTATCTCTAAGATATCGTAAATGTCGTCATAAATGGTTAAATTTACGACAATGCCGTTGTCAGTAGATTCGTAACTTTATGAGAATCTTAACGTTCGGATATTTTCACTTAAAAATCATAAATATTTAAGACCGCTCTGGACCGGTCTTAACTCTATGATTCTCGTAAATTTATGATAACTATAACACATTTTGCGAATTGTCATGGAAACTTGGCAAAATTGCGGCTGTTCTGTTGCTCCAAAGACCCCGAAGAAATCCAGAATCAATCATTTACACAACCGAGATGCCTTACACTCGTCGATTTACAATGGATTTTTTGAATGGTTTAACTGAGGTGAAGTGCGTCCAAGTTTTCCGTCTCAGCATAAACGGAATATTCATGAAATTTTAGAGCCAATTTTGACTAGGCCAACGAAGAGACATCGATCTTTGGAATCTATCCACCAAGTATAAGTTTACTTCTGCCATTAGAATTGCCTCTTTTAGGGATTTCACGTTAATTTGAAATCGGTACCACTCGTAACATACATATGGAATACATGAACATATTCAGAAATCTTGCAATAGCGCAATCGAAATTTACATTTGACATTTGACAATGACTATATCTGATACCTCCAACACCCTTGAAATTTCATTAAAACAGTTTTGCATGAAGATTTTTTTCAAGCAATGTTGAACTATATTTCAGGTAGGTGCCTAACTTAAGTTTGCAGGCAGTGGCTGTTATCTTAATGAAGCCGGTGAAGGTCTCGGCTTTGAAAAAAACACCGTATCGCCAGGGGCGCCGGGACCAAGGGGCAGGGAGGGGGCGAGTGGGGCGAACATGTGCACTTTTTGTCCTTTCTGAGACGGAAAATGGGGATTTTATCTGGACTGGGCTCACATCCCCCCAAAATAAGAGCCGGCCGATACTGTAAACCATGCGGCAGCCCAGAGCTGCAGTCAGCTGGTGTTCACGGACACCCCCCCCCCCCCCATCCCCTTTCCTCTATTAACCATAAATCCAAGGAGCCCGACCAGCGCGTTGGATCCCGACTGTAGGTGTACATGTACCCGTATTATATTTTTATATTGGTCTTGATGAGTAAAAATAAGTGCCATTTTCGCCCTTTTTTTTTTAAAGAAAAATACAATGTATTGATTCAAGCAAATTTGTTCCAGCAAAATTTGTTGTGTCCCTATGCCCCAAAATATAAGCATGGCGTACGTTCTGGTATACCTAAGAAGTGATCTAAGAAGCTCTAAAATACAAAATTTTCTCGGGGGGCTTACGGCGCTTACCCCCCAGACCGGAAGGTTCCCATGCTTCGCTCTATATATCACATATATACATATCGCACCTTCGCTTCGACTTTTCTGTCAACATTGAACCTCAAACCTCTCCAGAAATTTCTGGTTTTTCGATCGATTTACTTCACAACATATATAAAATATCTATCTTGATCAAACTCGTGCCCCGAAAAGGTAAAACTACATAAAATGGCGGCGAATTAGGTACTAAGCGATGAAAATTAATCAAAAAGCGCCATTTTTTTTAATTCCGACTCCAAAGGTCATGACGCAATGGCCACGTGACAATTATCGTAAATATTGAAATATTTACGAGCCGTTTACGATTTGTTTCAGGCAACGCTAATCTCGTAAAGTTATGATTATCATAAGTCGCTCGTATCTTTTCCTAGTTACGAGAATCTTAGACATAAGATATCATAAAATTACGAACTTTCTGACAACAGGCCCCTGGTTTCTTGATGGATTTTGATGAAACTTGGTGTGAGTGTTTGTCATGACCTTGGGATTAACCCTATTGAAAATCAGAAACATTGATAATTATTTTATGAGTTGTTGCCCTTGTTCTTTAAAATGTGTTAATTTTATAGCCCGTAAAAATCTCAAAGTTTTAAACACAATATAGAGAGCTGGTTTCTTGATGGATTTTGATAAAACTTGTTGTGAGTGTTTATAATCATCCAAGGAAGAAGCCTATTGAAAATCAGACAAATCGAAAAATATTTGATGGGTTATTGCCCTTGTTGTTGAAAACACGATAGAGAACTGGTTTCTTGATGGATTTTGATGAAACTGGTTGTGAGTGTTATTCATGACCTTGGGATTACCCTATTGAAAATCTGAACCATCGAAATATATTTTATGAGTTATTGCCCTTGTTCTTTAAAATGTGTTCATTTTATAGCCGTAATACTCTCAAAGTTGTGAACACGATAGAGGACTGGTTTCTTGATGGATTTTGATAAAACTTGTTGTGAGTGTTTATAATCATCCAAGGAAGAAGCCTATTGAAAATCAGACAAATCTGAAAATATTTGATGGGTTATTGCCCTTGTTTTTGAAAATATATTGTGAACACGATAGAGAGCTGGTTTCTTGATTGATGAAACTTGGTATGAGTGTTTGTATTGAACTTGAGATAAACCATAATGAACATCAGAACCATAGAAAGATATTTTATGAGTTATTGCCCTTGGTCTTTAAAACGCGTTAATTATTTTAGCACATTACATTCTCAAAGTTGTGGACACAAAATAGGGAGCTGGTGATTTGATGGATTTTGATGAAACTTGGTGTGAGTGTTCGTAATCATTAATCAATTAAGTATAAAGCATATTGAAAATCAGTAAAATCGAAAACTCTTTATTTCATGAGTTATTGCCCTTGTTTTGTTCATATTTCAGTGACTTATCACAATGAAACTTAACATTTTTAATCTTTCATTTACTGAAAACTCTCGTCAACTTCCCGGACGAATTGACTGCCATTAGAAAAGTGGGCGTATTACAATGGCCATCGCTATTTTTTTCACCTGATTTTTTCTTGGGGCGTATGAATTTATATAGATCAGGTATAAACGTATCACTATTTTTAGACCACATGTCGTAATGGGTGACCAATTTTCTATATGCCACGAAATATCATATCATATCCGTTTGGCACAAACATTTTGCTCAGAAATATTGGGGATCAAACCTTCATATTTGTATGAAAATAGGTTATTGATTAAATTGAAAAAAATCGCCGGTAAAAAGGATGTATCGACGGGGGAACAACGGCAAAGCTTATATGAGTCGAGACCGGTAACTCGGTGATAACCTAAACGATTCTTAAATTACTTAAATAAGACACCAAGTGGTACCTTATTGTACTCAACAAAATACTTCCAGAAAGATATGAAAATGCCAAATGTTAATGGCATATCAAATTACCAAAAAGCAAAATGCCATAAAACCGGAATAAAATGCAGGTCTCTGAATTATTAATAGATTGTTGCACGAGGACAACACGAAAGTCAATGGCTTACAAATTATAATGAAAAGAAATACGAATTACTAGTTGTAATGATATTAATAAAAAAAAATATGAAAAGTCGTGTCACAGACTCAGACAATTACAATAATTAAACTTTCATTTTTATTATACTCAAAGTTGAAGATTCTCACCATTGTTGCCGTGGAAACCAAGGCAATTACGTGTATTCTCAAGCAATAACACGCTTATATAGTATTATTCACCCAAGAATACTCGTAGTCGGCCAGGCTCTTGTCCAAAATGATCAGCATCACCATAGCTATCATCAGTTTTCTATCAAAATGCTGATATCATTTTCCTTTCTCTTCTAATCATGATCTTTATTGTGTTCCTAAAAGCTTTGGTCATCAGAAAAACATTCATTCGAATGGAAAATGGCTCAATCTCCATTTGCTGTCCGTGAAATTTAATTCCGGAATATAATATTAATACGTGTATTGTATACAATTTAATATTTCCATTTGTTTTGTATGTCACCAAATCGCTGATTCTATATTTGAAGACTTGCTTATTTTGCAGTATCAATTTCAATTTCAGAATTGAATTAAGCCCACCATACATACAATTCAGTTTGATTTTCAATACACGCCCACTTTTGATCATTTGCTATCCTCTGTTTATACATGTAGTTACCGACTTTTCAATATTTTTGGCCAGGTTATCCATATTGGGTACCTGTTTAAAATGGTAGAATATTTGCTAACCCTTGATTCTTGAAAGACTACACTGTTCCGCATGGTACTTTGGTTAGAAAGAGCTATCAACATGGTCCCTTGTGTTGTACCTTCGGTAAAAAATGCAGAGCTATCGCCATCGTATCTCTTGAGTTACATTGGTAAGAAAGAGCTATCGACATCGTCTGATATCTTTATTAGAAAGCGCTATCAACATGATCTCTTGTGTGATACCTTGGTAAGAAAGGGTCTGATGGTTTGGTTAGATCCACAGAACTATACACATCGTCTCTCTTTTGGTACCTTGGTAAGAAAAAGCTATCGACATGGTCTTTCTTCTGGTAACTTGGTTAGAAAGAGCTACTGTCATCGTCCCTCTTCTGGTAACTTGGTTAGAAAGAGCTATCGACATGGTCTTTTGTGTGGTACTTTGATTAGAAAGAGATATCGACACGGTCTCTTGTGTGGTACTTTGGTAAGAAAGGGTCTCATGGTTTGGTTAGATCCACAGAACTATGCACATCGTCTCTCTTCTGGTAACTTGGTTAGTAAGAGCTATCGACATGGTCTCTTCTGGTACCTTGGTAAGAAAAAGCTATCAACATGGTCTCTTCTGGTACCTTGGTAAGAAAAAGCTATCAACATGGTCTCTCTTCTAGTAACTTGGTAAGAAAGAGCTACTGTCATCGTCTTTCTTCTGGTAACTTGGTTAGAAAGAGCTATCGACATGGTCTTTTGTGTGCTACTTTGATTAGAAAGGGATATCGACACGGTCTCTTGTACGGTACTTTGGTTAGAAATACAGAGCTATCGTCATCGTATCTCTTGAGTTACTTCGGTTAGAAAGAGCTATCGACATGAACTCTTGTGTAGTACTTCGGTTAAAATACAGAGCCATCGTCTTCGCATCTCTTCAGTTACTTTGGTTAGAAAGAGCTACATCGTCTGATATCCTTATTAGAAAGCGCTATCAACATGATCTCTTGTGTTATTCCTTGATTAGAAAGAGATATCGACATGATCTCGTGTGTAGTACTTTGGTTAGAAAGGGCTATCGACATGATATCTTGTGTAGTACTTCGTTCGAAAGAGCTATCGACATGATCTCTTGCGTGGTACTTTGGTTAGAAATAGCTATCGACATGATCTCTTGTGTAGTACTTCGGTTAGAAAGAGCCATCGACATGATCTCTTGCATCATCTCTAGATGGTATCTTGTTTAGAAAGATCTTTCGACGTCGTAGGAAAGAGTTATCGTCATCGTCTCTAGTGTTGTATCTAGGCTAGAAAGATATTTTGACATCGTCTGAGCCTTGGTAGGAAAGAGTTATCGTCATCGTCTCTAGTGTTGTATCTAGGTTAGAAAGATATTTTGACATCGTCTGAGCCTTGGTAGGAAAGAGTTGTCGTCATCGTCTCTAGTGTTGTATTTAGGTTAGAAGGATTTTCTGACATCGATTTTCTGAGAGTTATCGACATCGTCTCTAGATAGTATTTTGGTTAGAAAAATCTTTCGACATCGTCTAAAACCTTAGTTGGAAAGAGTTATCGTCATCGTCTCTAGTGTTGTATCTAGGTTAGAAAGATCTTTCGTCATCGTCTGAAACCTTGGTTGGAAAGAGTTATCGTCATCGTCTCTAGATGGTATCTAGGTTAGAAGGATCTTTCGACATCGTCTGAAACCTTGGTTAGAAAGAGTTATCGACATCGTCTCAAATCAAGTATCTTCATTTTTTGCGGCAAACAAATTTACATTATCATCTGCACTAGGTCAAAATGGCATTTACATCAACACCTTCTCTTTGTCTGTCCATATTATTTATAGAAAAATGTTAACGCACGAATGGCATTCTGCGACATTTGAATATATAATTAAGTTGTATTTCCTGGTCGATGTATGACGATCATATTAATATACATGTATAGAGGGTGTATTTATCCTGTCACGATAATGATAAAATACAGCCACAATAATCACTGCATCATCTATCTTCAATATACAGACCATACAATCAACAACATAGATAGGAAACAACTTGTCATACATACCATAGATTTTACATACGTCTATAATTAATACCTATCATACTTGGCTCACAAAGTCTCTCTTCATCAGTAAAAATGACTGAAATGGTCGTCATATTGATGTGTGAATTAAAAATTTTAAAGTAAATTTAGATGACCGATTTTCCTAAACAGAAGAATATACAAAGAAATACAGAAACAGATTATACAATGGCTTTTGGTGCTTAGTACAAGATTGTTTAGAAGATTGAAATTGACATATTTACATATATATTACAAACTCTCCACAATCCGACATACTTTCTGGCCAGAATGCATGCGGAATTAAACAAGAATACGCTGTACGGTTTTCTGTACTTAGATTTAAAATTCTGACATATATACAGAAAGAAGCTTTAAGAATAGGATAGATTAGGATAGATTGTCTCATTAAAGATAGAATTGTACGGACAACTAGAGGACATTTTTCATTAGAAGACCAGCGAAGGATTGAACTATTTTCAGCTTTTAGTTCATCCACTAATTGATTTCTACAGATCATTTAATCCAAAAGATAATTAGATTTTGACCAGTAATTTCACTTCACTCATTATTTGTCTGGAAATTGAGAAAGTCGTTTCCATTCATAGTTTTATTGACCTATTGTAATATCAGTAACAACTGTGCAATACAAATTTTGGCAAGCTGTGAGGTATAACGTCTTGAAGGATCATTTATGTCAAGTACAAACTCCTTGAAGGATCATTCTGTCAGGTATAAACTCCTGGTAGGATCATTTCTGTCGGGTATACAAACTCCTGGTAGGGTCATTTCTGTGTGAGGTATCAAATCCTGGTAGGGTCATTTCTGTCAGGTATAAACTCCTAGTAGGGTCATTTCTGTGTGAGGTATCAACTCCTGGTAGGATTATTCCGATGGGATGCAAAATGAGCAACTCTGTTAGCCGTTCCAAAATATTTCTTTCCATTGCTATCATATTTCTTCAGAACCGTTTTAAGTTATGGTCTCATCTTTCCGTGTGATCCGTAGTGGAAATTGTAGAAGCTATTAGCGAACAAAAAATATTGAAGATTATACATATTCAAAGGGAGGTTAGATGATAAGTTCTCTGATCTTTCGAAAATTTCATTCCATTTAATTTCTTTCTTCTTCACCTGATTTTTCAAAACGTTCCTTTCTCAAAAGATGTGTTCGTTTCCATTATGTCTTTTGTTGTCCAGAAAGAACGTTACAAATTGACATCCCTTCATTGCCCGAACAATTGAATGGCGAGTCGTAGACGTCTGTTAGAAGAGGTTGTATTAGTCTGCTGCCGACTGTATTGTGGTTTCGCCGACAAATCGTAGACAGAGCTGTCTTTCACACTCCGGAAAAGACACTATTATATGCTAATGTTGGTTCATTCAGGAAATAAGCCAGTCGCTATTAGTCCGATCCACTGAGCATATATAAAAAACTGTTATCAGACACTAATAGAAAACCAAACAATACAGATTTTCTTAACATTTTTGAATTACCTTCACGGAATTTAAAAATGCATCACCTCTTGCTCTTGGAGCCCTAGCAATACTTTTAAAATATAAAAATATTACGACATACAGACAAATACAACACCAACATCATGCAAGGCAGTCCGATTTGTATTAGTTCACCAATACAGATGTCCGGGAATCATGGATTCCACAGACTTTTAGCGTTAGTGACGCCGTACCTTTCCACCAAACAAGACGCCTAAAGTGTTAGGAGGACCGGGTAATTTGGAATTAAAAACTTGCAGAAACGATCATGACATTATTTAGTTTGACAAAGAAATTAAAATTGACTACAGATATACAAGACTACATGTATAACATTACATGCAGTGGTAATTTGTGAATCCTAGATGTAGTATACGCCATTGAATGTAATTTCTTATTATAAATTACCATCCAAATGGATATATGAAATAGCTAGGTCACTAATGCGTTTTTCTCAGAATAAACAAATATATAGTTACTTATAGATATATTATAATGTTACGTTTTAGAATACACACATTGCACAACACACACACTGCACAACACATATAGAGTTATATATTTTAACACAATATTCAAATATAACTGTAAATCTGTCAACAAATGAATTTATCAGTAATTATCACTAGAAATTTTTCATACCAGCGTCCCGAGTACAAAATTCATTGGCATTCTGTCCGTCATCTGTTTCAGTGAAATCATCTACATCGGTCCTTCTCAAATATGTTTTGGTATGGAGCCAAATGTAATTTATGAATGAAATATCAGGGCCAAATAGAGCTTAGCGAACGAAGCGAGAGGTGTGTTTTGGAAGCTCTTATGTTTTATACAGTTTAGGCTATTATTTTGCATCAAAAAATATTGAACAAAATAAATTCTCTTTTTTATACATGCACTTTTTAAAAACAAAAATTGTATATATTTATGTATTGTCTCCAGACCACTCTTGAGATACGATTATTTCATTTTAATAATATTATCACAGAGCCTGAAACATTTTATTTAGAAGACACTTAAGCGCCTCCAGAAAAGAAACAGAACATAAAAAGAAAAAATTATTTCAAAAATCGACAACTAATTCCGGACACACGTTGAATTTCAATAAAACATGAATAACTGTTTATAAATATAATATACCAAGATAAATAATTGTTGTTTCATATTAAAATTACACAGAAATATTAACTAGGTTAATGAACGTCCTAAGCTTCAGACAGTAGAGTTTGGTATCCCCTAGTGAATGAGATTAGCGGCTTCCGTCCTCAAATACATTCATTCATTCACAATTTTACATCTCATGAATACTTAATAAGTAGAATATTCATGTATTAATCTGTTTTTTTTATATTGAAAATAATCTTACAAAACCTATTTAATATTATACAATAGAATACGTTTATGTAAAATATTGAGGTACATAGTATGTTTATTACAAACCGTAAAATCTATAAAAGGAGAATAAGAACATAAATTTCAAAGTCATTGTAAATTTATGAGGTAGTCGACGATGGTATCCCCTTGTGTAAATATAATTATTTATATATAACAATTCAACATGATACTCACTTCATTGACAACAACTGCAAACTTCAACTCTGCATTGTCTTAAATTAAAAGCCTTTGAACGACTGCTCACCACAATTGTGAAATAAGTGTATTTTGAAAACCAAAAACGGCCTGCCTATCAAATGCTTGCTGAGTCTAAAGTTCACCTATCCAATACTTTCAGATTCTATTGTGCAGTGAATTACTGAAAACGGTTCACCTATCCAATGCTTGCTGACTCTATTGTGCAGTGAATTACTGAAAATGGTTCACCTAACTAATACTTGCTCACTCTATTGTGCAGTGAATTACTGAAAATGGTTCACCTATCCAATGCTTGCTGACTCTATTGTGCAGTGAATTACTGAAAATGGTTCACCTATCTAATACTTGCTCACTCTATTGTGCAATGAATTACTGAAAATGGTTCACCTATCTAATACTTGCTCTATTGTGCAGTGGATTACTGAAAACTATTTACCTATCTAATACTTGCTGACACTATTGTACAGTGAATTTATACTGAAAACAGTTCACCTATCTAATACCTGCTCACTCTATTGTATACAGTGAATTACTGAAAATGGTTCACCTATCTAATACTTGCTAACTCTATTGTATACAGTGAATTACTGAAAATGGTTCACCTATCCAATGCTTGATGACTCTATTGTGCAGTGAATTACTGAAAACTATTTACCTATCTAATACTTGCTGACACTATTGTACAATGAATTACTGAAAACAGTTCACCTATCTAATACTTGCTGATTCTATCATACAGTGAATTACTGAAAACAGTTCACCTATCTAATACTTGCTGACACTATTGTACAATGAATTACTGAAAATGGTTCACCTATCTAATACTTGCTGACTCTATTGTACAGTGAATTACTGAAAATAGTTCACCTATCTAATACTTGCTGATTCTATCATACAGTGAATTACTGAAAACAGTTCACCTATCTAATACTTGCTGATTCTATCATACAGTGAATTACTGAAAACAGTTCACCTATCTAATACTTGCTGACACTATTGTACAATGAATTACTGAAAATGGTTCACCTATCTAATACTTGCTGACACTATTGTACAGTGAATTTATACTGAAAACAGTTCACCTATCTAATACTTGCCGACGCTATTGTACAATAAATTACTGAAAACTATTTACCTATCTAATACTTGCTGACACTATTGTACAATGAATTACTGAAAATGGTTCACCTATCTAATACTTGCTGACACTATTGTACAATGAATTACTGAAAAAAGTTCACTTATTTAATACTTGCTGACTATTGTACAGTGAATTACTGAAAATAGTTCACCTATCTAATACTTGCTAACTCTATTGTATACAGTGAATTACTGAAAATCTTTCACCTATCTAATACTTGCTAACTCTATTGTATACAGTGAATTACTAAAAATGGTTCACCTATCTAATACTTGCTAACTCTATTGTACAATGAATTACTAAAAATGGTTCACCTATCTAATACTTGCTAACTCTATTGTACAATGAATTACTAAAACTAGTTCATCTATCTTATCTTTTCTGACTCTATCCTGTTATGATGACTGTTATGTAAATGGGTATATAGGCCTACGCTGCAAATGACATTTATACTTGAAGACAGAAAATGGAATCCTATTTAAATTCTCCATGTTTTTATTATTTTTGGGCTGTTTTTTTTTTTTTTTGAGGGGGCGTCAGTATTGTAACACTCTGATGATAAGTTATAGGTGGTTCGGTGGTATTTATAAATATAGGGTTTTAATATATTCAGGAAAGAACTCTCAGATTAGTAACAAACTGTTAAAGGGGCATGTTCACTAACTCAATGTCTCGGTGTTGGGCGACCGTAACCTTGTCACAGACACTGATTTTTTTTTTAGATAATCTAATCTCTAATAGTGTTCACGTCTTATCGTAAATTTCATCCTTCAAATCCATGTGAATCCATAATTATCCTTGTTTGAAAATGAGCACGGCGAATCGAAAATTAAGCAAACCGCCATTAGTTTTAAATAATATTAAGTTTGGATTATCCAGTCTCATATATTCACATGCTCTTATATTAGACCTGATCAACAAGACGTACAATTTTCCGGTAGCCTAATTTTTAGGCAGAGGAAAAAGTTGTAAACGAAAGACGATACATGTAAAAAATTTGTTCTATGTAACCTTACAGATTTTTGGATTTTCGTAAAGATTTATAAGGCCTACTTCTGAAGACTGTTTACATAGGTTAAGGCTCAAATCAACCCAAAAATGCGAACATTCCCTTTTAAACATTAGTAATCGCCAATATACTGCATGCATGGGAGTTAAAAGCTAACAATTTCAATGGCAACTGTCTTTAACCATATGAACCATTAATATTTTCGCCGTGTTAGTTAAGCAAACCTTTAGTAAGGACCCAAAGCACTAGAAACCAAGTCTTTTTGCATGACTAGTGCAGATATCGCGTGAAGAAAACTGATTTCAGAATGTCCTAAATTAGAACAAGAAGTATCAGTTTCCATCTAGTAAATTTTATAAATAGTTCTTGCAAAGTTGTTTTTTTCATATATTGCCTAAGTACATGTAAACGCAAAACGTAAATCAATGACTTTTCTGTGTTGAAGATGTTCTCTAAAAGGATTATATGTATCTGTTTTAGCCTAATAGGCTAAATCTACAATGTCATATACATACATGGTATAATCGGTCTTGTATTTTTCTTTTTATTAATGATTGTTAAATGGTTTTCTGAAGAATTTGCAACGGGGACACTGATAGCATCAATTTGCACCATCCCAATTTTCAATCAGACGTCTGTGTTCCACTCCACCAATTCTAATCAATTTAAAGGGCCATTCTGCTTTTTTGAAAAAAGTTTCCATTATCAAAAAAATCGCAAATGCTACCTGAGAGTATTTCGAAAGTATGTTTATTATATCTATGCATCTTCTTGATCAAACTGAATTTATTTTTAAAGGGTTAATTACAAACAGGGAGTACTTATTGTTAATTAAGCAATTTGACCTAGTTTCTGTGTTTGCCCTTTAAATGGCTCAATATTTCTAGCTGAAACCTTTTAAATACACAAGAGAGACATTTCTCTACAATAAGGCGTTTATTTTACTCAAATCCGTTCAGTAGTCTCCTATCAGCGTCAAAAAAACACAACACACTTAAAAACCTTACGTAAGGTTTTTAAAAATTTGAGCATGTTTTTAGCGTTTAAAAATTAACGACTGGATTTTTTTAGTTAAAACTTTCAGATACATTAAAGGACATATAGTTAGAGATTTTGGTGTGAAGTTTTCACAAATTTGAGCAAAAAAAATTTTTGACCTAAAAAAAATTCAGACTGTCCCTTTAACTAACGTGTTTCTGCAATTGTATCGGCCATTAAAAATTAAAAAAGAGTTTGCCTGTGTAAATCCAATGGATTTTTGGTAAAGAATGTCAACCAAGGACGAAGGAAACTGGTAAATTCGTGAAATTGGAAATTTATATCATTGCATCCCACGTTTCCAAATCTGAGAGATTCTTTATATCTTCATGTAAGAGTTCAATAAGTACTGATTTAATGTATTATAAAAATGATAGTAAGAATTCTTCATTGCCGATTGCTATTGTTTCTATGGATTCATTTTGCTTCAACCCGTTTCTTTTCTTAGTCCTCTAATTAAATCGCCCGAAACAAGAACACAATATCTCTTTAAGACGATTTTACATCCGTTTATAACAAGTTAAGAATTAATTATCATATTATGTTACTGTTCTAGACATGTTCCATCAATGTAAAATACGAACTAGTTTCATCTTTGAAATCAGGAGCGATCACAAGGACTCAGGAGCGATCACAAGGACTCAGGAGCGATCACAAGGACTTAGGAGGCTTTTGGGGAGAGTGTCGTGTTTGTGAAATCACTTAGAACAAATCAATTAAATGGAATTATACATATTTGTACCCGTTTTTGAGCTAATGATGACAAGTAATCCCATGAAATGTGGGTGTGCAATAAAAGGAAATTTTACCAGGATAGCGACATTAGCCTATTGTTTTTCGATTACCAACAGTCAGGGATCTTTAACGTCCACAGTCTGTAGAACACGGGGCCATGGGTTGATGTCTCATCCAAAAGCCTAAATTACTGCTTTGTCAACGAATGTCAAGGAGAAAATTGATTTAAAATGAAATAACTAATTACAAAGGATGAAAACTCTGATTCTGAAGGTTTCGTTCGTGTGATTTAATACATAACTAACTATGTCCATTCACTAAAAACATAATTTTTTAAATCTGGAACCCCATATCATTAAAAATTATCCCTTTCATTATTACAAAATACGTAAATGACAATGTTCAAAAAATAAGTGACCCTTTTTTTCTCTAAACAAAACATATATGGTAATGATTATGCACATAAATTTACATGATTTGATCTGATTTTTAAAAGAGAACATCCGAGATGTTTCAATTTGAAAAAAAAAGACTCGGGAAATAGTAAATCCAACATATTGTCGTGTGATTTCTGCATTTATTAATGTTCTGAATGAAAAGAAATAATGTCAACTGTAGATAAATGACAAAAAAGATTTCAACTTATAAGCATATTTTAAGCTATTTCTAAGCCTTTAAATGTGATGGAAAGCTTAGATAAAATATTTTAGCATACATGTATTTGACAATTCGATGAGCAGTGTTTATTGGCATTCGTTAAAGGGATATCTTCACTAACCGTTCGACGCAAAAACTTTTATTCTCAGAATCTGGAATATTTTAGCTCATCTAATCCGTAATAATGTTCCAAACTCTCCCATTCAAATCTCTGCGTATCCATAAATATTAGAGTTTGAAAGTCAAAAATACGACTATGACTTATAGAAAACGCTTACACAGAAAATGAAAGATAACTGTTAAGGTACGGATGTAATTAAAGGGATTGTGCAATTTTTGGGCAGTCCCAGTAAATCGGAAGGCTATTTACATAAATTTAAGGCCAAAATCGATCCTCGAAAATGCTGAACATTCCCCTTTAAAGGAAGTGCGAACCACGAGTGTGATAAATTTATAAAGCTTTCACAACTACAATCGGCATGACTTCCCATTAGTTAAATAAGGTACATAAATATCATGTTGGATTCTTGAACGAAAAGCGAAGAAGATAGTGTTGAACTGCTAGGCTACTAATGAAAACTGACCATTGTAATTTTGGAAACAATTTGCTAAAATTTCAAATGTCGATTGATGTTTTCATGGGATAAAACAACAAATGTTTCTTACCAATAAATTGTAAGAAGCTGCATTCAAAATTTGTTCTCCTTTCAGAATTTGGAAGAAATTTGAAATAATTTGTGATAAGATAAACATTTTAGCAGAAAATTCCATTTACATGTATTTGTCTTGGAATAGGGAAACAATTGTAATTTTTGGAGTGTTGAATGGGGCTTTGGACATTTAAACCGTCTTCTGAAGTATGAAAATCGCAAAATTCCCTCAAATTTACACCGGGAAGAATAATTTCACTAAATTTTTTCTTCGTTCACATGTTTATTCTTTCCCTGAAAATGAGTGTACCCGATTTACGTTTGGTTGATGTCTTAACCGGAAATCACTGCCAAGGTATAAGACTGAATAATCAAAATTTTACCATTTCTTCAATGGCAGCGTCCGGAATTATTATACAAATTGACAATAGATTATAATAAGTTCTTTTTTTTTAATATATTATTTAGTTTTTGCATTTCAGCTGTCTGTTTTGGGAATACGTGGATTTGAACATCTTTGGGATGCATAATATCAATTTTCTTAATATATTTTGACATCAAAATCAGGGTTATGCTTTTAAAAATGAAAATTGGATAGTTTAAAACAAAAAGTTTAGCATTTTACCGAATTAATTTTAGACAATAATATACTCATATTTATATGAAATAATTTCACGCCTATATATTTAATTAAAAAAGTATTATATTTTTTACCGAATTTCTAAATTATTTTTCGAAATAGAATTTCGTTTTATATCTATCAAAATAACTTACACCTTTTCAATATAATAGTAGAAAGTATTTATTTCATTTAGTATTCATATCAATAAAGTTTTTCATTAAAATAGTCCACCTTTTTTTTCGTTCAAATGGCATAGTCTTCTTTGATATATATCAAACTTACTTACCTGGTTGTAGAGCATTGTAATGTCCTCATTAAGTTGGAAGTTGTCACGAACTGAAATTACCATTCCATCAAATTTGAAAAAGCTGAAAACGTCGGTTTCTGTGTACGAGTGACACGGGTGTGGTACTGCAGGTATATACATCGTTGAAATTTGACCCTAGACACGCCTGGTTACGCCTCGAGCTAACATCCATAATCCCTGCAAACATCCGGTGCCCCAATCAGAAATCACCACATCTGGAATTCGTTGTCAGTGATCAGACGTTTCTCATATCCACTTCTGCCACCGAGCATCTCATCTGCGACAACTGTCGGATTGGTTTCTGACTAAGCTACGGAATGAATGCAAGTGGTGTTAATTCTTGAACATTAGTGTCGTCTGCTAATTTTATCACCGAGGGTTTCAGATGTTCAAAAATCTAATGACAAGCAGACGACTGGAAGATCATAATGTGGAACTGCACGCGCAGGTAATATTGATCGAGCAGAAGATTATGTGATGAAGAATGGAACAGGAACAAAGAAGAAATGATGAGATGAAACAACAGTAGTTTTCATTCTAATCACAAATTAGTTTATAGAAGCTTTGCTCCCTCCACCATTTTTATATCTCTTATTTCTCACCATCTTTCCATCCAACAAACGAAGATAATTTCCGTCACCTGTCACCAACACGACAATTTTCATTGTTCCTGTAAATAGGCAAATTATTTCCTTGACTTGCTTTAATTATCTGCTGACTGACTTTACTATAGATTTTTCATACTTGTGTTTATCATTTTTTGATTCTTGTAGATTAACATTGTATTTTATTAATCTATTCATCATCAGTCCGACTTATAAGCACGTCAGCACGAATGGCCCTAGAATGGCCTTCTAATCAATCTATTAATAAAATCTGTTATTATTAAAAAAAAAAAATCATATGGAAGCGGTTTAGTGAACTTCGTGCATGTCAATTTAAGCCATTAATTACATTTTCTTGGAATAGCTTCACCGTGATAAAAAAAAAGCTTATTATTAGATGAATTGTAAAGCAATTTTGTATGAAAGAATGAGTTCTAAAATGCATTTTTGCTCTTGAATTTGTCTTGTTTTTTTTTACTTTATACAGGATTATAATACTTGAATACATTAATGCCCTGGTAGTGGAATTAATGCACATAAACTCAATTTAATAGTATCTAACCTTGTAATCGTATTAATAAGAAACATTCAACCCTACAAAATTTCAGTGAATATTAGTAAAATTTTGTTACTATTGGGTTGGTGAGAGAATCAAGGCAATTGGTGTTACTTACACACAATTATTATACAGTTGTGAGTTCATGAGTAATCTGGTAGTTTGATTTTCTACTCGGTAATCTGGTAGTTTGATTTTCTACTCAATTATCTGGTAGTGTGATTTTATACTCTGTAATCTGGTAGTTTGATTTTATACTCAGTAATCAGCTGGTAGTTTGATTTTATAATGAGTAATCTGATAGTTTTTTTTATACTCAGTAATCTGATAGTTTGATTTCCTACTCAGTAATCTGGTAGTTTAATTTTCTACTCAGAAATCTGGTATTTTGATTTTCTACTCAGTAATCTGATAGTTTGATTTTCTACTCGGTAATCTGGAAGTTTGATTTTCTACTCAGTAATCTGATAGTTTGATTTTATACTCAGTAATCTGATAGACTGATTTTATACTCAGTAATCTGATAGTATTATTTTATACTCAGTAATCTGGTAGTTTGATTTTATACTCAGTAATCTGATAGTATTATTTTATACTCAGTAATCTGGTAGTTTGATTTTTTACTCAGTAATCTGGTAGTTTTATTTTATACTCAGTAATCTGGTAGTTTGATTTTTTACTCATTAATCTGATAGTATTTTTTTCTAGTCGGTAATCTGATAGTTTCATTTTATATTCAGTAATCTGGTAGTTTGATTTTCTACTCAGTTATCTGGTAGTTTGATTTTCTACTCAGTTATCTGGTACTTTTGTTTTATAATCAGTAATCTGATAGTTTGATTTTATACTCAGTAATCTGATAGCTTGATTTCATATTTTGTAATGTGATAGTTTGAATTTATACTCAGTAATCTGATAGTTCTATTTTATACTCAGAAATCTGGTAGTTTCATTGTATGCTCTATAATCTGATAGTTTGATTTTATACTCTGTAATCTGATAGTTTGATTTTATAGTGAGTAATCTGATAGTTTGATTTTATACTCAGTAATCTCGTTGTGTAATTTTATACTCTGTATACTCAGTAATCTCGTTGTGTAATTTTATACTCAGTAATCTCGTTGTGTAATTTTATACTCTGTATACTCAGTAATCTCGTTGTGTAATTTTATACTCTGTATACTCAGTAATCTCGGTGTGTAATTTTATACTCTGTATACTCAGTAATCTCGTTGTGTAATTTTATACTCTGTATACTCAGTAATCTCGTTGTGTAATTTTATACTCTGTATACTCAGTAATCTCGTTGTGTAATTTTATACTCTGTATACTCAGTAATCTCGTTGTGTAATTTTATACTCTGTATACTCAGTAATCTCGTTGTGTAATTTTATACTCTGTATACTCAGTAATCTCGTTGTGTAATTTTATACTCAGTAATCTCGTTGTGTAATTTTATACTCTGTATACTCAGTAATCTCGTTGTGTAATTTTATACTCTGTAATGTGATAGTTTCATTTTGTAATCAGTAATGTGATGGTTTCATTTTGTAATCAGTAATCTGGTAGTTTGATTTATAATCAGTAATCTGATAGTATTATTTTATACAGGGTAATCATGTAGTTTGAATGATACAGAACATATCTCAAACGGTGCATTTATGTATATTTCTGAAGATATTTTAAAAAGTCTTATATACATCATAGTTAAATTTAATTTCCATTACGAGACCTTCAGATTCGAACAGTTCTATCGGTTTAAATAGTTTTTTCTTTAAATACGTATACATACATCCACCTACGTAGTTCAATGTCTTAATGAATCACGATCTCACAATTCAACACGATATAACACATAGAATTAAGAATATCGTTATTCAAACATGTTTTTGTTAGAACAAATGACTTTATTTATATTCCTAAATGACCGAAAATAACCTTATATTAGACCCTATTAGTCGTTTTAATTGTTTCTCTAGCAAAGGTCATTAGGAAAGCCAATTGCTCATTGGGGAAATTGAACATGAAGACAGAAGAAATGAAATTTGGTGTCATTAAACCAAGCTTATGACACATACGTTATGTGGCATGTACAAAATTGAGTTTCCACTCAATAAATTGATAACAGTGAGATCACACAGTGAGATCACACAGTGAGACTAGACTTACTAGACATTGATATACATGTATCTATTTCTTAATTTTTCTGTATTTCTGTAATTTAATAGCGACGAAATGTTGAAAATATCTTAAATGGCACACAATGTAGATAGGAAATTATAAAAAAAATAATTATAAAAATGACAAAAATATTTTATTGAAAAAAGAAAAAAAAATTAACTGCCGAAAAGTCTTTGAATGCTCAGTGGAAAAGAACCATGAGAGATCATGATAAGCTTTGGTAAAACAATTCCCGTATCTGAGACTATGGTACGATTGGTTGGTGAACGTTCCACTTTAAAGCAAAGTTATACGAGTTGTTTCCTTCAAAGTATAGTGTCATTATTTTTATTAGTATAAAGACGTTAGTGTAGTGCAGCTATGTTATATCAGGATCAGCAAACGTTCTCCGTCAAAGTACACAACGTTCTGCAGCATATCGTTTACGCAACTGGCGAGGATTGCAGAATGAAGGATCAGATGATAGAATGCACGTGCATGAACTATCGTCATGAATGTAATAAGTACATACACTTCATCGACCAACTAAGATTGTGTTAAAAGATTTATACAATTTCCTGCAATTGATTTTAAACAGAAAAACCATTGTGTTGAAAAAGTACTTAAAATTAAACAATGATTTAAACGGCCAACCTCCTATTATTTTCCTACCAATAGCATGGTATTATTTTCAAATGGGTTTGTAAAATGATATAATAAAGTTGGCGATGGAAACCATTTTTCTCCACCAAGAGAAAGTGATAGAGTGCGTGTTCTCGGTCATTTACTTCAAATCAGATTTATTATATTGTGTTCTCAATTTTTTCTCAGTATAATTTTAGATTCAATGTACTACTTTTGATAGTGTCTTTTATGATATACTGATTTTAAAAGATCATTTGTCCATAAACATTAAATTCTTTCTTTATTCTATTGTAATTAATACAAGCATTTAGCTTTTGATCCAAGTTTAGAGTCAAATCAGTCAAGACGCAAGAAACTATTTGTCCAGGACCATTCAATTCCCAAAATGATGTCAAGTTATATTCATGTGATACCGTTTAATGTGAATAAGAATGAATTTGCTCCAGAGATTAAAGGCAGAAATGGCTAGAAGTCAAACAGTTTTATCAAAATTGACTTGCCTTCATCATAATGACAAAAGATTAAATTAGGTCACGGCATCGTTCCATCAGATACGAAAGGTTAAAGACTTTGATATGAATTTTAAACTTTCAAGTTTTGGTTATGATAAAAAATACCAACCTCGACAAAAATGTTTTTGAATTACAATCATCTGTACATCATAACCCATCCGCTTTGATTCAAACAGGTGCAGAAAAGTGGAGCGTAAAACTCCAATATACATAATAACATTATCTTTAGAACTGTTTTAGTATTACATTATATTTGACTATTCTTTCTCTAAAGATGGCACTATAACAGGACGTACTGATTTCATTTAAAGGGACACGTTCGACCGTTCTGGAAAGATTTGAACGGATCATGCTTTCGTGCAGTTATGTTCTGTTTGTATTGCTTAAATCTATCAAGACAAAAATCAACCTCTGGAAATACCGAATGTTCCCCTTTTAGCGACGTTTGGACTATTTATGCCTTATTATTATCTAATACTGAACAGATAAAGAAACGTCGCATTATTAGATCTTTTGGGCAAAGTCGTGCATGATCCAAATTGTTGTTTTTCTACATAAACGTTATTTTTAGACTTTTAACGTCCAGTGTATGAAATTCCACTGACAATACCAGTTGAGTACTTATATTTCTGTAGTTTTTCACTATTTACTTTGTGTTTTTCGACGTTTCTTTATCTGTTCAGTATACAAAGGTGGACATTCACATTGACTATATTTCTATAAAGTGTAGAATATGATGGGGGAATCACTGTTGAATATATAATTTGATTAAAGCGACGAGGTTTGTGAATGGTTATTTATCTTCATTCACCGTTTCATTTTGACAATTGCCATACGTGCCTTCTTCGTCGCGACCGACTGAAATGGATGATAAGGCAGACAAACGTTTTTCAGCCGTTTTATGAATACAGATTATATTACGATTCTCAATGGAATTTCGTTTGATTGACAACGGTGACGACAGCGTAGTGTTAGATGTCCCTAAAGACAGGAGTTATTGGTCTTTGATCGACTTCTAATTGCAGTTCACACTCATGGGATCATTTTCTAGCCATTTTAGCTGTTCTTATAATGTTCACAGTATTGACTGACTCCAAACTTAGTTAAAGCATAATATCTTAATATTTGACTATTAAAAAGTATCCAGAAAGAAGTCTGTTTTGATCTAGATGACAGTTTTTCTGTTTTTACTCTTGTCGATATCCTTTCAGATACGAAGTTTCGAACCTATATAGTATGTCTCCATAAATTGGAAATTTGCCGCACCCTCCGTGCCTGGTACCTTTATCAGTGATATAATCACTGCAAATCCACTATTTACCCTCTGGATCTATTAGATTTAGATAACAAAATTAATTCCAAAAGATTTTCGGATCCTGATTAACACGTATTTTTAAAACATTTAACTATGGGCGAACAGGAAACGGGGCGAACGAACTCTGGGCTAACACGAACAGGGGCGAACAGGGTTCGTTTCGTTCAACGGAGAGCGGAGATACTTGTGGTATTTGCCATGAAAATCAACGTCAACGTCATAATCTGCATATTGGTAGGCTAGTTTCTGAAACTCCTGCAACATGGACGCTAAAAAAATATTTTATCAATCCTTTTAAAAGCAAGATCATTGCGAGAGCGTTTTTATTAACAACATTACATTTATATTTCCATTTTATGAGTGCCAAAATGTCTCAATACTATAAAAAAAAAATATGTCTTGACCTAAAACATTCAACAATAAGCTTACTGTTTTTTACTGTGATTTTTTTCCATAATCCTTACAAATAGTGTTTTTAACTCATTCTTTCTAAAATAATGAACTGGTATACAATAGTTACATTGCCTCGAGCATAAACAAGAAAAAAAGAGAGATCTTTGTTCCATCTTATCTTTCAATGCATCAAAGAGTATTTGTGTCTATACTTTCAAGATCTTTCGTAGTCGCTGAACATTTTTTTATTCCAAAGTTTAAAATTGTTAAGGAATCTGTTGTCCAGATATGATGAAAAGGTCTGTAAACTTATGTTAGCACAGATCTTCAACAATTTCAAAGATTGTTATAGATGTCAGTGTTTACTATATATTTTTTGTAGTTCTATATTCCTATTATTATTATGTTTTTGCTTGATAAAGATTCCTGTCTGTGAATTGAAACGTTACAAAAATTAAAGAAAGGAGTAGTATATCCATAATTTTTCTCACTTAATTTCAAAGATGTTTGCCAGTCGTCTGTTTATTTGCTCTACTTATTTGCTTGAGCCAATAAATGTAAAAATTTAGCTATTCGATGATGTCTTTTAGATGTGCCCGAAAAAGTTGATGCCCACAAAATGGTTTTGTTCAATTGTCGCGAAACAGGATGTTGGATCTGATGTCTGACAATCGTCAAGTTGGATTTTTTTTTATAAAGAGTAATCTCAATCAGGGCTTGTCATACAAGGAAACACATGCCCACAGACAGAGGGTTACCACTGCTCTAGAGTGCTCACAAGCAAATTCTGACGCGTTTTTACAAAGATAAGGGCAATAAACCGGTCGTCGAAAATACATCAAAACTGTACAGCAAGCAATAGAACATAATTTGTCCAAGAGCAAAATTCAAATTTATCAATCTCTGACCCAAAGTTTTAATGTAGTCCTTATGAGTACACTTCTTGGTATCAAATCATATCAATGAAATAAATGGAGTTTTCTGCACCTATATTGAGGACGGGCAAACGCCATGCAGTGTGCAATGAGGGAAATTAGCCTGCTATTATTTTCGATTTCCAACTGTCCACGGATCTTAAAAAAATCATATCAATGGAATCATTCAAATCTATGAATTTTTGGAATGTATACTGCATACTTATAGAAAAATGTCCCTAATAAATCTCGCACACTCAATGCAAGAGAAGTCAATATATAATATCTAACGGTGTTTTATTTGTTGACAGGTTGAAGTCAGAAGATAATATTGTAGAAGACAGAGTTAATTATAAATAACCCTAGGCACTACTTTTATTCCACCTGCTCTACAATTGTTACAAGAGAAAATTACTCGCTTATTTTCTCAGTCCATTGTCTAAATCCATCAAGTAAATTACTTCTCATGAAATTTTGATGCGAGGCTGTTAGCTAAGTTGACGATGTTTGTGTTTATGGCGGTTTTTACGAGCAGTAATCTTGTCAAACAGACGTCAACTTGTAATAAAAGGTCGATTTCTACCAACAGCATCTTGTATCTTACAATATGTACTTTTTACAGCATTCAACAAGTCACAGCTTACTAAAAATGGGTTTAAAGGTGTTTGACCGTGTATTTGTTTTGTGTTTTCCGCAGCATAATATGAAAAGATTAGCCACAAACTTAGATCTAACTTCAAGATTTATCACATATTGTATGGGATTGAAACCTCTAAGGTTCACTAAAATGGTTTGATTTTAAACTCTATTTAGGGAGTATGAATCTGAAGGTCTGGAAGATCTGAATTTGAATAAACAAGACTTTGCCAAGCTATTAACTATATAAGGTCTACAGGCCCGTAGGAACAGTTTTTGATATTAATGACTGAAGCAATACACATTTTTTTTTTTAAAGATAAAACAAGAAGTTACTGGTATGTTGTTAGGGCCAGTAAAATAAAAATTGCTTTATATAGGCAGAAGCAGCCTTGAATTCTGCACAACCCCCTTCTTGAGAATGAGTTTTTGCACATTTGCAACAAAATTTTGTTGACCTTTTTTTGTGGCTTAAAAACATAGAATTAGTATAAATTGTACTAATTTAACGGTTTTTGACGTGGACCATGTATGTTTTATAGTAAACGTTAATGGGCTGGACATTTCTGATGTCGTATTCTCCCCATTCTTCAAAAAAAAAGAACAAAAAAGACACAGTTAAGGGGGGGGGGGGGGCGTACGCCCCTGGATCCGCCACTGATAACGTTTTCTGGATCTATCAAATTTAACAGGTAATCTGTTGTATACCATATAAGTCCGTTGATGAATTTTTATTGACTACATTTGACTATTTAGATGTTTTGATCATTCCTTTAAGAAACAGTTTATCTACATTTAGTAAGTATTTATATAAATAAATGGTCTAGTTCATCGTGCAGCAACACAACTTGCTAAAATTTATTCCACAACAATTCTCATTGACGTCTGTTACACTATATTCTGTCGTTTAAGATAAGACGAAATCTTCTGTGAAATATCCTTTTGTAGTCGAGAAAAAAAATGACAATTCCATTTCCTTTCACGTAGCAGGACTGACCTATATTCTGTCTCTTCTTGAATGTTTCTGACAATTTTTCTTAGAACTAATCAGGCTTCAAACCACATCATTTCTTGGCATAATTATTTCTCTTTCTATTCTAACATTCAATTATCAATCGTCCGACTAATACAGACAGCCATTTTGAACAAAGCCAGACGACAAAATCAGATGGTCTCAACGCCCTCTTCTCGTCTGTGTCAAAACATCTCAGCCCGAGGCCATCAACATTTTTGTGTGTATTGAACTTAATTCCGTTCGCTAATTACTCTAAAACCAAACTTCAGCAGGTAAAAACAACAATGAATAAGTGCTTTTGTTCAAGAATTCCGGAAACTTCACCAAATGTTGAACTTGCTTCACAATTATAAAAAATAAATTCATTCTGCTGTTGTTTCGACAATCTCTGGCCGAAAGGCAACATTTCTCGGATAAGTCGAACAACTATTTCTATCGTGATTTATTAAGTATAAACAACTAAACAAGTGTAATAACATCCAAACCATGATCCAACAGGACTTTAGTCAAATGTGATTTAGAAATGGGCCATTACAGCAAGTCAGTCTGTTTTCAGTACGGAATTTAATGCCCTGTATCCATAGGATGTTCCCTTGTGGCGTGTTCCTTTGTGGCGTGTTCCCTTGTGACCTTGTGGTGCGCCACAAGGCGATTTAACCATTGTTTTATTAGTACCCGTTCCCATAGGTTGTACCCATGGACTTGTCGCCACAAGGGAAAATTCTATGGATACGGGGTGGGCACAGGGAACACGCCACAAGGGGACAGCCTATGGATACAGAGCCTAACGTGTCAATGACATATCATTAGAATTAACTATACGTGTCAGTCTTAAAGGTATATGTTCACTAATTGTTCGACCAAACAACTTTTAGTCTCAGAACCTGGATTTTGACTAATCTACTTCTTAATACTGTCCCTAAACTCTCCCATGAAATTAGACTGGCCCAGTCTCTTCTAATTTTTTTTTTAGATTTACTTTCGTTTCGTTTCATGAAAAGTATGAATTTTTAGTAGACCAAAACCGTCCAGAACCAATTACGTTTTTTTCTCGTTTTTTTTTTCTTGTGGAGAAGACTGGACACCAGTCAAATTCCCATGTATCCATAATTATAAGCGATTGAAAGTTATACATACGACTCGTCGTTTAGTTAGTTATATAGAAAATGTATCAACAGAAAATGAAAGATAACTGTTAAGGTAGGGGTATAATTGAAGGGATTGTGCGATTTTTGGCAGTTCTAAGAAATCTGAGGGCCATTTACATAAATTCAAGGCCCAAATCGATCCTAAAAAATGTTGAACATTCCTCTTTAAATGAAGGTCGGCTACGAAGTTTCGTTTCAGAAATATATTTGAGATCGTGGCTCATAAACGTCAACAATAAAGAAATAAAATAAAATAGATTACTTTAAATGCATCTTTATCGAAAATGGGTCTGTTTTGTCGAAAACACATGCTTCGCAACATCAACATCCACATACACAAAACGTGACCAGTAATATACGCCATAGAATGATCGCAAAGCCGACACATCAAAAATTACTCATCCACGTAAATAAAAAAGATAATCTATCAATATTTTAGTAGTTTTCTTAACCAAGTCCACTTAAATCACATTAATTATTTATCTTTTATTAAACCGACAATTTTCTATTAAAACACTGATTTATTAGTATTTGTCTACAGTTCCTGGAATTCCCTGGCGACTCGCCATTTTAGGCTTTCAGACACACTTATGTTCTGTTTGGTTGGAACTTTAATCAAATAAAGTTAAAAATGTAGATGCAAAAACGGCAGGAGACCTTTTCACAGACAAAAGATCTTGCCTTAAAAACCGCACTTTGACAAACGGGATCATGCCTTGAAAACTGTACTTTGGCCAACGGATGTTAAATTGATGAAAAGCGGTCGCCGAAAAAACTATACGCCAACAAAACTGGAAATTTCGGATCTTTGCTTTTCAAATCAGTCAAACATAATACACAATAAAACCTACACCTATTCTACAAGACCTGCCGACTTGCAAATTGTTGCAATACCACAAACGCATAAACAGTTTCAAAGTTGTAATTCCGAGATCATTGACACTTCCGGTAGGGTGTACCAGAGTGATCAGTCTACAACTACCATTTGTTCTTAGACTCTTGACTTTACCATTTACAACATATTTCAGCAAGATTTATCAAAATCGGCCAAGAATTATGCCCTTTAGAGTGTTAATTAGCTAAAAATGGAGCGCGTTTTGAAAAATTGCAATTTTTTTTTACATATTTATACTGTTCATTTATCTTTTTCATCAAAATATGTTTAAAATTGTGTCTGTAGAGTGTTAAGCGATACAACAGCTTAGAATGACCAAAAAAAAATAAAAAAAATAGGAACATTATTACAGATCAAATAAGCTAACCAATTCCAGGTTTTGAGACTAAAAATTTATTGGTCGAACAGTTAGTGAACACATCCCTTTAAAGGAGGGGAGGGGCAAACATTTTGACATTAATCACTGAAGCAATAAAAAATTGTTTTTCAAGATAGAACAAGAAGTTACTGGTATGTTGTTGGGGCCAGTAAAATCAAAATTACAGTCTAATTAAAATCAGACCCTAATTTCGTTCGTTGTTTTTTTTTTAAATCCGGTTTTTTAACCACTACATTTGGGTCTGAGAACGTCGCGCTTTGCCAGCCGTTCAGGTTAACTTTGACCTAACAGATCTTTGCCCTCTCCCGCGCTGGGATTTTGTTCGCGAACAATAGGTGCATTCTAGGATTCCTAAGTGTTGTAGACTAGTTTATCAGGTCATGTTTATCAAGGTAAGGTCAAAGTTAACCTGAACGGCTGGCAAAGCGCGACGTTCTCAGACCCAAATGTAGTGGTTAAAAAACCGTATTTAAAAAAAAAACGAACGAACGAAATTAGGGTCTGATTTTAATTAGACTGATCAAAATTACTTTATATAGGCAGGAGCCGCCTTGAATTCAGCACCACCACCCTTGAAAACGAGTTTTAGCACATTTTGCCTGTCTCGGGTGAATACTATGAACCCCCTTCGTTCTACATGCTTCTTAAAACTTGCTAATTGTACTCTCGGACAAGTCCAACGTTTCTGATTTTCCTCTTTGTAATAATTCCCAAGCGATGTGCAAGTATGTAAGGTCGTAGAACGAATGTGATTGTATATTCAAGGAACATCATCATACGACATTCACATTTCTGGAGCTTTATACAAGCGTTATACAAACCTTATTCAATCTTTAGGCTAATTACTTTAACAGTCATCTTATCGACATTTTTAACTGAATGCTGCAAATAAAAGGGGGTATCCCATATAGTGACGTCATATCCTACAAGATTAATGCCTCGTTTGTTGGGCAGTTCTTGTTCACGTGATCAGTTAATTTGCACGTGCTTATCGTTGCTTTTGTAAATCTAGAAATTTAACTTAACATGAGGACAAACATAGGGAAATGGGGATTCAATTGTATTTCTAGCAACGAGAGTTGATTTTTGCCTTGAATATAATATGTAAATAGCCTTCAGAAGTATTAGAACTGCGCGATAATCGTTCAAACCTTATTATTTTTAAACCTTTCAATTATAGCCTTACCTAAATCTTCCATTTTCTGTATATGTATTTTCTATATAAGTCGCATTTTTTACTTTCAAACGCTGATGATTATGGTTACACGTGAATTTTTAAGGCTTAAATTTCGAGGGAGATTTGTAAACACTATTACTGGACTCAGTTTGTTGTGACTAGCTCTAAAAAAAATTAAAAGATGGAATAAATGATTCATATAGAGGAAGATAATTACGCTAAATTGCGCTATGTCAATTCCCGAATGAAACATTTGTGATATTTTCACCATTCTAATCTCCTTCAAAGAGAAACATAGCGAGACAATGACGGAAGAACAAACTGAATTGTGACATTTACATATTTATAGAGAGCTGTACACCTGCTTTATTTGGCTTTGCAAATATCAAGATATTATGTTAAATTTGTCTAGTATTATGTTCAAGGGATACGTTCACTATCTGTTCTACCAATCAAACCTTATTCTCAGAACCTGGGGCCTGTTTCTCAAAAAGTCTTATGATTAAAAATTGTCGTAAGTGTGGAATTATTCATTGCAAAATGCCGAACTTACGACAAAATTTATCTTAAGACTTTTTGAGAAACAGGCCCCTGGAATGTTTTTTTTAGCTGAGCTAATCAGAATTATATTTTATGTATTAAAGCAAAATTAGCAAAAGTAAAAATAAAGTGATAAAACCACCGTAATACATCTCACACACGGTCAACACAATACTTTATAATCAATGACGAAAACATAGTGATGGTCATCGTAATACGCCCACATTCAAAATGGCAGCCAATTCGTAAACCAAGTTTCATCAAAATCCACCAAGGAATCAGCTCTCTATCGTGTCCACAACTTTGAAAGTAATACGGGAAGAAAAATTAACGTGTTTTAAAGGGGACCAGTCTTAATTTTTATTGGTTGATTAGGGTCTTGAATATATTTAAGTATCCTCCAGAAGCACTAGAAATGCACGAAAATTGCGTATTTCCTTCAAATATACCTTAAATTAGACATTTCTCCTTCTATTTCTATAGATGACTTTTCTATATATTGCATAGTATCGCTAATGTGTAGTAGGGCATTATAACTTTCAAATGCTAATAATTATGGATACACATGGATTTGAAGGCTCAAATTTCAATGGTGAGTTGTGATAACCAGTACTAAATTGCTGAGCTAAAAAATCCCCGTTTCTGAGACTTATCCAAATCGACCCCCGAAAATGAAGCCTGTGCCTCTTTAAAGAACAAGACAATAACTCATAAAATATTTTTCGATTTGTCTGATTTTCGGGTGATAACAAACACTCCTACAAAGTTTCATCAAAATTCATCAAAAAACCATCTCTTTCGTGTCCATAACAATTGTGGACAGACAGACGGACAGAGTCGACTACAATATACGCCCACATTAATGTATGGGCGTATAAAAAGTGAAAGAATAACGCAAACGGCTCTAAAAATATAAAGCGACAATTTCTGATGTTCCACTAAATGCAGGTACATGATGTTGGTATAAAACAGCTTATCGGACACATAAGCAACAGGCTAAAAACCACAAAAGGTATGCCACGTTGGAGCTGGATTGAAAAAGAAGGAGCTGTTGGTACAACAAGGAGCAAACAACACCTTGATTGCAAGAACCTTCAGCTGCAACAGAAAAACTGCAACAAGATCGATGAATCCTTTGAGGCACATCATGCAGACCCAAGAGTTGCTGTCCACGTGTCACAACACCAGTTGAGGTCCACCACATCAGGAAAATTCATCCGAAAGAGGGATTAAACATGACAATAAAACTAAAACTTAAAATTAAAGATATAATTATAAAGCCCATCAAAAATAATTTTGAAAATGTGGGTTCATTTAACATAATCAGGACCGGTCCACTTTATTTTCAGGTAGTGTAGTAACAGAGCAATCATGCGTGTACCTCATCCAGTTCCAATTTCTTTTTGTTATACCCGAAATTTGACTGCTGATGTTTTTGTTAGGGCTTGCCAGGTAAATTATGCCCACTGGCAGTTGTCAGAATTGATAATATCTGAATATACGAAAAAACATCTTTCATGTGGGCGTATAAAAATGGAATCCAGATGTTCATTAATATATTGTTGGATCCCATATAGTTCTAAGGAGCCTGAAATAATCAAGTGACAAAATGTTTGTTTTTATTTAATTTATTATTAAATCACAGAAGACTGACAAACTAAACTGTTTGATTACCAATACAATATTAGACAGACTACAAAACAAACAAATTTACATATAAGTATATTGTCTGATATAAATGTGTAATTTTCCTTGTATAACGTGTATTACAATTTGTAAAAAGTGGGCATTCTTATGACAAACTTAATGGATATTGAACTCTGTCTTTCATTAGGCTCATAAATATAATAATTTGACTTAACTTCACATAAAACAAAACTAGTTTGACAATATAATGCAGACATATAAAGCACCATGATTACAAAATCATTATTGAAATTATGAAGATGAATTGAAAAAACTGTATGAAATGCGATTACATATGAGTACAGTAAGCAGTGATGAAGTTATATACAAAATACATTCTGAATATTTTTAAAAATCAATTTTCAGCTAACAAATTTCAAAATACCAAAAACACAGGCATATCTCTAAAGATTTTCTTAAAAAAATTGATCAATATAAAAAAAAAGGAAATCCTCTTTAAATTTATGCAAACTAACTTTAATAATTGTGCGAGAGCAAACCATAAGTTGTGCATGTGCAACTCGTTTTCTAAATGGGTATTGCATTTGTATAAGTCATTTAGAATATAGACCTTGTCGAAAAAATTGAGCATTAATGTAATCATTAAAGTTACCCCTTAATAACAAAAATTTTAAATCCATAATACATCTTTGGGTCCACACATCATTTTTTTGTCTATTGTAGAACTAAATTTACAGTTCCAGTTCTTCAAAAATTATGGCCATGGGAGAGTTTTATGGCTACGTTTTTTAACATATATCTCTACAGAAAAACAAATATCACACAATAAGCATTATAATATTAAAAACAAATTATTTACACAAAAATGGAAAGCAAATATCAATAATGATAAGCTGGTCACTGGTCAGACTTGTTTTCAGCTTTGAAAATTAAAAAAAAAAAAATCCTACACCTGATCGATCTGATTGTATCCCATAATGTTGACCAATATAGTAGTGGCGGGTGTCGCAAGCGAAGTAGACCAGCTTACTCTTTTCAAAACACCTGGTGGTACTTTTCTTTGGAGTAGTCCACTACTATATAAATATTGCTTTCGATTTTGCCATGATTTTGATTAATGGAATTGTTTTGCTTGTACGCATTTTTATGGCATGTAGATTTTATTTTTTAATTTTGCTTGCTGAAAATTGGCCAAAATCAGTTAACAATTACACTTGATATTTTCATAATTATTAAATAAACTATACCATAACAGTCACAAAGATAAAATATATTACAATAAAAATGTGTCATGGAATTTAAAATCAATATTTTATTAAAATTTGAAAAATGGAATGAACTGTTACTGGAATTATTTCACAAAAATAAATTATTGGAAGTCCGAAATTTAATGTTTATCACAACATTTATTTGAACTGGTATGAGCATTTGATTTTATCATATGTAAACTAAATGCTATTATTCATTTAGCTAAGAACATTACCATACAATTTCAAATATATAGAGCATTTCTTGGAACAATTTTGATTTTCCCAAAGCCTTTGATATGATACTAAAACACAAAAATTAAAAGTAGCAAGGATAATTGTTTTTTAAAACATGTTCGTTATAAAAAATTCAATATTTATTCTTAACCAAAATTCAATTGAACATAAATTGTTCTTTAAATGTTCCGAAACAAAAATCAACAACAACAACAATAACAACAAAACAATTATCAAAGATTTAAGGAAAAACAAAGTCTTAATAATCTTATCATTTCAAAACAAAGAACAGGTCATTTTGATTATTTCTAATTTTATGATTTAAAAAATCCAATTTATTGTTTTTGAATAAAAGCATCTGATTTTTTATTTATTTGGTAGAAAATGACCAGGAAGTAATTTGAAAGAGAAATGCATTCTGAAAATAGATCATTGACAAAAAAGCATAACTTTGGCATTTTATGTAACAATAAATGAAATATGAATGAAAATGTGGCTACGCAACTTTAAGTGACTAAAGCTAAAAATGAAACGACTCTCTGACATCAAATGTATATTGAACAATTACGATGAGATAATACAAAACTAATGATATTAAAGGAAACATAAAGTCATATCGTTATGTTAATAAGGAATTCGATATAAGTCAATATAAGTCATCCTATAAAATAATGCCTGATATTTCCTTTAATATATGTATCATAATATGAAATAATGAAGGGGATATATGAGCTTTCGAAGGGAAAAATAATTGTCAACAAATCCTGACTGTTATCATATAAAAAGTTGATATCAAATATTTGGTGAAATCAGCTTTCAGCACGTCTAATTATTTCGTACAACTCATTAAGTATGTTTAATTATGCTGAAATCAAACCCTGCGTTAGATTATGTTTCACATGTATTTTACAAAAAATGGTCATTAAAGTCATCATTACATGAAAGTATCACAAAATCACAATCTACGTGAAGTACACTGATTCACGTTACGACCGCTCTGAGCATGTCCAATTAATTTCAATTTAAAATCTGTAGCTAATTTGACATCTTTGATACAACCGGAATAACCAGTAGAAAAAATTCCCAGAGTTTTCTCTGACACATCTGGCATTCCACCTGAAATGAAGAAAAATCATAATATTAAAACTGATTATAAAAGCTATGATTTTGAGTAAAAATAAAGAAAAACTAATGTTATGTTACCTTGGTATCAAAGTTTTACAATAAATATTATAAATGTACATGTATTATTAATGAGGCTTTAAAAACACGTAGCATATTTTTAATCATATATTGCATATATATTTGGAATTTGTCCTCAGAGGATTTTAAATTCCCATGGATATTAGTTTCTACTGTGACATATACTAGATTTTTAGCCTTCAATGGATGCTCTCTTTTTGTGACCTAAATATAGTATTTTACTGGTATTTATTGATATTCATATTCAAAGACTTACCAAATATTTTATTGATATTTACTATGTACTTACCTAAATGTAGTATTTTTTTGGGATATTCAAAATGTACTTAGCTAATTGTAGTATATTATAATAGTATTGTATTGATATACATGTACTTACCTAAATGTAGTATTTTTTTTGGATATTCAAAATGTACTTACCTAATTGTAGTATATTATAATAGTATTGTATTGATATACATGTACTTACCTAAATGTAGTATTTTTTTGGGATATTCAAAATGTACTTACCTAATTGTAGTATATTATAATAGTATTGTATTGATATTTATATACGTGTACTTACCTAAATGTAGTATTTTATTGATATTCAAAATGTACTTACCTAATTGTAGTCTATTATAATAGTATTGTATTGATATACATGTACTTACCTAAATGTAGTATTTTTTTTGGATATTCAAAATGTACTTACCTAATTGTAGTATATTATAATAGTATTGTATTGATATACATGTACTTACCTAAATGTAGTATTTTTTTGGATATTCAAAATGTACTTACCTAATTGTAGTATATTATAATAGTATTGTATTGATATACATGTACTTACCTAAATGTAGTATTTTTTTTGGATATTCAAAATGTACTTACCTAATTGTAGTATATTATAATAGTATTGTATTGATATACATGTACTTACCTAAATGTAGTATTTTTTTTGGATATTCAAAATGTACTTACCTAATTGTAGTATATTATAATAGTATTGTATTGATATACATGTACTTACCTAAATGTAGTATTTTTTTGGGATATTCAAAATGTACTTACCTAATTGTAGTATATTATAATAGTATTGTATTGATATTTATATACGTGTACTTACCTAAATGTAGTATTTTATTGATATTCAAAATGTACTTACCTAATTGTAGTCTATTATAATAGTATTGTATTTTATTGATATTTACTATGTACTTAGTACCTAAATGTAGTATTTTTTTTGGATATTCAAAATGTACTTACCTAATTGTAATATATTATAGAAGTAATTATTGTATTGATATTTATATACATGTACTTACCTAAATATAGTATTTTATTGGTATTTAATATAGTATAACTACCCGGTGAACTACCTTCTACTATTTCCACACCATCAATTTCTAAATATGCATCTTGTTTATCTCTAAAAATATACAACAGTCCAACTCTTATATAATAAACAGTCAAATTCATGTTTCTGAGACTTCAGTATGAGTTGGATTGTGAAGATCATTAAGATCAGGTTCTAAGTAAGTTCGATCAGGTTCTAAGTAAGTTAGATCACTAAGATCAGGTTCTCAGTAAGTTCTATCAGGGTCTACGTAAGTTATATCATTAAAATCGGGTTTTAAGTAAGTTCTATCAGGTTCTAAGTAAGTTAGGTCACTAAGATCAGGTTCTAAATAAGTTGAATCAGGTTTTAAATAAGTTGGATCAGGTTCTAAATAAGTTAGATTATTAAAATCAGGTTAAAGTAAGTTAGATCACTAAGATCAGGTTCTCAGTAAGTTTGATAAGGTTCTAAGTAAGTTAGATCACTAAGATCAGGCTCTAAGTATGTTTAATCAAGATCTAAATAAGTTAGATCATTAAAATTGGGTTTAAAGTAAGTTAGATCACTAAGATCAGGTTCTAAGTAAGTTCTATCAGGTTCTAAGAAAGTTAGATCAGGTTCTAAATAAGTTAGATTATTAAAATCGGGTTCTAAGTAAGTAAGATCAGGTTCTAAGTAAGTTGGATCAGGTTTTAAGTAAGTTAGATCATATGTAAAGTTAGACTTTGTACATAATATGATCTTATCAATAATTCTAAGAACTATCAAACAAGTCAATCGCTGAATCAAGGGCAATCATCTACTGGCTTTTAGCCAAGGGCGCGTAACCTGAACTCATTAATCTTCATTAAAGGAGATTCTAAAAATCAAAATTCTTGATCTGACTTGATTTATGTCATCATGTACATTCAATTTTCTCTAAAAAATTATCGATAATATAGCAAAAAACATCTCCCTTCTGAAGTTAATAATGGAATTAAAAATGAAATTTGTTTCGAAAACATCTGCCAACTCTAATGACATCAGAAGTGCTTTTTATATCCTAATGAAACTTGAAAATTCCACAATAAATTCAAGATTTTACAATGAACTTGACGTTTGGCGGTATTCTTCTAATGAATTATGAAGCAGCGTGGAAAAACAGAAGTGACATTATTCATTGAACAGTGTCATTTTACTATAATACACGGCTAGGTATTGACATAAACAATCAAGTATATTACATGGCAAAAATCATAAATTTTAAATGAAAAAAAAACATTTTCAAGAGATGAAACGCAAAATAATTAAGTGTATTGGTAAGAGGAGAGCTGTTGGTGACAAGTTTAAGCTTAGCTGTCATGTCACGGATAATTGTTTTTCCAATAAATATTTCTAAGCTTTATGATTAAACCTTATAACTGATGTCAGAGAAAAAAAAACACAATAGAATTCTTAAGGGGACAATGTTTCATAGAACATTCCAGAACTCTATTGTTATTTTTTTCCGAAGTTCATCATAAAATTTTTGTGGTCCATTGAGGCTTCTAAATTTAGAATTTAGTATTCAATTTAGTATTCCCTTAATTCATCCAAGATAGATGTGCACAATTTTAATGCATTGCATACTTAAAACTCCACTATTGAATATTTACTCTCATTTGCCAAGTTTGAGAAATTCGATTCTTTAACCATTTGAAGAAGTTATACAATCTGATAAAAATTAGACCCAAATTTTGTTTCGTTGGTTTTTTAAATCCGTTTTTTTAAAACACTACATTAGGGTCTAACCACGACTGGTTAAAAAAGAGGTCATTAAGGTTGGGTCAGAGTTTAAATGGACATATCTTGCATGTCGTGTTTAGACCCTAATGTAGTGTTTAAAAAACTGGATTAAAAAAAAACGAACGAAACAAAATTTGGATCTAATTCTAATTAGACTGGAGGTTATATTCCTTCAAAGGGAAGTTTTATTTTCCTTGAACAAATTATATTTCAAAAGATTTCTGAAACTTGAAATTTACTTCTATGCATCGATTTTACCAAGCTGATTTAAATCTTTAATACCAACAAATTTTCTAGTTGATAAATATGGTGTTCAAACTACATGTAGTTTTGGAATTTGGGATTAAAATTTAAGATATATTTTGTAGAAACCTTAATCTGAGCATTAGTTTTCCAACATCAGTATAAAACATGGAAAATTTCATAATAATTATTTAAACTTTTAAAAATATTTTTGGCTTAAAAAAAAAGTTTTCAGACACTATTGTTTTTATTAATTTAAGTAAAAATATTTTTCATTCTCTAATAGCCTAAGTCAGAATTGTGCTCTTAATTTGATAGACTTTTAAAGAGCAGTTTTGAGTTTTCCCTCTAGAATACCCAGCTCTCGACAGTGTGGACAAAATTATTAATTAATTATTACTAATACTGCGTTCACACGACTAAAGTTAAGCCAGCTTAACTTCTAACCGTTCTCCGAGCCTTTTTTTTTTTTGTCGTCTGAACGCGACCGGTTGAACTTAAGCTGCCTTAACTTGCACCTACTTTGGAGGTGGCTTGAAACCTGGCTTGGAAACTTAACCTGGCTTGGTTATTGCCGTCTGAACGCTCCTGGCTAACAAAGCCGGATATAACATTTTCCGCGCATGCGCAGTCCTGTTACCAAATACCCGCCATTACCTATTCATTTGTAAACAACTTTAGCCATGAAGCAAGAAAATGAAAATGAAAATGATCGAGCCAAAGAAAACGGGGGAGTAAATTGGGGGATTGATGAAACAAAATGTTTAGTACAAATAATCGGTATCGTCACCATTTTGTAGGAAAAGTAAACAATACACGCGCATGCGTCATGGTATCTTGACCTCTGAACTTCCAGATAAATTTGGGGGTCATGTCCAAGCTGGCTTAACTTTTATGTCCGTCTGAACGCTCATGGAAAAAACGTAAACCAGGCTCGAAGAACGGTTAGAAGTTAAGCTGGCTTAACTTTAGTCGTGTGAACGCAGTATTAGAGGAGGGCCCTAACAAAACTCATCTTATAAGGATTGTTGCTTTTACACTTGTTTTTCCCTCAAATATGGTTCTACCTCTAAAAACAACTGTAAAGTTTGATTCTGCACTATTTGGTTCTTCCAAGTTGCTTTTAGGTCAAAGTTACAAATACAAATATTTATTTTTTAAATTTATTCAATTGGAGTTCTATAGCACAGTTGGTTAATGCGTCGCTCTATACAAACATGTTGTTTTTTGCTTAGATACGAGCAAATGGTGGTCATTATGTTTGAGACTTTGACTCACTCATAATTCCAGTCAACCCAAAAGGTTGGCCAAGAACCAGCTGGGAGAAGGATCCTAAGCTGTTATCCTTGTAAAATATGTTTCTTTCTTTCTTTCTACATCACAAAGCAATGCTAGTTTTCATAATATGTCAGAGAGCACTTCCTTGGATGTAAATAAAAAATCTCGTCAAATACTCACCTTTGGGCTCTAATGAAATGCCAGGAACCATCAAAGAGTGCCGAATTGTTATAGCCTATAACAGCTTCTCCACTACCTAAATTAAAGCGAAACTGTAGACTACCGTCTCGGAATCCAAGAGCTATAAAATCACTTGTTGTGGTCATGTGATCTTGTCCAGTCCAAAACAACAGACCATTTCTACTCCTTGGTTTAATATACATTTGTAGATCTATTTTACTACCAATTACCCTGTAATGATGAAACATGACAAATTAAAGGGATATGTTCACTGACTGTTCAACCAACAACATTTTTGTCTCAGAAACTGGATTTTTTTTAGCTAATCTAATACATAATAATGTTCACAACTCTCCCTCGAAATATAAGCCTTCAAATCCCAGTGTAGCCATAATTATGAGCGTTTGAAAGTCAAAAATCCAACTTGTTGTATAGTAAGACTATGCCTTATATAGAAAACACATATACATTAAAGGGATGATTCAATTTTTGGCAGTTCTAATTCTGATGGCTATTGACATATATTCAAGGGGTTGATTGACCCTGCTAAACATTCACCTTTAAAAGTTGCCTGATTTTATGTAATCTAAATTGCATCTTTATGCAACAACATCTGCATCTAATTCTGGTTTTTTTCTTTTTTTTATTTCTTTCTTATTACCTCTTTATCCTATTATACGTGAACTATGTAAATTTATAATATTTGAATAGTATATGTATTATGTATGTATATTGCTATTGTATAGCTAGGTTATATATTGTATATTTGGATGAAATAAAGGTTATGATTTAAAAAAACCCCAAAAAAAACCCAAAAAAAACAAGGAAATAACTGAACAATTGAAACAATTGTACATGTACCGGGTATATAATATTTGCCAACTCAGCAAAGCAAAATTTCCATTTTGTCAATAGCTATGGTATTATATTTTGTTTTTGTTGGCAATGATAAGTAAAAGTTTGATCATATTATGTAAAATTTAAGTGATTAAGAGATGGTGGAGGAAGATAAGCTAGCTGTCACTCAAATGTCATGTGTTTCAAACTTGGTGAACAAGGGTTTATTTGTCATAAATATACAACAGATTACCTGTATAATAATAATATATACAAAATATTAAGCCTTTTAGCATATTAAGCGTTTTTCTATAATTTATGTTAAATTACTTAGTTTTATGGGTTTTTTGGATGCTGATTGTACATACTTTTGATGAATATAATAGTAGAACTGCACATACGTGTCTATAGGAATTCAATATTGCATGAGGGGCTTGGCGTAGGGATATCACGAGTGTGCGTAGCACACGAGTGATATCCCGCCGCCAAGCCCCGAGTGCAATATTGAATTCCTATAGACTCGTGTGCAGTTCTACTTTTATTACATACACTATCATTGTTTTGAATGGAGTGTAGGTTTTTCATGTACAGTAAAAAACGTACAACAAAAATTGTGCGATAAGGTAGTCTTACGCCTAGGTGATAGAGACTACTAGCCTAAACAGGGGATTTCCAACATTTTTTTCCGGCTATAAATAGGCTATTCCCAATGCCGTTCAACACGTAACCAAGGCTATTTTGCTTTCAAAAACATTAATTACGGTGTTCTTTATGGGTTTTGTAGACTATTTTTGTTTGGACATGTTTTAAATTAAGAATTTATGTTAATTCATCATCATTTGTTTAAATTGAAACTTGTAATGCAACTGGGAATATTCTAAGTGAGATAAAAAAAAAACAAGATGGCGTCATTCGCGAGTCAGTAGAAAAAATAGTTCCGACCGTATTCAATGACCGTTGAATATGGATTCAATTATTACATGGGCTTGTATTCAATGATTGGCTGTCATAGTATTACACATGTATGTAATAAATACTCTTATTGGCCAAGTTTTAGAACTTAAATTTTTGTTCATTTTAAGAGGTGGTATCGCTTTAAATAATTTTGAACCAAACCCAATGTTTCACTCAAACAGTATTCACTAAATTGCTCTAAATCACTAATTATGTACTTATATATTATGATTTAACTATTACGTAGAATGTAGGTTGATTTAGATCGAGACTAATGAATGCATTTTTACTTATTCAGGAGCTTTTTTAAGTCTTCAACTACTAATATAAATCATATTACTGAGGTCATTGACAGGATGTCTGGAAGACACGGGGAAACCCCCTGCAGCAATATATAAATAATAAATATTTTACATCAGAATAGATAGGTTTTCATTAAATTACATTATCAGTCTTCTGTTTAATTTCTGACCATAGGCAGCGACCTACTTAAATTCTACTCTTTGAGAGGGGAGGGAATTGGAAGGGGAGAAAAATCATCAAGGGGGAGGGAAACGGAAGTCTGGGGGAGGAAAATGGTAAAGATGAGGAGAGTGGAAGAAAGAGGAACAAAATGGAAAGATAGCTTGCCAGGCAAGTTAATATACGACCACTTGCAGCTTTGATTTTAAACAAAAATATTTGACAGAAAAAAATGTTCATTTAATCTCATTGGAATAATTTTTAGAATCATCCTTGTGTGATTACAGACACTCACACCAAAATCCATTAGAGTAGAGTTTAAAAAACACATTTTTAAGAACAAGGGCAATAAATAGTTCGATTAAACTGATTTTCAATAAGGTTCATCCTTGGATGATTACGAACACTCATACCAAGTTTTGTCGAAATCTAACAAGAATTATGGCCTGTAGAGTATTAACAAGCTGTTGTGGACGGACGCCAATATACGTTCCATATTTCAGGTGGGCCAATAAAAAGGAAATTGCTTTTACATCCTACTGTTCATCACCTGTTTGTGCTAATGGAAGAAGGAAAGGATCATCATTATTATTATTATTATTATTAATTGGATTGAAAAGAAGCCTTCTAAAATTCTTATGTGTATAAGTACCAAAGTATATCAGGTTATCAAACACAAATTTAAAGGAACTGTTGGAACCACATATCAGAATGAAAAATGGAATGGTGCAAATTGATGCTATCATTGTCCCCAATACACATACAATTTTTAAAAAACCTCTCTACAATCCCTTTAATATTTTGAATTATTTTTTTTACTGTGTTCAATATATCATAGAAAGAGAATACTTTAACAATGTATTTACCTTTTGACGACCTTTTTATCGGTGTAAATTAAGAAGGCAGCTCCATTAAACATTGGTTTAGTAGGTAATTTTCTCATTTCTGTAAGAAAAAAATGTGATATAAGTTGTCATTACCAAGTCTCATGGAAGAAAACATATTTTTTTCTGAACCATATTATCATCGCCTCGTATTTCTTTTTGTCATGATTTCTGCTCCGATGTATTTTTTTTATTTTCTTGGTGATGTACAATTATAAGACACTTAATACATTATTGTTTTTATCTTTCAATATAATATTTCACATTTTTTGACATATTTTTGAAATCTTTATACGATAGTGTAACTTCATAAAAACTTGAAGTTAGTAAAATTAACGTAAGCATCAATTATCATATATTACGAATTGCCACAAAGCTTACAGGATTGAGGATATAGCTGAAGTATTTTGGATTTGTAAATGTATTAAAATTGCCTTTATTGATCCATATTTCATTTATATTTATGAAGCAGTAAATTCTACACACCAAATGTTTTAGACCTACAACCCAGCTTTTTATTGGACACTTGTATCGGCTTCGGCACTAGACTAGTGTGCTAGATAACCTTGTATACTATACAGAGATTGTCATATTGAATAAATTATAGTTCAACCAATCACAATCATTCTTCAGAGAATATTGTCTTCTTTCGCAGTAAAAACAGCCAATCAAAAACAATCTTCAAACAAGGGTTGTCTTTTCCTGCCCATTACCAGGCAAGATGGCTCATATCATGGCTGAGTCATTATATAGTCTCGAACAAAATGACAAAGGTTGAGCCAAATGTCTAGAGGATAAGTCTTTTGAACTTAATCATATTCACATTGCAATTCATATTTAACCAAATTTTTCACATGTTTTGGTCTTGAATTTTGTTGTGTTTTTATGCAAACTAAAATTATAATTTTTATGTTCTGTCAATTTGGTTGTATCCTGGTTTTTAAACTTCTACCTAACAACATTAACATACTTTACTATACAAAGGGGAATAACACTCAATTTTTGTGAATATTATTAAGACTACAGCTAAATGACAATTTCTGTAAATTTCAAAAAATCTAAATACTTTAAGTCACTATTAGCAGATCTATCCACTAGTTAGTTATTCAGCTTAGTAAATATTGCTTGACAACTCTATCCTACCAAGCATTTCAAATGTTGCATTTTGGAAAATATGCCAGGACAGCAGCCTTAAGCTACTTTTATTTTCAATTTTAAACTTTTTATGGATCTCTAACTTGGTAAACTGTTGCGAATTTAAAACTATAAGAAAGGCCTTCTCAAATGGCGGCCCGCGACGCCCTTGAGAATAGCCTTTCAAGAGTTACCCCTTCCGCTAAAGCGCTCTGCTCGCTTTGCTGGCTAAGCTCTATTTGGCTCTTACATTTTTTCATAAAAATGCATTTGGCCCTTAACAAAAATTAATTGAGAAGGCCTGCTATAAGAAATCATAACTTACTATGTTCACAGTTGGTATTAGAGAAACCAAGTGGACAATAACATTGATATATATCATGATGTGGTATACATTCTCCACCGTTCATACATGGTTCACCATCACAAGGGTGTTCACATGGTTCTATATTAACACCATCAATAGCAGATTCCATTATATCTACTGGTTTCTTGTTTATAACTACCTGTTGACAGAAACAATTTACATTTTATTTACAGTTTCCAGATCTTCTATGTAACATGGTGCAGTGTACAACTGGGGAAAATTTGTCAAGAGAACAGCATACTTATTATTTGGATTTTAAACAGCTGATGCAAAGGGGGGAACAACTCTGATAATAGGGTTTTTGAGATATACACTAAACACTCATTTTGAGTGGAATTTCTATAAACGTCAAACATCTAATTGAAAATTGAAAAGGTGAAAATCAATGTGTCCCGATACACATGAAAATCTAAAGAAGCACAAGATATATGGATATACTTTTTCTGACACTTATTAACTCAACATTAAAATCTCTTAACAATCACTAAGTCAATATATCACTTGGTCACATGATTTTTTGGTCATCATAAAAATGGCCGAAATTTTTTTTAAAAAATTAGACAGCATTTAAATCATATTTTTAACATAGCAAAATCTTCATAAACCTTGTTTAAGATTCTCTTACCTTTTGAATACAACCAGAGAAAGATGAAGTCATATTAACATTTTTAGATGTTTCATCATAATTACTGTGACCACCAATAAATAGGTTTTCTAACAGGGTCAACTGTGTATAAGCACCCTGAGCATCACCTTCCATCTCTAACTGATCATCAACAACCAATGTACCTTGAAGTCCAGTTCTTTCTACACGAACTACATGCCACATATTGAGTTCTAATGGTTTTAAACTCCTACATAACAATATTTACATGTTAGAAAGCAAAATGTTTAAGGGGATGGCAAATGTTTTTTTTTAGTCTTTTGCCTCAGTTTCAGACATTCTGTCATTCCCTTAATTAAAACTTCACAACTGGATTATGACTCCACAATCACAAATGGCTTTTTTGAGCAAGTTTTTTATGATAGTTATATCATATTTCAGTAAAATTTTATTAGAATAACTTGATTCACCCTTACCAATGGAATGAAATATAACATGCTTCAAATTCAATGGCACCGCAAGCGCCAAAGGTGTGAGCAACAAATTCTTAGAGGGTACTGACATCAGTCGACCAGATCGAGCTGGGGGAGTCTGGCCCCCCCCCCCCTCTACTTGGATTTGCCCCAGTTGTCTACATACTTCAAGTCTGATTTTACTTATGAAAAGTCAGGCACTAAGCCAAGATCTTAACTAAAGATAGCATACCTGATTTTAGCTGGTCCTGTACCTAGATCAAACCTAAATTCAAGATAACTGTCTCTCAAAGCTAGGGATATAAAATCACCCTTTCTATCTTTAGTATAACCATTATATAACAATAAACCTTCTCCAGTAGTAGGTTTAAATACTATTTCAATATCAGTATAGGTCAATACAGTACGACCTAAACCTTCATATTGTAAATAGGCATGTCCACTAAATCTTGGTATATGAATCTCATGTCCTGAAAATAAAAATAATAATGTGTGTTAACGCAATGTACTGTTCAATGAGGTAAATTCTGCTGGGACAGTCACATGAAGGTGTTTAGGAATGTCTCATAAATTAAAATGATTGTAATAAAGAGGTTTTCTAAACTATGTATGTGTATCGGGGACACTGATAGCATCATTTGCGCCATTCCAATTTCCATTCCAACAACTGTTGTTCTTGCAATTTCACTAAAACTAACACGTTTTATGAAATCACTGACAGTGATCTTCTGGAAGCTACTAATGATATCTTTGCAGATCACTGACAGTGTCGTAATAAAATGTGTTAGTTTTAGTGGAATTGCAAGAACCACAGACTTCGGAATGGAAATTGGAATGGCGCAAACTGATGCTATCAGTGTGACTGATACACAAAGTTTAGAAAACCTCTTTACAATCCCTTTAAGATAATAAAGTAAAAGAGTTAACACTGTGTAATGTAAAACAAGGTAAATTTTGATTGGAGAGTTAAATAAATCTACTGTTAAGGAATTCCGACTGGCAAGGCATTTTTAATATGTAGCCTATGGACCACAAAGGAAATCTCTATTACACTAGAATCAATGACATTGGGAATCAGTTTGAAAAATTTTAAGGTATCATTCTCCTATTTTTTCAAGGCTCATTTCCAAAATCCCTCTGTTTACTTTATTATGCATCCAAACATCTACAAAGAATTTAACATACGTTTTTCACAAGTGTTTCCTGAAAATCCTAATGGACATAAACAAACATGAGTGTCAGCTGATTTAATACTGCATGTACCACCATTATTACAAATAACAGCTTCACAAATACCTTCACTACATTCACCTGGAAATAAGAAAATACAATTTATAGTTATCTCCCTTTAATCTCTTTTTCTAATAAAATTCTGCTTTCAGTTGGCGCAAATCATGTAGCAATTTGTACTAAAAAATGTTGCTCTGCAAATTATTTTATACGAGTCAAATGCAAAAAATGCAAAAAGGCAAGATATGATGTCATTTGATGCTACCACTCAATGTAAAGAATGTGACTGATCAGAAATTATTCTTTTACTTTCCACTAAAATGATTAAAATCAAAACAATATTCAATCTATCAAAAATCTCATCCAAAGCCTGACAAAATCAGGAGCAATAAAACACAAAAAGGACCGTATCACTCGTGGTATTTGGCCTAATTCTGACCCATGTAAAATAAAGAGTTTATTATTATTATTATTAAAAGTACCATGAGGTGTTTCAAAAGTGTAAGCATGGTCTGTTTCATGTTGTCTGAACTATAATACTCTTTCTTAGTACCAAAAGAAAGCATGTTATGCTCATATATGCATCTAGCATACTCTAGCATATCCATATATAGCGGGCGATGTACTCATATATTACATACCAACATTGACACCAAATTCTGCATCACCAACAATATCGGCCTTCCTCATATCATATCTATAGCCATTAATAATGATTTCTTGTACACAACCAATAAACCTCTTTCTGGTACCAACTCTCGACTCTATACTAGTCATATTACTATAACCACCAAGATACGTATTCAAGCGTAATGTTATACGAGAAAATGCACCCTGAAAAAACAAAAATCAGGGTCAATGCTTTTACAGGAAATTGGAACGCTAGCATTTAATTGAAAATTTGAAAAAAAAAAGCTGAAACAATTCAACTTTTATTATCAACAAAGACATAATTTTGTTCTTTATAGCAAAGAGCTGATTAAAATTAAAATTCAATATCAGCGATCCATACATTTTATCGAAACAAAATCAGATTTGTCTGCTGTTCTAACATGTCATAAACCAAATGTACAATAGAAAACAGAGATAAAACAACACAGAATGTGAATAAGAAAAATAATAAAAACACAATAAAAAAACATAAGTCTGAACAATCCAAACTGGAAATTCAAATAACATGCGAAACATGTACATTGTTAGCAGTATAACAACAATACAAATGAGGAAGTTATTCATAATGAATAACAATGAATAGTGGTATCAGGTGTCTTAATAAGTAAGCATATTTTGCCTGTAATATCAATTGAATAAGGAATATAATACAAACCTTGGCAGTTCCCTCTACAGGATTTTGATTATTCAATCTTAATGTAGCTGTATTATCAATTCTAAATACTGCAACACGATTCCAATCTCCTATTGTTACCAGCTCTCTACTTCTTATTATACCCATACCAGTACCACAATCAAATCTATAAAATATATAATACACTTATCTTGTTATTACTGAAGGAGCTTTGCTTGCTTTATAACCTAGAGTTCAATCTCTGCATAGGTCAAGATGATACCTTTGGATTTTTCAACCCTGTTTCCCTGTCAGTGAAGCAGGTTGGAGACTGACTTGGAAAAATGCGTCTAGTTGTTTGGATGGGACAATATACTGAGACTGAGGCCTTTTGTGCTATTGTCTGTGCACATTTACGATTCCTTGACATTTGTAATTAGGAGTAGACTAATGATGCTGCCCTGGAAAAATTTCCAACATTGCATGGCATTTGCCACTTCTCATTCTCATTAGCGCAATAGGTGCAGTGGTATATATCGGGTGTTCCATAAAAAACGTCCCCAACTTTGACGCAAAGTATCTCAGCTGCTGATGAGCCGATCTCTTTCAAAATTCTCACATATTTACTTCAACATGTCCTTGTCAGACCCTGAAAATGTGAAAGTCATCGAATAAAAATTGTACTAGTACTACCATGAACAAAATAGCATGTAAAAAAATATCAATATCAGAGCAAACTAAACATTTCGACCTGAGTCTATTGTGCTTTCACCACATCGACCACCAATATCATTCATTTTTCATCCTGAAATGCTCTCACCGATCTCATCTTAAGATATTTTCTCCCAAAAAGTAACCTTCCTGCCTTTCAGTTCCTGTTTAGTCAGTTTGTTCCACTGGTGATGGTGATGGTAATGATTTGAGATTCTCTTAAGAAACATGTGCACTGTACCTGGGTTAGAGGGACACACTGATTAAACAGGAACTGAAATGCAGGATGGTCGCTTCTCGAGTGGTACCTTTAGATGAGATCCTTGAGAGTTTATCGAGATGGAAAATGTTTGATATTGGTGGTTGATGTGGTGAAGGCACAAGGAACACAAATTCAAATATGTAATTTGCTCTGATATTGAATTTTTTAGCATGCCATTTTGTTCGATTTTGTACTTGTACAATTTTTATTCGATGACTTTCACATTTTCAGGGTCTGACAAGGACATGTTGAAGTAAATCTGTGATCAGGGCATCAGCAGCTGAGATACTTTGCGTCAAAGTTGGGGACGTTTTTTTTGTGACACCCGATATAACACCATTTCATTTAATTTGATTAAGAACATTATACCAAGAATATATGACCACATTCAGATACCTTTGGTGTATTTATTTTCTTAAGAAATCTATTCATTTTGATACAAGTAAATTCAAACAATTTTGATGGGTTCATATTTAACTTAATCTTTAAAGGGATACATTCAACATCTGTTCAACCAATTGTACCATTAATTTTAGAAACCTGAAATTTTGTAGCTAAGCTTATCAGTAATAGTGTTCATAACTCAAAATTAGAACCTCCAAATCCATGCTTATCAGTTATCTAGAACCATTTACTTTTAAACCTTGAAATTTTCATGCAGTTAAATTACTTCTGAAAACTGTTTACATATATTCAAGACACAAATCAACACTGAAAATGCAGAATATTTCCCTTTAACAGCAAAAGGATAGCAAAGAATTTGAAAAACTTTAAGGTCATCCAGCAATGTGTCTTTGAAGAATATATATGTAATTGGAGCCAAGTTATGATTTCTAAGAAACCTTTCAAACATTTACAAAAGCCTCTGGAAATTTATGATTAGAAAAGTTCTTCCCATGATGAAAGAAGCCTGATAAGTATAATAAGTACATAAGTCTAAGATTAAAGCTTTAATCTTGTGGTTTCCTGAACAAAGTCATCTCATATATACTGGTATTTCTAGTCTGATAGTGACAAAGTGGTAATTTAGAAACACAGGGAACTTTGACAGACGTCGTGCTGAAACAAGAGATATTCTGACACAAGATTCATCCTGTATATCAAACAACAGACTGGATATGGAAACTTTGTAATGACAATATCCTATCTATTCTTAAAACATAAAGGGATTGTAAAGAGGTTTTCTAAACTTTGTATGTGTGTCGGGAACACTGATTGCATCAATTTACACCATTTCAATATCCATTCCGACGTCTGTGGTTCTTGCAATTCCACTAAAACTTTTTATGATGTCACTGACAAGTGACAGTGATCTGCATAAATATCAATAGTAGCTTCCGGTACATTCTGGTAAATAAGGGCTTTTAAAAATCTACCAAATATTTCTCATATAAAATGCTTTTGTCTCTTGGACAATCATACCCTTATCTCACACACAGGAATGTTCTAGCTAACCTAAACTGTTAAATTAAGAATTTGTAATTTAAGAATTCAAATCCTTAATTATCTGTGGTTGAAATATAAATTCACCTATGTTTGAAAAACCTTTAAATTTGGATTATCCAGTTTTTCCAATGATTTCCTACAACACATTGAATTTTCAGCAAAAGAAAAAATCTTCCTATATTTGGAATTTGCAATTTTTGTATACTTTAAGTTTTTCTTACTCAAAAACCTCCCAACCCCCAAAAATGTTGATTGTTACCCTTTAGATTGGAAATTGCATGAATTTTGTCACAAACTTTTACTAAGTGTTTCAGGAAATCAAAACAGACTAATATCGAATATTTTCACATCTTCGATGTTTCATGTGTTTCCCAGAAGATATGATATCACTCAAAATTCTAAAAATAAATTTTCTATAAAATCGTCCTTTAATACACGAGACTGTATCATATTATTCTATTTCCAGTTATTTCCGAAAATAAATTAGAACCAAAAGACATCTGACTTATCTCCATCATTTCATAATGTTCTGAATATCTAACCAGCTGTCATAAAAAGTTCTATTTTTGATAATTTTAAAATCTAATAATATGCAGAAAGGAATGAAAATTTGAAAGAGACATAGCTATACCATTAAAAAGATAGTGGACCACGGCCATATACGCCTAACGAAAAATTTAATCGGGATAAAATTAAACTTTCTTAAACCTTTCGATTTAGGTCCAATAACATCCAGAGTAATAGCATATTTAAGATTTGGGGCAAGAGCAATAACTCTGCTTGTAACGATCGAAAATAGCTCAAATTCGAACTTGATCTTCGTTTTCTGAATATATATACACATATCAAATTTCATTTGATTCCGTCAAAACTCTAGTTTTTAGAGCGTTTACAAGCAAATGTTGATAGACGGACCGACGGATTTAGGGCAAGGGCAATAACTCTGCTTCTAACGATCAAAAATATCTTAAATTCAAACTTGATCCTCGTTTTATGAATATGTATACGCATATCAAATTTCATTTGATTCCGTCAAAAACTCTAGTTTTTAGAGCGTTTACAAGCAAATGTTGATGGTCGCACCGACAGATTTGGGGCAAGGGCAATAACTCTGCTTCTAATGATCGAAAATAGCTCAAATTCGAACTTGATCTTCGTTTTATGAATATGTATACACATATCAAATTTCATTTGATTCCGTCAAAAACTCTAGTTTTTAGAGCGTTTACGAGCAAATGTTGACGGACGGACCGACAGATTTGGGGCAAGGGCAATAACTCTGCTTCTAATGATCGAAAATAGCTCAAATTCGAACTTGATCTTCGTTTTATGAATATGTATACACATATCAAATTTCATTTGATTCCGTCAAAAACTCTAGTTTTTAGAGCGTTTACGAGCAAATGTTGACGGACGGACCGACGGACGGACGGACGGACCGACGGACCGACGGGGGTGACTACAATATACGTCCTCATAGAGAGATGAGGGCGTATAAAAAAGAATCGTTCAATTTAAATTTTAATCAAAATCATTACAAGACATCTTTTTTTTAAAACTGCACCACAAATGAATGAAGCCACAATTTTGCTGCCTTAAAGGGATTGTAAAGTGATTTTCTAAACTTTGTATGTGAATTGGGGACACTGATAATAATTCCACTAAAACTAACGCCTTTTTTTTTTACGTCACTGACAATGATCTGCATAGATATTAATAGTAGCTTCCGGTAGATCACTGTCAGTGACGTCATAAAACGCATTAGTTTTAGTGGAACTGCAAGAAGCACAGATGTCGGAATAAGAATTGGAATGGAGCAAATTGATGCTATCAGTGTCCCCGATACACATACAAAGTTTAGAAAATCACTTTACGATCCCTTTAATTCTTGTTTGAAAATAATATAAGTTATAAGGAATAATTTCATTAAAAAGATCAGACCACTGCAGTAAGCAAGCTGCGGGATGCTTTGGGTGTAAAGGAAATACTATTTATTGGCCTCAACAGCTGATTAAGTTAGAAGGTGTAAATAATGTTCACATATAACAGTCCAGACTAATATTTACTGGACAAATAAAAACAATTTCTGTGGATATGTAACGTCAAGTGGAATCAATGGTACTTGGTGTCTGGATGATTTATCTTTAGACCAGATCAATTAATATGATTCTTAATACATCTCTCTACATTTATATCAGATTACTCATCTTCTTCTTAGCCTGACTAGAAAATGTCACGCTGACCTCCTTACTGAGATATGTAATAGTCTTGTCTCATATACATGTTGTTATATAAAGTTAAAGGGGAATATTCATCATTTTAGAGGAACAAATTGGGCCTTGAATTTATGTAAATTCTATAGCCTTCAGATTTATTGGAACTACCAAAAAATCGCACAACCCCTTCAATTATACCCGTACCTTAACAGTTAACTTTCATTTTCTGTATATGTGTTTTCTATTTAAGTCATAGTTTTACTAAATGATGAGTCGTATTTTTGACATTCAAACAGTGATATTTATGTATGCACAGGGATTTGAAGGCTTAAATTTTGAGTGAGAGTTTGGAACATTATTAATGATTAGATTAGCTTAAATATTTCATGTTCTGAGACTAAAGGTTTTTTGGTTGAACAGTTGGTGATCATATCCCTTTAAGTCTTTTAGAGCTTATTGTCTAGCTCCTAGATCTGAGAGCTCAAGCATAATTGAGATGTTTACATTATGTAAAGTTGCTACGTTACAAAAGTGAAGATGTAAATTTAAAGAATCACTTTTGTTAGTTTTAAAACTTGTTTGCTGCAATTTGAGGGAAAAAAAGGGGCAAATTTAGGCACTTTTCCAAATAACACTTCACTTTTGAGTGGCTATATGTAGATTTAGAAGTGGGCAATTTAAAATTGGGCTATGAAGCTTGCAAAGTTGGTTTTAAACATTTCACTGAATACCTTTTTTTCTCTCAAAATTTACAGCTTTGTTCGAGATTCAAGGCATGTCCTAAATTTGATTAAGCAAGCAAAATTTAGGCAAAACCAGATTATATGTGGGTAGCTTGTAACCAAAATTTCCAAAGTCTTGATATACCTATAGTTCTGGAAAATTCCATACTCAAAAAATTAAAGATAGTGGACCACAGCCATATACACCCACCACGGCATGCGGATGGTAAAAACAAAAAATATTTTTAAGATATTGGACGACAGCAATATATGCCCACTTCTGCATTCTGTTGTGAGCAAAATGCCATTTTCAAAGCTTTGTGATTTCAGGTTCTGTTCTTGTATTAGAGTGTTTAAAAGCAATTGTTGACAGACAGACGGACAGACAGGGTTGCTGACAATATATGTTCACATAGAGAGAAATAGGTTAAGATCATCAGAAAGAAAAAATCATTACATAAAGAGTTGCCATGAGTATTTGATCACTTCATGTAATATTTGGACACTGTTTGATAAACTGTTGATGGTAAGTCTAGATATTTAATCTGATTAACCCAAACTTTCACTTCATAAATGATGTTATGTCAACTGTGTCTGCTTCCAGACAGATTTTAATTTGACCTTATATGGTGATGTTAAACATACAGCAGACGGCCTTGTCACTTTACTCTTCTTTTTTGAAGATTTGATTTGAATAATTTCAAAGTAAATTCATTTTTCACTTCTGGCCTATTGTCTTGTATACCAAAGGAAGTCTTGAGGTGGGTGGCCTTAATTAGAAATTTATACATTTTCATTCCAGTTTATAGTTTGAAGAATTGGGGTGACTTTAGTTTATATTTTGGAAGAGAGAAACATTCCATTAACACTTTGAAATATTACAAAGAGTCATATTTGGGTTAAATTTTAAAGAATTATTTAGCAACACAGAAGGATCAGTTTGGGACATGTGTTACATCAATTGATTCCAATAAGAGTAAATTAAGGTATTAGTAAGTCTACCATTATAATATCAATCCATTGTGTATCCCAATTAAGTTTAATGATTTTTTTTTTATGTTGTGTCGGGAAATTGTCAAGTCTGAGGTTTAATCTTGAAATTGTCCAGGGAAAATCAGTCACCTTGATATTTTTAAAGGGGAATGTTCAGCATTTTCGAGAGTCGATTTAGGCCTAGAATAAATGTAAATAGCCTACAGAAGTACTAGAACTGCACAAAAAACACACAATTCCTTCAATTATATCCCTACCTAAACATATATCTTTCATTTTCTGTATATGTGTTTTCTCTATAATGCATAGTCTTAAAAATGGCGAGTCATTTGACTTTCAAATGCTCATATTTATGGCTACACAGGGTTTTGAAGGCTTATATTTCGAGGGAGAGTTGTGAATATTATATTAGATTACAATAGTTACAATAATTCCAGGTTCTGAGACTAAAATTTAATTGGTCGAACAGTTAGTGAACATATCCCTTTAACTTTCTCATTGTTCCAGATAAGATCTATAGTCAAAATTCATATGAAATATAGATTTTTTAACTATTTTTGAAAATCAAAGGGACATTAAAGGAATTGCATAGCGGTCTGAATATCTTAATGATACCAACATTTGATATAATGTATATTTAATAGGTATAGAGACCAGACTAATGATCAAAACTATTATTTAAAATCAATCAACTATCATCATCTACCTAAAATACTTTACCATCGCTTCCATCATTCAAACCTTAGTCTCATAACCTGAATTTTTTTTAGCTACGGTACGGTAATCATCAAGTGTTCACAACTCTCTCTAACTAAAATATAAGCCTTCAAATCCCTGTGTTTATATGTCGCAGTAGAAACTAAAATCCAGGAGAATTTAAAATCCCCCAATTAGACTTTGTCTTACTACAAAGTCTAATTGGAGTTTCAACGTCTCCTAGGAGAAACTAAAATTGAACTTTGTCCTGAACAAGTTTCAAGACAAAGTTAAATTGATTGATTCCTTCATATATATTCATAATCATCAGTGTGTGGAAGTCAAAAATACAACTTGTATTTTAGTGAGATAGTGTCTTATATGGAAAATACATATTATACAGAAATTGAAAGATAAATGTTTAGGTAGGAGTATAAGTTATTATGCGATTTTCGTGCAGTTGTGTGCTTCTGAGGCTATTTACAAAAATTCAAGGCCCAACTTTGAAAAATGCTGAATACTTGGTTCAAACACCTAAACTAAACAGATAAATTTCAATTTCTATCTGCTAGGATATCTGGTTGAAGTAATTATAGAAAATGCTTAACTGTATATATTTTTGACATCACTACTATCATTAGAAGCTAATGCAATAATGACATCATAAAATGCTCAAGTTTGGTGGAATTACAAAGCAAAAAGCAAATCCTTACAATCTACTATTGTCAAAATATTGTTTTGGTTTCCTTTAAAGGAATTGTAATTTTTTTTTAAACAAGAGCAATTAACTTTGTATCATGGTTATATCCATTTCACAAAATCAAAGCATTTTAGGACGTCAGGCCAATAGATATGATTAACAGCTTTTGCCAAAGTAACGTCAAAAACCCTTTGGAGGTGCTAAAATCATAGAATCTGACTAAAAATTGGAATTAAGAAAATTGATGCTTATAAGTACCAGATTCACATAAAAAAAGCTGTGAAATGTTATATTATTTCACTTGGTCACAAAATTTAACTGGAAGCAAGAATAAATTGTCTGAATGACAAAAAGGGAAGAAATGACTAAAAGTTCCAAAGTGTTGATAATTTAAAAGCTTGTATTCACCTTATTCAATTAGTTATGAATGGTTTGTTTTGATTGAATTACTCTGGCTCTATATTTGATTTGATGGTGTATGAGGTTATTTCATTATATTTTATGTTATATGGAATGTTATTTATTCTTACACATGTTATACTAATATTTGCACACCAGCTTGCATAAATGTGAATTCCACAGATATTTTTGTAAGTAACATTTATGTTGAAATTTTTTTATTCAGTAGAATTCAAAGCCCCTCTCCCACCACAAGTGTTGCAAGCAGAGTACGTCCTGAGTAAAATTTGGATAAAACTTGGGAAACTCCTAATATCCTCGGAAGGAAATCGTAGAATCTCCTGATCAAATCGACAGTACTCGTGGACACTCACGACTCTAGACATGTCTAAAATTTCACGAGCACAAGTTACAACTGGGTGTGTCAATTTATTTGTCCAGGAGTTCCTTCTGTGGATATTAGGATTTTCCCGATTTGTATCCAAATCTTACTTGGGACATACTCGGCATGCAACTCCTGTAGGTGGGAGAGGGGCTTAAGTCTATGCTCCTATCATGTAGCAGTTTAATGATCGTAAATTAACATATCAAAAGGGTGGATTTTTTTTAGCAAGTTGGTACATTCTAAAAACTAATGGTACTTCTATTGGAAGTGATCCACAACTATACAACTAATACTCTGGATTTTGGATGCCAATTTGATTAACAAAATTGTTTGCCTTGTATAAATTTTTATTACTGATTTGTTTTTTCTTCGAATTAATGAAAACAATAGACAAAGAATTTTAACAAATGTTTCCCTTAAATTAAATTTTAACTTAAAATATCTTGCCATACAAAAACTATATAATTTTTTTTTTCCAACGCATAAGCTAAACAAAAAAGTCTGACCCAAACTCAAGCTAATCTGGACATATTTTTGTTAAGTCAAAGGTTATAATTTTCAAAAAATGTTCTCCCTTAAAATGGAAAGGACTGTTAACAATCTTATTTGCCTGAACGGACTATTTTGACATCAAATTCAACTAAAGCTTGATTTAAACTCAAAATAACTTTATTGTTCTTTAACAGACTTTTCTTCGCATCCTTAGGACATGTCTTATTTGAGGGCTGAATAAAAAGTTTTCAGCTTATATTATATAATATATATAGATAATAGAGGTATTTGATAATAGACCAATTGAAGTAGGTTGCATTCATCTAACATACCCTATCATCAAAATTTTTCATTTTCTTTAAAGCTATAAATGGCTCAGATACACATAAAACCTTATAGTAAGTCTCTTTACTTTAGATAACCAATATACCAATATCGCAAAAAAATTGGTAGCAAAATGTGCTAGTTGTAGACTTCAGATTGATCTTACCATTTTGACATTTTGAATGTTTCAGAGAGTTGCCATTTCATTCTACCAGAAAATTATACTATTTGATTTGATTTTTCTAACATAGCCTATAACTTTTCAGTTAACCCTCATATACATCTAGAACCTACATAACGTTACCCATCTGTCTAGAAATCTATTAAGAGATGATGTTGAAGTTGTTTATTCAATCTGGAGAGTAGCCTACAGTCAATGATTATTACTTACCTGAACTCGACAAAACCATCCACTAATGTAATAGAAAAGAAATCAGATTTAGCTGATTCTGATTCTGAAGAAAATAATAATAGACCGTTCTGTGCCTGAGGTCTGAATTCAATCACGATGGCAAATTCTTTATAACCGTCTTTTAATACTGGAAGACCAAGATAACCAATACCATAGAAATTGGGGAATCGAACTGTTACATCTGAAAATAGACAATCATATTGCATTTTTATCTCAATTTGCACTAACTGCGAAATAAATGAATTAAATTTGTCTGTGCACTTTACTATTGCCAAATCTTTCATTAGTGCTAGTCACATGCTTTTCTTTTTACACAACCTCCTCTTACAAAATATTTTACGTTAAATATTTGTCTTATTTGCAGCATTTAAATTCAAATTATTTGATCACATAATTTTCTTTGTGGAATCTTGGCCAAATTTGATGCTTGCATGGTATGGTTTCTAGGTTAAGGTCCTCTACTCGGGTTAGAGTGAAAGGTTAGATATGAAAAGACATTTCTTTATTCATGTATACTTACATTTTTCACATCTGCTACCCATAGTACCCAGTGGACAATCACATCTCGGAACATATCCTTCCACCACACAAGTTCCGTTGTTTAAACATACTGTATTAGAACATAATTCTTCAACAGTATACTTCCTAGGTTTAATACTATTATAATCAGCATCTAAATTCAAATATCTGATACTATTATCAGAGTTGTCTCCTCCTTCATGGATTCTCAAATTACCACTAGGTGGCGGACTGATTTCTTTATTTTTTAGATTGATTGTGTGGATTTTAAAGTCTTTCTTGAGTTGATCCACTGGTGATAAGTTTTTCACTTTTCTGTGCACATTTGAATCTAACTGGGAGTTTTTGTCTTTTGATTGATTTGATTCAGTATCGGTACTTTCTGGTTGGCTAAAAGTCCTTCTGTTTCCACCAATGAAAACTTCGTCATTTTGTAATTCTTCATGCGGATGGAATGCAGGTAATACTTCTGGCACAAGAGCTGAAAGCAATAAAATCAAACTTAATGAGTAAAGAAATAAACGTATTTTGAACTCACTGAATAGCAATGGATGGCACAGAACCATCAAGCATTTTTTCTTAGACATCCTAACCATCTTATTCAACTGAGGCTAAATTTGAAAAAAAATTGTGATTTTTGGCTTGAAAAGTTAATATCATAAGAAATACGATACTAGTATCGGTACAGTATCAACGTAACTACAGTTACCACATCACTCGGTACATTAGAGTGATGTGGGCGTATAAAAATGTGATCCATTAAAAATCAATCCTACCTGAGCATGTCTTTCCATCTTTGTTTAAATAAAAACCATCTTTACAGGTACAAATAAAACCAATATGGTTGATGTTTTCACACAGATGATTACATGGATTGGATATTGTACAGTCACCTGAAAATACAGTACAAACTTCTGTTAAAAATATTTACAATACACAGATGATTACATGGATTGGATATCGTACAGTCACCTGAAAATACAGAAAAATCTTCAGTCAAAAATTGATACAAAGATGATTACATGGTTGGATATTGTACAGTCACCTGAAGAATACAGAAAAATCTTGTATTAAAAATCATTACAATTCACAGATGATTACATGGATAGAATATTGTACAGTCACCTGAAAATACAGAAAAATCTCCTGTTAAAAATCTTTACAATACACAGATGATTACATGGATTGGATATTGTACAGACACCTGAAAATACAGAAAAATCTTCTGTTAAAAATTATTACAATACACAGATGATTACATGAATTGGATATTGTACAGTCAATAAAAATACTGAACTATGTACTGTTAAAATCTTAACAATACACATAGGATTGTATGGATTGGATATTGTACAATCACTTGAAATTACAGAACAAACTTCTGTTAAAAATTATTACAATACACAGATGATTACATGAATTGGATATTGTACAGTCAATAAAAATACTGAAATATGTACCGTTAAAATCTTAACAATACACAGATTATTACATGGGTTGGATATTGTACAGTCACCTGAAAATACAGACAAATCTTCTGTTAAAAATTCTTACAATACTCAGATGATTAGATGGATTGGATATTGTACAGTCACCTGAAAATACAGAAATATGTACCGTTAAAATCTTAACAATACACAGATTATTACATGGGTTGGATATTGTACAGTCACCTGAAAATACAGACAAATCTTCTGTTAAAAATTCTTACAATACTCAGATGATTAGATGGATTGGATATTGTACAGTCACCTGAAAATACAGAAATATGTACCGTTAAAATCTTAACAATACACAGATTATTACATGGGTTGGATATTGTACAGTCACCTGAAAATACAGACAAATCTTCTGTTAAAAATTCTTACAATACTCAGATGATTAGATGGATTGGATATTGTACAGTCACCTTAAAATACAGAAATATGTACCGTTAAAATCTTAACAATACACAGATTATTACATGGGTTGGATATTGTACAGTCACCTGAAAATACAGAAAAATCTTCTGTTATAAATTGTTACAATACACAGATGATTACATGGTTTGGATATTGTACAGTCAATAAAAATACTGAACTATGTACTGTTAAAATCTTAACAATACACATAAGATTGTATGGATTGGATATTGTACAGTCACTTGAAATTACAGAACAAACTTCTGTTAAAAATTGTTACAATACACAGATGATTACATGGAATGGATATTGTACAGTCAACTGAAAATACGGGAAAATCTTGTGTTAAGATGTCTGTACAATCCAAGGAAATAAGTGGACATGCTCTTTGAGACACATTGTGGAATATTTAATTTGATAACTTAAAAACTTGCATTCCTTAATTCATCCAGTCCTTTTTTCTTCATTCATTCATTCTGATAGAAGAAGTTGTTAAAATGACTGACATGTATAAAGAAAGTTATCGTAGTGTACCAGTAAGAAGTACTATCAAAGTCATCTATTTCATACCAGTCAAGTGTTGATAATTTTAAATCAATATTTCATTCCCTCAACAATTTGGTTCTAAAAACATTCTATTTCCTCTAATTTTCTGCTGAGAATATTAAAAAATATTTTTAAAATTAGCTTCAATTGTTTAAATTTGACTAGAATCAAATCAATCTAACAACTATAAGAAAGTGCTCAAAGGTAACAATCCTATATCAAAGACACCATTTCAATATTTAATTTTGTATCTGAAGATCCCAGACACCTAGCTGAATATAGTTTCAACAAGATTTGATTCTTGATTTTCAAAAAGCTAAAAAGATGGTTCTCACTAATATGATAACTGCTTTATTATTCATAAAATATCTGATAAATTCAGGTATTCTCAAAACAATTATTCAAATATCTTCTCTAATATTTTTGCATATATCGGCCCTATCAAATTATTTTTTAAGAAAAATCAGAGTTTGGATATAAATGCATGCAATTTTGGCTTTTTTCCTTAAAAGGATTGTAAAAGGTTTTTCTAAATTTTTAAACGTTTTGTGAACACTGGTAGCATCAATTTGCACCATTCCAATCAGTTGTCTGTGGTTCCAGCGATTCCACTGAAAGGTGTATGTTCACTAACCGTCTAACCAAAAAACTGAGAATCTGGAATTTTTTAGCTCATCTAATCTGTAATGTTCCAAACTCTCCCTCCAAATTTAAGCCTTTAAATCCCTAAATCCGTAAATATCAGCGTTTGAAAGTAAAAAATATGACTCGTTTAGTAAGACTATAACTTGTATAGAAAACACATAAACAGAAAATGAAAGATAAATGTTAAGGTACGGGTATAATTGAAGGATTGTGGATTTTTCGGCAGTTCCAGTAAATCTGGCTATTTACATAGATTCAAGGCCCAAATCGATTCTCGAAAATACTTAACATTCCCCTTTAAATTTAAGCGTATGATATCACACATGTAAGTCTTCTGTGATATAAGCATATTTCGCATATCGATGCTATGAGTTTCCCAGATACACATACAAAATTTAGATAACTCTTTTGAATCCCTTTTATGTGCTTCAGAGAGTATCTAATAACATCTGAACAAGCAATTACTAGTTAATAGACCCCTTAAATGAGAAGTACCATCAGGGTCTGGTTCCTTAAACTAAGTCCAAGTCCGATATTTATAATTTCTTACTAATTCTTGCATAGACTCAAGTTGACTTAGGGTTTTAAGCACCAAATTGATCTTAAGCACAAGTCTAGGAACTGGGCCCAGATGTTTTAAAAAAAGTAAGCATGGTTTGCTTCTTAAGGTGCCCTTATACACAGAGAGTAAATGGTGGGCACTATTACGTTCGACTGTTAGCGCATCACAGGTGATTTTTGGTGTGCATTCGTTCACACGTAGTCGTGTAGAAAATATGTATCATGTTTGATATTTCTGGCCACGTGACAAATGGCACACCGTGTGCGGGATATGTGAGCTACTTTCTCAGACAAAGTAAGTATCAAAGACTGACCTATGTTAAACCTGATGTTATAAAAATATAATCAAATGAAGCCTGTATGGAGAGGAAGTTATACAAGTCAGGTTATACCAGCACATGAATTTATCATCAATCAGAAAATATTGAAAGGTTTACCAGTCGATATCGGAAGCATTTAGAAAATTTTCTGCTCCAATTCATACATCAACAATAAGCCATTTCCTTCAGATTTACGGCTAAATCAGTGGAAAATCAATTCTGATACAGTCCTTCAGTTGGTGTCAGCATCAATTTCTAAGATACAAAATGTTAAATCATTCATCTTTCAATATCTAAGAGAATAAGACAAGTGAAGAGATCAACTGAATTTTCTAAATCATATATCTATGAATTAGTATCAAATTTCAATTACTTATCATTTTTTGGATTAATGAGTTTCATGACAAAGAATCAAATTTCAAATTGGTGAATGATTAGGTATAAAATTCCCCAGTGTCTGATTTCATAGTTCCATTTTCATATTTTGTTTAACTTGCATTTTTTTTAAACAAGAAAATGATTTTTTTCGCCGAATAATTTGTGTTAAATTCAGTTTGAATGTTCTTTCTTGCTTATAGTTTTGGGCTTGTGAACCCCTCCCTACAGCTTTAAAAAAATATACCAAACAAACAGTATTAGCTATGTGGAATCTCTCAATGTACATTTCCAAATGACTTTAATCAGGCCTTCTCAATGGTGGTCTGCAAAGCCCTTTCAAATGGCCCCTCACGAGTGACCCCTTCCAAAAATGCTAGCAAGCTCTATTTGGCCTTTATATTTTTTTTCATAAAATGTATTTGGCCCTTTACAAAAATTAATTGAGAAGGCCTGACTAAACCCAAAAGAGCAAAAATATACTTTCAATCTAAAATACCATGTTTATTGTTATGAAGTCATGATGTTTTTCAATCATAATTCTGTTATTTTTGGTACCAGCAGAAGACCAAAATATAACTCATTCTAAGACAAACTAGTTTGTTACGTGACAAGCAATGGAAACATGGCAATAATAAAATGGTGTTTGAAATCTCCCACTTGTAACCTAATATTGATTGTCAGATAAAAAACATGGCTACAAATCTTCTCAACTGTACAGATGGCCTCATCCTCCATCTTGTCTAATCAATGTCAATCAAATCAAATGCACCTTTTTCTTTCAAGGAAGCTACAATCATATGAATTTTGAAGAGCAGTTTCTTTTTTAGAATCCATAAGGCAAACAAGACTACTTTATTCAAAACAAGGTTTTAAAGCGGCACACATTTAATGATTTTTGGACGGAACAGCCTACGTCTGACTTTTAATCGTGACTGGAGCACTTTTGGCGGTCGTTTTCAGAGATTCAGTCGTAAACAATATGACGCCCAATATATACCTGAAATTCAATTGGTTGACTTCAATCCAGGTCATGACAAATTTTCAGGGTGACCCGCACACTAGCCGATAAGTCACTTCAAGACGTTTTTCGATTTTACATGTTAAATATCTCCCGATCACTACCGATTTTGTCGTAGGGCTGTCGTAAAACAAAATTTTCAATCAAAAATCGTTCAATTTGCACTGGCCATAAGAGGTACAAAAGGGGTATCAGGGAGATCATACGACCCCTTGAACTTATAAAAAGAAATTATGATGAGACACAAGGCCGAAAGAAATTTACAAACATAGAGCAGTGCACGAAAGAGGAATGTTTCTGAGTGATGTATTTTCTAGGGAATTGTTTCAATCTTGTGTATAATAGTGAAATCAGATAACTAGCAAGTCAGAATATACTAGTTGGCTGCCTCCTGAGATATCTAAACTCATAAAATATGTCATAAAAACATATAGCTTGTCGTATTACTATACATTATTCATCTATCTTTTAATATAACAATATTCTAGCTTTATAACAATATATCAAGATTTGAATATTTTGTATCCTACTTTAAAGATGGCTTATCTCATAAAGAACTGATATCAGTTATAGGTGTTATAGAAGTGATGTGAAAAGTTCATAAGGTGTTATGTACAGTGTAAGTGGTCAAGCAGCATCACTCTTTAGCATTAATCCTAACAGTAAGTGGTTTGATGTGCTATTTATAATAATTTCAGTCAACGGAGGATGTTGAATCTGGAATATCAAAAACTTTAAATACGAATCGTATTTTGTCAAGTTCTGCATAATCATATAGAACATAGCGTACCATACTAGGGGTGTGGCGCCAGGCGGGGTATGCTTACTCTACTCTTGATACCACTTTTGATTATGATATACTTACTCATGTATTATTGATACAATTCCTCATTTGAAAAGTTCATAAACTGTTACCTATGTTTCGTCAAAATGTCTTTTTGGATTTCAGGTTTGGTTTTGCAGTTTGGATCGTTAGTACTTGGTTTCTTTATTATTTATACTCTCCTATAAAAGCACTATAAAGACTATGGATTTCATCATGAAAACTACAATCAATTTATTATTAAATAGAATAATTTTACTGAATGAATTTCATGGAATAACTTCTTCTAGAGATTTACATGAAAAAAATATAGTACATGAAATGAAATGAAATGAATGGAGTTTTAGGTCCTACTTTTTAGCACCTATATGGGCTAATTGAGGATGGGCAAACGCTATGTAATGTGCAATTAGGGAAATTTTGCCAGGACAGCGGCATTAGCCTGCGCTTATTTTCGATTTCCAACTGTCGAGGGATCTTTAACGTGCACAGCCAATAGCACATGGGACCCATCCCAACGACTAGACGCTTTTACCATGTCAGCCCCTCCGACCTTCATCACTGACAGGGGGAAACCGGGTTGAAAAATCCGAAGGTATCATCTCGACCCATGCCGGGATTGAACCCTGGACCTTCAGGTAAGTGAGCAAACGTCTAACTCACTGAGCCACCGCGGCTCTCTAAAAATATATAGTGAAATTCAAATTTATCACATACATTTATTAACATATTCCTGTTTGCTGATTCTGTACACTTTTAAAAAAACATTCTCTTTAGAAACACTTTGCCATGACTTGAAATCAAAATAACATTACAGCACATCCAATTTAGTTATTTCATTGAAATCAGTGAATCGGTACTTAATTTTCTTTCTTGGACTTGACCTTTAAAGTTTGCCATCCCTGGTTTTTAAATCTGTGTTTTGAATATGATTACTCTACGTGATTTTCTCTGACTCTCTGCAGTGTTTAGATTAAAGACTGAATACAGGCTGAACATTCTTACATACTTTACAAGATAGATTTTGTCCTTCACCCTCTCCCATTAAAAACACCAGATTGAGTCAAATCAGACCCTAATTTCGTTCGTTCGTTTTTTTTTAAATCCGGTTTTTTAACCACTACATTAGGGTCTGAGAACCAGGCGCGATAACAAACGTTCACTTAACTTTGACCTAACCTTAATGACCTGTTTTAACCAATCAGATCTCAATGACGTCATATGGAACAGCCAATAAAAAAACGTGTTTCAACCGAGTTCGGCACAGTACTTGAAAAAAACGAGACTATGGCAATTCGGAATGCACATATTGTTCGCGTCACAAAATCCCAGCGCTAGAGAGGGCAGAGATCTGATTGGTTAAAACAGAGGTCATTAAGGTTAGGTCAAAGTTAACGTTTGTTATCGCGCCTGGTTCTCAGACCCTAATGTAGTGGTTAAAAAAAACGGATTAAAAAAAAAATGAAGGAACGAAATTAGGGTCTGATTTTAATTAGACTGCAGATTGAGTGAGATACTGCCATTTATTTAAATGATGAAGGAATGTAAAATAAATGATATACAAATAGAAACAACAATAATCAATAAACAACAAGGCAATAAATATTCCTAAACTAATATTGAACAGTTGGGCTTAAAAATCCTTTTATGTGCCAAACACATCACTGGACAAAGCGATGTCATTTATAGCTATGAATTTTGGGAAACATGGACTCCAATGTGTACCTTTGTCAGAAATGAAATGGAGTTTAAATGTCCTGCTTTTCTGGGTACCTTAGTAAGAGAACCACCCTGTTATTCTTTTCCTTACATGACCTCAAGTAGAACCAACTGGAGGACATGAACCTGTTTAAAGTTGGAGTGTTGGTCTAGGACTATATTTTATATAGTTACAATGGACTTAATTGTCTTTCCAAACATCATAAACTACAGTAAATCAGTTATATCTAGAAATCATACCAACTAGTCATCATTAACTATCATTTATAGCCAATATTTCATTACTTTCAAGGACAAATCACAAATATAGCTATATCAACATCTTTTAATGGAAGGCAGTAAATTCAAAGTAAACTGAAAAAGAAAAAAAAAGAAAGAAACATCAAGGATAAAACTCCAAGGTTTCAACTAGGATCCTTTCCCCCAGCTGATCCTTAACCAAACCTCTTGGCATTGATCCTTCCTGAGTTATCCGTACCCATTTACAGCTGGGTTGACTGGAATTATGAGTAAAGATGACATATTCAAGGTCATCGGACTTTCACACCCCAATTGAGAATTGAACTCTCAACCAAAACAACTTCCATGGAAGTGATGTTTGTAAAGAATGACCTTCTAAGTAAACCAACTGTGCTAGATAACTCCATAACATCAATTTAAACAAGGATAACTGCAGAGGGATCTTTTAACGTGCACAGCCAATAGCACACAGGGCCTCAGTTTATTGTCCCATACAAACAACTAGAAGCTTTTTATGTTTGTGTAAAATGTAACATTTTGAACCAATCTTGTACAATTAACTGACTGTTCACTAACATATATCTTGGACCTGCTGTGCCTTACCAGGAAGCTGTCTCCTCTCCTGTTTACATCCCAATCAAAGTTCAACAAATCATGGCTGCTTCATTACCAGTAATATTCAATCTCCGGTCCTAATTGACTAAACACCCACAAATCAGACCTATTCTTCTCACTCATTTCGTCCAATCATCATCATATACCTGGGAGATTTCAGGTCATGTAAAGGTCACTTCTGCTCGTTTGAGCTTTCTGATCAATCTGACAGTATAGGAAATAGTAAGTAATAAGCTAATGTCAGCTCCAACAGTTTCCTAATGGATTTAAAGAACTATCTGTCAATAAAAAAAAGTGTCTAGAATATTTCCGAGATTTGATCTCCTTGTATTGAAATTCTATGACTAGACCTATATGTACATTCTAGACACCTGATACCACTTTTCATTATGAAATACTTAAACATGTATGATTGATAAATTCTTAATGTGAAAAGTTCATAAGCTGTTACCTATGTTTCGTCAAAATGTCTTTTCAGATTTCGGGTTTTGTTTTGCAGTTTGGATCGTTAGTACTTGGTTTCTTTATAATGATATCTCTTCTTCATCTTTACAGCATTTCTAAGACCAACATAACAAATATCTATGCCTCAACAGATGAATGGGTTACAAGACATACAATGCATGGCAGTGTGCAATGAATGAAATTTAGCATAAGCCTTGTAAGAAGATAATAGACCTTATTCACATGTCGGCCATCTTGGATCCATATAGAGGCTCATAACGCACGCAAACAAAAGCAGCGTCTTGCCACTGCAGAAAAATCACCACCTTGATGTCTTTAAAGTCACCTTATCAAGTCCCACTAACTCAAACCTAATCAAATTTTACATCGTTAAAATCGGAATTAATTATGCAATTTTTTACAATACTTTCAGATGAATTGTTTCTTCACATATTTCTGAGAAAGGGGCCGAAAAGGCAGTTTTAGACCATTTTCTCGCTGTTGATATGATGATTAGTGACGTCATATTTCTTTCATTCATTCGATGTCATATTTTATAAATGGGTTGACGTCATTTGCGTTAAGAACCTCGGTTTCTAAGCGGTAAAAGCGAGGCGTGAATAAGGTCTATAAGCTCCTTTTTCAAAACACAGTTTCTAAACTTAATTTTAAGATCTGCACAACCAGTGTGACAATTTTCAGTACAATGAAATACTTTTTTCTGAATTTTAGAAGATGAAAATTATATTTGTTCACTCTTGGAAGAGTATATAAATGTCATGACCTCAATTAAAACTTACAGAACCGTTATAAAAATTATTTCAAAATGACAAATTTAGCCAATATAAGAAAGATTGACTGATCATATTAATTTGTATCAGCTCATCGAGTTCTGTAACTTGCCATATCTCTTAGCTGATAAGATAGTAAATTGGTGTAAGAAAAGAAATTTCTATTATTGATTTTTCTTCACCGAATCAATATAAGCCATAAGTTGAACAATAAAATACAACCTTTAACTACTAATATCCTGTACTTTCTTATCTACATTCTTAATCAATCTTATACTCTAATACTGACACCAGTGTTAAAAACAATTCTAGTTCAAACTTCACAATAATTTGTCTCATCTGTCTGTTGCCTTCTAAATCAATAGTTTTGGTGATCTTTCTTGAGTAACTGGAACATTGGATGGTGAATGAAAATCAAGCAAAAGAATGCTTTTATCAAGGCTGATGTCAAAAGATTTTGCAAAAAAATTACTTCTTGCTGATATATGCATAAGACTTAAATGAAGGCAATCATAATATATGACTATTGTAGTAATATACAATAATATTCAAATCACTTCAAATTATACCTATATTCTATTCTTCCACGCCAAAAAAAAAAATCTACATTATTCAAATTTCAACGTGATCAAAATATTCATGCATTTATCATAACCTTTAATGTAGATGTCGACAAATATATATAAAAGAGGTTATATACCATTGCTATTTAGTATTCATGGTTCAATATGTCTCCACTGAAGTGAAGATAAAATAGAATTTCTAATATTGACGGTAACAATTTAAATTCCTAGTGAAAAATCGCGAAGAATAGTCTCATTTCCTTTCCGTCCTGATTTCTGTTCTATTCTATTAGATTTATGATATTTACATTTCTCTCTCTACCAAACAATATCTAATAAAACAGATAACATTCGTTCTGGCTCCAACTTAACTCTTGTTCATTGCATAAATTCTACCAGAGAGTCGTCAAATTCATTTATCTTTTTCTACGTAGTAAAACCACTGACAGATTACAAGATAGAAATTTGTAGTCAGTGTGAATGTTGAACTGTTGAAGTGATTTAGACAAGATTCTAGAATATCAATGAAGATGAATAATTGAACAAGATTTAAAGGGGAACAGTCTGCTTTTTCAGGGTTGATTTGGGTCTTGAATACATGTACTTTTGAAGTAGACCTGCATCTTTTCATATATATAATACTAAAAACACTTTTTATTTTTATTTCAAGTCGAATTTTTAAATTACAAACGCAAATAATTATGGACACACATGGATTTGTAAACTAATATTCAGCTGTGAACACTATCAATGATTAACTTATCTAAAAATTTCTCAGATATGAAGGTATTATTGATTGAACACATGGTGAACATGCACCTTTAAAATGTTGAATTCAAATTATCCAAACCCAGAACAACATACTCTCTCCACAAGGAGATCAAAATGTCAGTCTACAATAAGATTAAAAAGACCTCTTCAATTTCTAACTTATTACTATGATAATTGCTCTTGTTTAAAAAGTTTGCTTGATTATAGAGCCTACAAATTCCACTTCCAAACCAGCAATTAGCCTACAAATTCCACTTCCAAACCAGCCATCCTTTGGTGAACTGATGTATATCTAATAAAAATCTCTACAAGCAAAACATTTCTATTAAACTTCCTCTGAAGTCTTCACAGTCTTCACTCCCATCAACTGTCAATCCAGAACATGACATTCCCCCAATTCCCCTTCCTACTTCCCTCTGCAGCTATGAACCTACGTATGTTATGTCTTTAATCCCTGGTTGGCAAGACAGAGGAATAACAGGGATTTCAAACCAAAACATGACATTTCCCCAATCCCTCCCCACTTCAGCTATGAACCTACGTATGTTATGTCTTTAATCCCTGTTTGACAAGACTAGAGCAATAACAGGGATTTCAAACCAAAACATGACATTCCCCAATTCCTTCCCACTTCCCTCTGCAGCTATGAACCTACGTATGTTGTGTCTTTAATCCCTGTTTGACACAGGGCTCGAAATGTCGCCTATCTACCTGTCGCCGACAGGTAGATATTCCACTCGACAGGTGGAAAAAAAAGTTGCCTGTCGCCGGCGACAAGTAGAAAAGTCAATAAAAAACATATCAAAGTATGTGTTTTCGCCGTTATCCCATATATTTTATTTAGAATGGACGAAAATCTTAATCGAAATCAAAATGCGCATTGATAATCATATATTTTCGTTTCGATTTCTCCGCGAATTGTTTAGGTCGGAAGTAGATCATTTGAATCAATGAGTTACGTCCCGTCGAAATAGTCTCGCTTGAAAGGTCACTCAAAAGGAATACTTGATTAAATAAATTGGGTTCATCCCACGTGGTTAATCCCCGATATATTATAACTCTTAACCGCTGGTCCACCTCGATCTACCAATGGCCATTTCATTGAAGCTCGGGCTATTATTTAATTAAAACTCGGAGAATCATGGTTGAATTGGTTGATATTATTTGTACTCGTGAAATAAAATCAACTTGTTTGATCATCATTTTCAACATCCAGTATTGCAGGGTACGTTCGATGCACAGTGCTTTACCCGTGTCGTGTTTTATCACTGGAATTATAAGAGGTATTTGGAACAAAGAATCGAACGCACCCATCTCGCAGATTCCCGATATATTTATTTGTAAACAATAACAATTTTTCTCCCGATTCGTGATTTTTTACCCTTTTTTATTTGAGATGATATTACGGACAGTGACATCACAAGATAGCCTATGCGTATTGCAAATATTGGGCCAGTGTTGAATAAAAGTTAGGTAAAGAAGGACAGGCAAACACTTTGACTGACAGGTGAAAAAAATTTTGACCTGTCGCTTGCGACAGGTAACATTTTTTGCAATAACAGGGATTTCAAACCAAAACATGACATTTCCCCAATCCCTCCCCACTTCCCTCTGCAGCTATGAACCTACGTATGTTATGTCTTTAATCCCTGTTTGACAAGACTAGAGCAATAACAGGGATTTCAAACCAAAACATGACATTTCCCCAATCCCTCCCCACTTCAGCTATGAACCTACGTATGTTATGTCTTTAATCCCTGTTTGACAAGACTAGAGCAATAACAGGGATTTCAAACCAAAACATGACATTCCCCAATTCCTTCCCACTTCCCTCTGCAGCTATGAACCTACGTATGTTATGTCTTTAATCCCTGTTTGACAAGACTAGAGCAATAACAGGGATTTCAAACCAAAACATGACATTCCCCAATTCCTTCCCACTTCCCTCTGCAGCTATGAACCTACGTATGTTATGTCTTTAATCCCTGTTTGACAAGACTAGAGCAATAACAGGGATTTCAAACCAAAACATGACATTTCCCCAATCCCTCCCCACTTCCCTCTGCAGCTATGAACCTACGTATGTTATGTCTGTAATCCCTGTTTGACAAGACTAGAGCAATAACAGGGATTTCAAACCAAAACATGACATTTCCCCAATCCCTCCCCACTTCCCTCTGCAGCTATGAACCTACGTATGTTATGTCTGTAATCCCTGTTTGACAAGACTAGAGCAATAACAGGGATTTCAAACCAAAACATGACATTTCCCCAATCCCTCCCCACTTCCCTCTGCAGCTATGAACCTACGTATGTTATGTCTTTAATCCCTGTTTGACAAGACTAGAGCAATAACAGGGATTTCAAACCAAAACATGACATTCCCCAATTCCTTCCCACTTCCCTCTGCAGCTATGAACCTACGTATGTTATGTCTTTAATCCCTGTTTGACAAGACTAGAGCAATAACAGGGATTTCAAACCAAAACATGACATTTCCCCAATCCCTCCCCACTTCCCTCTGCAGCTATGAACCTACGTATGTTATGTCTGTAATCCCTGTTTGACAAGACTAGAGCAATAACAGGGATTTAAAACCAAAACATGACATTTCCCCAATCCCTCCCCACTTCCCTCTGCAGCTATGAACCTACGTATGTTATGTCTGTAATCCCTGTTTGACAAGATTAGAGCAATAACAGGGATTTCAAACCAAAACATGACATTCCCCAATTCCTTCCCACTTCCCTCTGCAGCTATGAACCTACGTATGTTATGTCTTTAATCCCTGTTTGACAAGACTAGAGCAATAACAGGGATTTCAAACCAAAACATGACATTTCCCCAATCCCTCCCTACTTCCCTCTGCAGCTATGAACCTACGTATGTTATGTCTTTAATCCCTGTTTGACAAGACTAGAGCAATAACAGGGATTTCAAACCAAAACATGACATTTCCCCAATCCCTCCCCACTTCCCTCTGCAGCTATGAACCTACGTATGTTATGTCTGTAATCCCTGTTTGACAAGACTAGAGCAATAACAGGGATTTCAAACCAAAACATGACATTTCCCCAATCCCTCCCCACTTCAGCTATGAACCTACGTATGTTATGTCTTTAATCCCTGTTTGACAAGACTAGAGAAATAACAGGGATTTCAAACCAAAACATGACATTTCCCCAATCCCTCCCTACTTCCCTCTGCAGCTATGAACCTACGTATGTTATGTCTTTAATCCCTGTTTGACAAGACTAGAGGAATAACAGGGATTTCAAACCAAAACATGACATTTCCCCAATCCCTCCCCACTTCAGCTATGAACCTACGTATGTTATGTCTGTAATCCCTGGTTGGCAAGACAAAGCAATAACAGGGATTTCAAACCAAAACATGACATTCCCCAATCCCTCCCCACTTCCCTCTGCAGCTATGAACCTACCTATGTTATGTCTGTAATCCCTGGTTGACAAGACTAAAGCAATAACAGGGATTTCAAATTGATCATGTAACAATTGATTTGTATTTGAGATAGATTGTTACTATCCATTATCACTAGTCTCTGTGGATTAGGATGTGTTCTGTTGTATCTTAAAATGACTAGGTTTTGTCTGAGGTTATTGTTTATATAAAGTGAAACCAGTCAGCGGTCTGTTTTTAATAATCAAACAACTAGCTGCAATTTATCTTTGTGATCTTGTTGCATTTTTACATTAGACTATTACATACATTGAATAGGAAAAAATAAAAACATTTAATCAAAAAAATCCATGTCTTTCTTTTGCACATCTCGAATACAATTCTAGAAAAAGGGATAATATTACATCCATGTACCTATAGGCAAGAAATTTTTGTTAAGGGCCAAATGCATTTTTTGTTTGAAATATAAGAGGGCCATAAATAAATATACAAATAAATATAGAGCTTAGAAAGCAAAGCGTTTAAGCAGATAGGGTTCATTTTTTAAGGGCCATTTTGGGTATCGTGGGCCGCCATTTGAGAAGGCCTTTTATAGACCTACATCCAACACAGAAAGTATCCATGACATATTGTTACACTTTTGCTCTGAACCTTTCACTCATTAGGTTGATGCCTTCATTTTTAAAGTTTTTATCTTCTGGCATTAAACAAGATTTAGTGACCCTAATAAATTTGACTCTATAATTGAAGAGTGGAAGTGAAGATTAAAAGTAAGTCTAATAAAAGAAAGTAATAATGGTATTAAATCAGTGTGACCGGTACTATCAGAATAATAAACCAATCACTAGTCAACTACTAAAATCACCTCTAAACCTCTCACTATCACCCAATAATCACATTTAATTTCAAGTTGGATACACCAGTGAGCTGGAAAGAAGATGGTTTATAAACCTATAGGTGGTAGGTAGTGATGCCTAGTGATTTTTTCAATTCAGCTTCCCGCTTAATTTTTCTACGTGAAGAACTGTAATGCAAGTTTAGAACTTCACCTGAAGATAACAATTTAGATTGTTGAAACGTTGTGTGTAATAAAACTAAGGAGTATATATACCATAAAATTGTGTTCCGTTGATCTCTACCCCTAAATGTCGCTTAAGGATTAAGTTTAGAACAGTTGACAGAATTTCCCATGGTTTTTGTCAATGGTGGCACTATCCAGTTTTCAGACCAAACAATAATTGTTTCTACAAAATATCTCTAATAGTTTTTGTAAATGTGTATTACACAACTTGTGGGTCAATAACTGTGTTTCCACTGACATAAAAAGCCGGCTTTAATAAGCTAGCTTTATTGTGCTTCCACTGACAAATTACCAAACCATTACGGTTCAGGTAATGGTTCGGCAATTGAAGATTTAGCGTTCAACAATTTATTGAGCTTTCTTTTACTGAGTTGAAACACAAAAAGCTGTCTTTTTCTCGTTCGGCAATAGGGGGTGAGCACTGTTTACTAGTAGAGTAAATGGTAAGTCTTGTAGATCGCTTGCAGTCAATAATTTGTAACTTTATGCTCGAGACCAAAGTCGTTCAGGAACCTGAAAAACTCAGTTTAAACAATAAAGCTAGCTCTAAAAGCAGTAATTGTAGAGTGATTTTTATTTTTTTTCTATGCAAATTTAACCAGGGCAAAAAATGTAGGCATGTGACAGTCAACCATCCTCAAGTTTCAGTTGGTAATGCCAAAGGCACAGAATATATGACAGTGACATTCCAACTTGAATTAAAGTTAATCAGATTGAGAGAAAGTAGTAATTGTATAATGGAAACTAGGACTTCAATATTTAACCTGTTCTAATTAACTCAGAATAGAAACATAGATAAAAGACTTCAGTGTGATTTAATTGGATTCACTAGACTTAAATCATACCTTGGCAGGAATTCACTTTTGATACTGAACCCATAAAGGAAACCAAAGTGGCTGGGCAAAGTTATAGTAGCTTGCTGAGAGGCTGAGGATACTATAAATCAAAAGGAATATTGACCCGAATTGCCCTCAGATAAGCTACAGGTTCTGTAAGTTAAGACACCACACTGAAACTTGATTAGTCTTAAAGGGTAACACTCTGCACTTATGGGGGTATGATTTACGTCTTGCATATCTTAATGATCTTGGTTGCTGCAAATCCACTAAAACTAATGCATTTTATTATGTCACTAGTGATCTGCATAAATATCAATAGTAGCTTTCAGTGGATCTACGGTAGCGATGTCATAAAACGCATTTATTTCCCTTAAATCCATACATTAGTTATCCATAAGTTATATACATGTATTGAAGTCCTAGTTTCCATGCAATTATAGGTTTTGTAACATAAATGATGTTTTTTCCTTTGATGTTTTTGAGAAATAATTTGCTTAAAATGTGTGTTTGAGGAAAACTGTGGTGTATAAACAGCAAATTTGTGTTATTGCATTCTTGGGTAATTTGACATGAAAGCCATATAGAATCTAATAGGAAAAAATGAGTGAAATAACCAACTAAGTTATTGCACTCGCAGTAGCTCCGCCCCTTTTTGGAAAGACATCCCCTTTGCAGACGAAAATGAAACGTGCACGAGCTTCAATTTCATTGGATTAAAGAGTAACGTGATCGATGCTGTCATAACTTTTAAGCTGTCAATCATATTTATGTTACAAGTAATATATACCACGTGACTTACTCATTAACATATTTAAACAAACTCATCCTAACGGATTCGTTTGTTTAAATATGTTAACTCGTAAGCACCGTGGTATATATAGTACTTGTAAGTTCAAATGAGCAGAAGTGATAGACCATCTGTCCCAGTAAAACCTCTAGCTGCACATAATATGTTTATAAATGACTTCATTAAGTGATATAATAAGGTGAATAAACAAGTGGTTGCCTAGCAATATACGCCCACCTTCCTTATAAATTTTTTGAGTATATCAAGAGCATTCCCCAAATGGTGTCAAATCGTATCAAAAATATAACTTGTCAAAAATATAGTTTATATCTTTTGATAACTGTGGTCTCTTTCACGTTCACAAGTCATTTATAACATATTTTAAGTGTAAAACTCCGTAAATATTTGTCGAATCGATTCAGAATTCAAACTTGTCCAAGATTTTATGAATATTATCCTACACACAAAAGTTTATTAAATTCCTACCACAACTGTGGTCTCTATCACGTTCACAAGTCATTTTTAACATATTTTAGGTGTAAAAAATATTTGTTGAATCGATCCGGAATTCGAACTTGTCCATGATCTTATGGATATAATCCTACACACAAAATTTTATTCAAATCAAACCAGAACTGTGGTCGCTATTGCGTTCACAAGCCATTTTGAACACATTTTGGGTGTAAAACTCTGTGAATTTTTGTCGAATCGAACCCAAATTCGAACTTGTCCGAGATCTTATGAATATAATCCTACATACTAAATTTTATTCAAATCCAACCAAAACTGTGGTCTCTGTCGCGTTCACAAGCCATTTTTAACATATTTTGGGTGTAAAACTCAGTGAATTTTCGTCGAATCGAACCCAAATTCGAACTTGTCCGAGATCTTATGAATATAATCCTACATACAAAATTTTATTCAAATCTAACCAAAACTGTGGTCTCTATCGCGTTCACAAGCCGTTTTTAACACATTTTGGGTGTAAAACTAAGTGAATTTTTGTGGAATCGAACCCAAATTCAAAATGTCCAAGATCTTATGAATATAATCCTACATACAAAATTTTATTCAAATCCAACAGAAACTGTGGTCTCTATCGCGTTCACAAGCCATTTTAACGTATTTTGGGTGTAAAACTCCGTGAATTTTTGTGGAATCGAACCCAAATTCAAACTTGTCCAAGATCTTATGAATATAATCCTACATACAAAATTTTATTCAAATCCAACAGAAACTGTGGTCTCTATTGCGTTCACAAGCCAATTGTGGACAGACGGACGGACCGACAGGGGCGACGGCAATATACAACCACATTTCAATGTGGGCGTATAAAAACTATGCTTTGCTGCCAGAAAACTTTGTGACTTTTTATTCCATTGACACATGCCACTGCTAGTCATGACTGTGGCATATGTCACATGATTTTAGTATGGACAGCTGTCAATTTGAAACCACCAATTTTCCTATGTAAATGGATAACTCTACCCTGACTTTTTGGCATTTTGATGAATCTTTGCATCCACTATCAGATTTTGAATTATTTTGTTATCCGTGGATAGAAATCTAGCCTAAAAAATCTTTAGGACTTTAAATGACTGTAAGTTTATCAGATTCTGTTCATCTTGTGCTGTAAAAATATATAGGAGTGTCATTCTCTGTATAACTTATGTTATCCAATCTTAAACAAACATTAATGTGACATAAAAAAACAGAAAGTAAGAAACATCTATATTTAACAAGGTTAACAACTTCGGTTCCCATGAGGATTTTTTCTCCCTGCTGGTCCTTGGCCAAACTTCTTGGCATTGATCTTTCCCGGATTATCCATACCAATTTACAGCTGGGTGGACAGGAATAATGAGTTAAGATGAAACATACTTTCACACCCTGATCGAGAACCAAACTCTCAAACACACAACCAACATTTGCTCGATTGAGAACTGAAATCTCAAACACACAACCACCATTTGCTGTATACAAGCAATAAAAAGATACATGTTAATTTCAAGGCAAGGTGTCAACAGTATCAGATATTGTTCATCATAAAATACGAGTGAACGTAAATTGTAGGTGTTAGAAGGTATATCTAATGTTGTATACATTAGACTTGTGTAGTAATAAAATTGGTTCTGCTCCAATAAACTGACTTATTGAGGGCACAATATCTTGTAAATCTTTCCTTTTATATACTCTTATTTTCTAGCAATTAAAATCATATCTTTACATTTGAATGCACTTAGTAAGACTCACCTCATTTTAACTTAAAAATTATCTTTTGACAAACGAAAAGTTTAGTGAAGCCAATTGTACATCATAAATAAATGTTATTTACAATCGGAAATTTGAAAAATTATTTATCTCTAGGGATTATTTGATCAATTTATTGCAATTTAAAACGCAATATTACATTCATAACAAAATACAAGACAATATTATGGAATATAACTCACTCCTTTTATAAAGATAGGCACACAACGTTTCAACACAATGTATGTGCCTAACTTTATTAAAGATATATTCCATAATATTGTCCTGTGTTTTGTTATATATGCTCCTCGCTTCTACATGTCGTTCAAATCTTATATTAAAATATATCTAATATTACATTTATGAACAAAATACCCTGAATGCTCAAAAATTCTTCCTGTTGCATACTTTTTTTCAGTGTTTCACCCTTGGTTTTTCATGAAGCTATATTTCAAATCAGAGGGTTTGAATTTGTGGCACTAAAACCTAATATTATGTCACATAAATTTTGCAAGAGAAAGAAGGTGGGGGACCACAAGTATTCACCAATACTTTAACAATATCTGCTGGCAATTGTTATCATAATCTGCCAACACTTGGTAAATATACATGTTTAAGTTATTCATACGAAGCTAGGATCAATAAATCTGAATTTCCAAATTAATGAAAACAGGAAATAAGAGCTTGAAACCAAAGAAAACATCAAAGACTCTCCATTTGACAAACAACAAATCTGAGACAAAACAAGATTGAAAATAAGATTGAAACAATGGCTACCACAACTATTCTAGTCACTCCTTATAATACCTATAAACTCTAACTGATATGGTCAACTTAAAGGGATTGTAAAGAGGTTTTCTAAACTTTGTATGTGTATCCGGGACACTGGTAGCATCAATTTGTGCCATTCCAATTTCCATTCTGACATCTGTGATTCTTGCAATTCCACTAAAACTAACACGATTTATGACAGTGATCTGCATAGATAACAATAGTAGCTTCCGGTAGATAACTCTCAGTGAAACGTGTTAGTTTTGGTGGAATTATGATGAATGGAAATTGGAATGACGCAAATTGATGCTTTCAGTGTCCCCGATACACATACAAAGTTTAGAAAACCTCTTTACAATCCCTTTAAAGTATGAAATGCTTGTAAATGATATCTTCATTTTAAAAAGAGGCTAGCCTGACATATGTGGTTTAACTTTTAAGCGCTTTTAAATTATTGTATATAAACATATAGTTTTCTGGATTTATCAGATTATTCAGGTAATCTGTTGTGTAGCTATGCCACCAGGTAAGTCCCCCGATGAATATATACTCCTATTGACCAAGTTTGAACATATTTGTTCATTCTAAGGTGTTGTATTTCTTTAAATAAATCAAGGCCCAAATCAAGCCCCGAAAATATTGATTGTTCACTTTTAACAAAATTATCAAGTACAAATGTGTCTGACCATAGGTCACTGTAACCAGGGGGTATAGTAGGGTAATCATGATGATATAACACTGTATAGACAGTTAAAACTCAAGGTAATAAGAAAATATTCCCTGTTGAATGTCTAATAGAGATAAATAATTGAAAGAGATTGTCTGAGTTGTGGTGATTGTAGATAATATCTCTTTGACTTGTAATACAACTACAGTCTATATAATTCTCATTTTAAACTTCATTTCTATCTTATTTCTTCTTCTGTATTCCATCAATGGAAAACTAGTTCAATTCTCTAGTTGCATAAGGTATTTCTATAGAATCATCTTTTTATTATTAGTCATGGATCCCTTTTCAAAAGTTACCTCACTGGCACAATATAAGAGGATGGTGAATTGACTTCATCTGGACAATTAATAGTGCTGGCACGATATATTAGTATCATATTGTGGCATGATTAGCAATATCAATCAGCACTACTGGACAATGCTTACAATAAAGATTCTGGACCACAGCAATGTACGCCCACAGCAGCATGCAGATGTAAAAACAAAAAATATATGGAAGATATTGGACCACAGCAATGTATATATGCCCACTTCTGCATTATATTGTAAGCAAAATGCCATTTTCAAAGCTTTGTGATTTCAGGTTCTGTTCTTGTATTGAAAATTGTATCCATGTCAGTTTTAAAATCATATATTCTATTGATAAAGTCAGTATTCTTTAACAATAATGTAACAAAATTCGAACTTGACCTTTGTTTCATGAATATGTATGCATATACCAAATTTTATTTGATTCCTTCAAACACTCTAGTTTTTAGTGTTTACGAGCAATTGATGTTGATAGAAGCACATACGTACACATACGGTACCACATTTCTTTTGATTCCATCAAAAACTCTAGTTTTTAGAGGGTTTACAAGCAAATGTTGACAGACGGACGAACGGACTGACGGACAGACAGGGGTGCCCACAATATACGTCCACATAAAAAGAGATGTGGGCGTATAAAAACCTTCAGAAGCCAGATTAAGTCAGTAAGTTAAATACTTTTCTTAACTAATCCCTTTATTAGATAAAATACGGCAATCCACCTAACCAAATAAATTTACTCTTTGTTGTTGATATTGATAAGGAAAACTTGAAATGAGTAATAGGACTATTATTATAGGAATGGTCACTATTAGTACATAAATAATGAATCATCTGAGAATATGCCACTATGAAATATAATTGATATATGGAGGGAATATTAATGGACATAGGATTAAACTGGGAAACAGAATGATGTCGAGACATAGGAAATCATTAACGCTACAATATAAACCAATTTTAATTCTCTTTCTTGACATGATGCATTCGTAATGATGTTTGTTTTTTGGTGCCATATATGACATTTTATATTAATTTAGGTTTTAGGGGTTGAATGCCAACACCAGACATACTTTAGAAAGCAATGGCTTAGGCATCAGAATTTTTCTTATCTTGAGGAGAATTCAAATCGAAGCACACAATCGCCTAGCAGACGGCAAATAAACTTGCTTCCTACTGACAAGTATTTTTTAAACATAACTTATGCATATACCCAATGTTTTTTTTTACATTGGGTATCAAATCTGAGAATTTACACAATGTTTTGGATATTATCTGCATCACGATTTCGGGCTTTATTTACACAGGCCATTGTGGCTCCAGAGGAAAGAAAAATACAAGGTTATTAGTCTAATTGATAAGGCTGTAATAAGAGAAATTGGTCAAATTACAAGTTATATGCATTGATAATAGACGTCTGCTATTATTCTAATTGAGTTATAAGAGTAGCCATTGATCAATTTACGTGGACTGAGAGATTAAAGAAGACTTAATTCACACGGATATTATCAATATTGTACACTGACCATCTAGTGACCATTGACTGACTAGCCAGTCCTATCATTGATTGATGATATCACACATCAGACAGACTATCTCTAACTTTATATTGAAACTCTTCAGTCAATGTGTGTTTGCTCAGCTCAAGCAGAAAATGGCCTTTCTTCTGAATGCGATGTTACTAGGATATAATTGGATCACCAGCAAGTTTTTAGTCATTTCTTTGTTCACAATCACGTCATACTCAGTACAATGGCTTGATTCCATTTTTTCCACAAAGATAAATCACTATTGCCCATGCCATAAACAAGCATACATTCCCACTGGTATCATACTTAAAGACAGGGTCCAGCGCTAAACGATATGGTACCCCAATGATGTGTTTACCTATCAATAACTGAACAAAAAAAAAATTAGGTGAATTGGTTGAACCATTCTCCTGTTATTAGCAAATAACTCCAAAACTCACCTTTATCAATTCATCAAAAAGTCAGAAATTTGACCTTTGACCGATGACGTCAGTTGTGTGAGACGTAACACTGAGCTTATGAGTTCTACTGCAGTAACTACATGAAGCTGACGAATTCACTGTCGATAAGACAATGAAAACATGATCATAAATCGGTATCAAAGGCGCGATTTTTGCCATAGATTAAATTTTAGTGCAGTGGGTATGCATTTTACTAAATATAAACTTGTTTACTAGCAATATAGTTGCGATTTTATTCGATTGGGGTCTAGATGGTCTAAAACTAAAGTCAAAGTAAAATGGCGAGATCGCTACTTTACCATCACGTAATTTAAAACTCCTACTTTTAATCCAAACATTCTCATAAAAGCATGTTACTGATCATAAAAGGGGAAATGAATCAGCTATTTAGAGATATTTTCAAATATTTTTTATCTGAACGCATTGTCGAGATTTTTCAGTTTGAAGTTGACATTTCGCTTGCCGCATGTCATTCCATTTTTCTCCCTCGTCTTCGATTTCCCGGTGTCGTGCCCGCCGGTTGATATACTGAACTCGAACTGTAAAAACAAAATTCTAATTCTAAAGAATTTTTCTGGATACATAATCCACTAAGCTTACGGATCTTTCATGTGAAAATAGCGTGGAATATCTACGGCCTTCCCGCTTCGGTAATTTAGGCGGCCTACATTGAAATGAAAGCTTTGGCCTAGTCTAGTTCGCTAAATATTTCAATATTTCAAGGCACTATAAGATATTGTTGCACAGAATTTATAATCCTGGTATACTTGCAGAATTGACCTTTAATTTTTAAAACATTCGTTGAGCCAAATCGCGAGAAAAAATTGATATGTGTAAAAAAACTTTCCCGTAAAAAGTGAACAAACTCGAGGTGCCATCTTGCCTCAATGTTTATGTAATGTGTTTCTTGATCAACAAGACGTAAGTCAATAAGCCCACAATGATGATAAGGGTCTGGATGTTTCTGTCTACGCACTCTTACATCGGTAATGAAATGACCGACTGCCGAAAATTCGACTTCAAATTGCCGTTTCTCGGAAACACATGCCTATAAAAATTATTCATAGATATCGCGCTTTTAACGATGTATGACCTGGTTTGATGTGAATTTTATGGATTCTGGTATGAGCTGTTAAAGACGTGAAGGTTGAGAGGCCGGCCTATCATCATACTCTATGACTATGTAATGTAGGTCAATCAACACTACGACTTTCCATGTGTTTTTCTCCTCAATCGGGGTCTAAATGAAATAAGTATGATGTTGGTATGGTTAAATTCCTCTATCTGTTATATTCCACATCACATATACGTTAACAAATAATACATGGCCTATTGAGAATGAATTTATGTCAATATGAAAACAGCCTTCTTACCGCTTCAATATAGACGTCATTGACGATGTGTTCCACAAGTGACGTCACACGTGGATTTTAACTAAAACCGGATGTTAGGCTTTTCACTGATTAGTTTTTCTCAGGCAGGTGGAAATGGACACTTTGAGTTACGATTTCTCAAAAACTACTGGATGGATTTTCATGAATTTTTTTTTAATGTCTTCTAAATTGTCCAATGCTTTACAGTTAAAAAAATCGTTGAGCGCTGGACCCTGTCTTTAAAGCAAATATCATATTAACTGGACAATGATCTCCAGCAAGTATCCAATCATGGACACCTGCACTTGTAGTGAGATTATTGTCTTCATCTGATATAAACTAGGCCAAGATTATAATTACTTGTGGGGCTTCCACTGATCATTAATCAATTATAAATTCTTGAAATGGAATTTCATGATACCTTAAATTTGGATTTGGACTCCCATAGAGCACATTGTCTAGATGACGTAATGGAAACAATCTAAAACAGATTAAGCAAATTGCCTTTAGAAGATCTACTTATAAGTAGGTATTATGGTTCTGTCTGACAAGTTTAAGAATGATTCTAGAAATTTAAGACAGCTATTAATGTAATGTATGGATAAGAACTGAAGTAGAAATTGAAAAGGTTTAAATATGACAACAAGTCCTATAGAAGTCTGGTACTATTTAACAATAATAAAATAATCTATTTTCTAAACATGTACCATTGATTTTTTTGATACCATCTTTAGATCAAGACTCTTAACATTGAGATATGAAGTCGTCTGGTTAATATCTAAAGAGGAAATGACGATGATGAACCTTACCAAAGTCCACTGCCACTATGATGTTTCATCCAACATCATCTTTGAATTCAAAATTATTATGAAAATAAGTTACATAATTACTCTGTGTTCAATCTGATTTGGGGCTACATGCATTTCAACAGAATTATTTTAATCTGTTAAAATATGTAGCATGCATGCACCTCCTAAAATGAAAAATCAGTATAATCCGATATATATTCTTAGAGATTATTAAAGTGATATTGAAAAAAAGCTAAAAAAGCTAAAAATAATTTTAAGTATTTTTCAATAATTTTGTATTTTTAAGGATAATTATTTAATTTGGTGGATTTATTTCATTATTAAGGGATTATTACAGCAGGTAAATCCACTGATATTGACAAGAATTAAAATTTGTATAAGAGTGTAATTGCCAGGAACCTATTCAACCACCATGCAGTCTAATTAAAATCAGACCCTAATTTCGTTTCGTTCGTTTTTTTTAAATCCGTTTTTTTAACCACTACATTAGGGTCTGACAACGAGACGCGGTAACATTTGTTCACGTTAACTTTGACCTAACTTTAATGACCTTTGTTTTAACCAATCAGATCTTTGCCCTCTCCTGCGCTGGGATTTTGTTCTCGAACAATAGGTGCATTCTAGGATTCCTAAGTGCTGTAGACTAGTTATTAGGTCATTTTTATCAAGGTTAGGTCAAAGTTAATGTGAACGTTTGTTACCGCGTCTCGTTCTCAGACCCAAATGTAGTGGTTCAAAAACCGGATTTAAAAAAAAACCGAACGAAACGAAATTAGGGTCTGATTTTAATTAGACTGAACCACCATGACAATGAACATCAAAGATCATAATAGAACATGTATAGATGAGTTATTAAAATAGAATAATAGTTAATTAATAGTAAAGTGATATGTGATAGCAGGTGTCTTGGTACATAATTAATCAATACTGGACCCTTACAACCATCCATCTACTTCTAATACAATGTCATTTGAATATAGAATACAATTCACTCTTAAGCTTTGATGTCTAAGAAGCCTTTCCCGAGTGCTATTTTATTATGAACCTTAAAGGCCTCGGTTTTCAACTGGTTTTCACAAGTGCTCCCGATGAAATGACCGTGTCCCCTGAATTGAGGAAGTCATCAAAAACATGCAATTTTGAAGCATGATCAAGTGACAGTATTTTGATATGTTGCTGACAATGAACATTGCATGCATATCCACCCAGATAATACACAATATTATCAAGTTTTTTTATACCTACTATAGGTCAGTTTGTGACCCCAGTCTTGGACATGTTCCAAAGTTGAAAACCCAGGCTTAAAGGGATTGTAAACAGCTAGGTTTTCTAAATTGTGTATGTGTATCTGGGACACTCGCTGCATCAATTTGCAGTGTTCAAATTTTCAATCAGACATCTGTGGTTCCAGAAATTTTACTTCAACTAACTCGTTTTATGACATTTTGAACCGTGAAATATATCTGTATCACAGAAGACCTTCACGATTTGTGACACCATGGAAGTGAAATTGCTGGAACATCAGAATTGGAATGGTGCAATATGTTGCTATAAATACAAACATTAGAACACATGAAGAATATAGGAAACCTTTTTACAATCCCTTTAAGCTTTGATGTCTTAAGTGCTATTTTATTATGAACTTAAAATTTTCCATCACTCAAACTATAAGAGACAATGTTTTTGTACTAAATCCAATAGCAATCTAACCACTCAATATTACCATGATGTCAATGAAATGTTGAAAGACTTCTGTTAAGAATTTCAAAGCTATTTCAATTCCAATTGGCCATCTTTGAAGACAAGAGAAATTATTGATGGTTGAAAAACATTCCTTTCTAATAACAACAGATCTCATTCATGACACTGAATTTACCACCATGTTACATCTGATTTATGTAAAGGGATTGTAAAGTGGTTTTCTAAACATTGTATATACATATCGAGGACACTGATAGCATCATTTTGCGCCATTCCAATTTCAATTCTGACGTCTGAAATTCTTGCAATTCTACTAAAACTAACCTGTTTTATGAGTTCACTGTCAGTGATCTGCATACATATCATTAGAAGCTTCCGGGAAATGAATGACGTCAGAAAACGTGTTTGTTTTGTGAAATTGCAAGAACCACAGACGTCAGAATGGAAATTGGAATGGCGCAAATTGATGCCATCAGTGACCTTGATACACATACAAAGTTTACACTTTACAATCCATTTAACACAAAAAATAACTTAGTTTTTATACAGAATTATTCAAAAATAGCTAAAACTCCTTTTAAAGGGATATGTTCACCATTTGTTTGACCAATAAAGCTTAAGCTTAGCTAATCCTATTCGATAACTCTCCCTACTTTTCTGCAAAGAATGATCAGAAACACCTGAGCAGTTTTCATTAAATTCTGTTGAGTCTGCTTTATCTTAATTCAAGGACGATAATCGGGACTATAATATACTTTAAATTGCTTTCTCCACTAATGGGAATTTGTGTATAATTTGAATTTTCAATTTTCTCTTAATTCACATACAGAACATAAAATCATTAAATTTTGCAGTCTAGAAAGGTGGTTTATAATGTTGTTTTAAGAGATACCAGATAAAGTAATGTTTAGTTTGAAATACTTGATCAAATTAAAACTCCGAACTAAATAACTTGAAGATATTTTCCAGTCTGCTGATTGATTTAGAAAAGTTTCAAGAGTTAAAAAGGATTAAGGCTATGGTAAATAATTCAATTGAACACAATAAAAATGGCCACTGTAGCACATGATTACACTTCCTGACTTTCAATAATTCATACATTTAGATACAATTTAGTTTACAAAAACATTGGGAAGGAAGCTACAAGTACTTTCTTACTTTGAAATCATTTATTCTCGTGGGAATCAAATTTTGTGGATTCCTTCTCAGATGCATTTCAAATACAATATAAATTTGTAATTTACTATTTCATCCAAGTATTTTCCGATCATGCTTCTTTCTAGGAATGTGATTTTATTGTAAAGTAATGTTCTATACAAATTGGTATGAAGAACCCTATCAGTTTTGCAATGTGAAATGAGGAAAATTGGTCAAGACAGCAGCATGAGCCTACATTTTTTTTATTGCCTAAAGTCAAGAGATCTTTTATTTGTTGCAGAGCCTGTAGCACAACACTACAGTGGTTAATTGTCAAATCTGATTAACTATAAACACTCTAACTAACCCCTAGGTTTTCATCTTGGGGGACATTTGGACATTTTCCTGGGGACACTAACTGGGCTAAAGGTCTTAAAAAATTTTTTTATAAAGTGTATTTTCTGGGTGGATATGCATGTAATGTTCACTGCCAGCAATGTTTTAGGAGCAAAATGCTGTGACTTTATCATGCTTCAAAAAAGCATGACAATACAGGGGACATGGTCATTTCCTTGAGCGTAATCAGGGACACTTGAGAGAACCCGTTGAAAACCCAAGCTCTGACCTGTATCACTGGGAAAGGGAGAGCAGTTTGAAAAATACATCAGCAATAAAAAAACAACATCCATCTCAACCACTGCCAAAATTGAAACCTGAAGCTGAAAGAGTCTACTGGGCCATGGCAACTCTGTTGAACTCTAATAGACAATGTTTTTAACATGTGGACAGAAATTGTTGAATTGGCTAACATGAAAACCACGCATATTAAACCCCCACAAATAAAAAGATTTCAAAATTGAAATTCTAGAAAATAACAAGATAAATGTACGAAACACTAGAGACATTGGTTAAATGGTTTCAACGTAGATAAGCTATTCCTAGCTATTTAATAGTATTACCACTTATCTGAAGACATGGGGGAAAAAAGAGAGCCAATATAAATAGAATGACGTAAAAACACCAGCGTAAGAAAATCAATCTAACATCCAGTTACATGATCGGAATATATAGCCGCATAATATTGATATATGGACACACAAAAATGTTTTTAAAGGACATAATAATAAGCTTTATTTCTTATCTATAAATGGTTTAGTTTGGTTTACAGGTTTCAGAAAAAAAAGTAAAGCAGGAACAAAAAAATTGAGGTTTTGGGTAATGGGTTATTAGTATAAAATTAGAAAAAGTGGCCATCAAACATCCCTCCTGGAGCCTTATTCTCAAAAACTTAACTTAAGATGATTTTAGAATTCCAGTCTTCTGATTGGTTAACCACTAAAATCGATTTTAAATTTAGTTCTATTATCCAATCAGATTACTGTATTTCTTAAAATTCTTATTTTATCTAAGTTAAGTTGTTGAGAATAAGGCCCCAGGTCATGACTTTTTGCTAGGATACAGATTATGACCATTGCCGCACACATGATATTCCAACTGTAGCATTTAAATTAAGTTACAAAAAGTTGCAGTGCGGACTATGGCAAGAGTGTCAGCCACGTATCTTGCCAGTAGATTTGAACCTAATCACATAGGAAGATGATTCCCATCAAAACAACCTTTTTTTCAATATACAGTTTTGTTCTCCCTTAAGCCCAACGCAAATGAGAAACATTTCTGTCGACAAACAAAATCATCTGACAAATATTTTTTTTTTCTGTTATCTGAAGACAACGAACATAATCCCGAAGACGAACAAACTTTTAGCTCGAACAATACGCCAGCGATACGGAAAATCACATGACCTCAAAATAGATCCGTGCATTTTCTGTCTTTGATTGCTGATTGGTCATTCGTTGGTGAATGTTCGATGAAAATGTTTGTGGTTAATACAGACGCCAGACAAAGAATTGTTTGGGAGGCGAACAATTTTGAAAAATCAAACATGTTTGATTTCACGAACATTGCTTACGAACATTTATGTTCCTGTTTCTGGAATGATCAAAACATATTTTTCACGATTGTTTGCCTAAAATGTTCCTCCTCGTTTACATTTATAAATTTAGATGTAGGCATAAAGTCAAGTGAACTCATTGAACAGCGAGAATCTTCCACTGGTAAAACTTTAATGCAGCCTTAATTTGAAAACAAATCTATCTTTGGAATCTTGTTTTTCTCCATATAACTATATTATCATTAGGTTTGGTAATGACTGTAATATTTGGAAAACGTATATTTTTAAAATCATGCCTGTAAGGAACTTAATTTCATTAGGCCAAGAATTCTGACAAATAATTGGGCATCAAAGCAATCAAAAGGTCTTTTTGATTTCCTAATGTCGAAGTTATTTCCTGCACTATAATTTGCTGGAAGTGAAGTTAATGTGTTTTTTCCATTTTGAAAAAAAAACTACAAAAATATACCATTTTGAAAATTAATGACCTTGATGTCAGTTATCAGATCTACAAACTGTTAACAACAAAAAAATGTGGTTGCCTTGGTAAAGCTTTCCTCATTAAGCACTGCATGGTTTTGCATATTTCCATTGAACACCCAATCAGTAGGATGTAAAACCTTCAAATCATTTCACCTACAAGAAATTTTGGATAAAAAATCATGATGGTTTTCTATAGGTGTGAGCCGCAAGCTTACTGAACACGACTGAGATTTCAAACACAAGAATATATTCTATATTGAGAGCTCATCTTATGCGTTTGATATAAACCCCTTTTACACCAGGCCGCTATAAAACGATCCGTTCTCAGTTCAGACCAGGCCGCGATAAAATGTGACCATTTACATTACAGTAAACTCAAGTGGTCTGAGAACGGTTCTTCATTTGTAGTGTAAATGGTAACAGTTCTCGGCATGGTTATCTGTGAAACTCTTCTTGAAAGAAGTTATAAATTTAATGCCTTGCAGTCACGCTTATGTAATCAAACACATCTAGAAGTAATCACCGAATGTACTAAAATGACGAAGGTCGCTTGTTGGTCATACGCAGTATTGTTTACATTATACATTTTTATCGGGTATGTTCTCGGAACCGTTATGAGACCACCTCCCTGAGGTGGGCCAGAATTGAAACAGTTCTCTGAACGCTCGTCCGTTTACATTACACAAAATTCATCCGTTCCATTCTCAGAACGGGATATTTTTTAAAAGTAAAAGGGGTTATAGTGTCCTCATCAGGACAGATATCATGTAAACTGTATAGTGAGAATAGAATAAATAAGCTAATTAACGAAGATAAATAAATAAGAGACAGTAAAGTAGAGAATCGATTGAAATAAATTGATAATTAGGTATCACTGGTCATTACCAAATAGCATTAAAGTTTGTACGCTTGACCACTAGCTATTGATTGCTCTAACAAACCAATACTGACCAGACAGATATATTGACAGATGGTCATTGACTGGACAATGCTCTGGTCATTGTAATACCTGTATTACAGACAAGTCAATCCCATTATACCATATACTTAACATGTTAAATCATATAACTTTCATTAATGTCTCCCAAATTGTAGGGCTGGACGATCCTAATATACTGGTAGTCTGATATATCACAAAAAGGGTAATCATAGTGATTTAAACCTCGCAACACTGAGCATGAACTTAATAAATTTTTTAATTTGAGTTTTCAATAGATGTCAAATATGAACAAAAAAACCTTTTATCATGCACTTTCCTATTACTGAATTGTAGACAATTTGGGGGGATAATACTTAAAGAGGAATGTTCAGCATTTTTGAGGATAGATTGTGGCCTTGAATTTATGTATAAATAGCCTTCAGATTTACTGGAACTTCCCAAAAATCGCACAATTCCTTCAATTATACCAGTAATATGCAGTTAATCTTTCATTTTCGGAATATGTGTTTTCTATATATAAGTTTTAATAGACGGCGAGTTGTATTTTTGACTTTCAAACGCTGATAATTATGGTTACACTGGGATTTAAAGGCTTAAATTTTTAAGGAGTGTTTGGAACATTATTACGGATTAGATTAGCTTAAAAATTACAGGTTCTGAGACAAAAAGTTTTTTGGTTGAACGGTTAGTGAACATATCTCTTTAAATTGTGCCAATTTTCACAGAGGATGACAAATAAAATAGAAATGTGTTCAGTTAATACTGCCAAATATTATCATAACCTATCAAAATTTTTCAAGTAAGAAAAAGTCACCATGATTGACATAAGGTCTTGAAGCATGTAATGGACATATTTTATCACACTAATGGACTAGTAAATGGCTCATTTTATGAAATAACTCGTCATTTAGATCTAATTATTGGTCCATTAATTAGACTTGTATAAATATTTAGCCTGGAGGTCTGTGTTTTATCATAATCATATTAGGCGAGATAATTTGCTATCAAAGACACTATTTATGACATATGTTAAAGTCACATGAAGATGTTAAATTGAAGAAAATAGGTCAAAACAAACTGAAAACAATAGATTACAAACATGTCAACAAATAAATATCTCACAATGTCAACAAAATGAATATTATTTATAATATTTGTCAACAGAAAAGAAAGAATACTTGAAGGAAATTGAATACGTCATACATTACTGTATCTTATTTGCCCTGGCTAAAGAAGCTTGGAAATGCTTTGTGCAATGATCAAAAATTTGTCCAGACAGCATTAAACATTTTTTCATCTAAATGCTCAACAACATCACCTCTATTCATCATAAAATTCTGATTGGGAATGTTTCATTTATTAGTAAATTTGACAATGTTTCAGATTAAAATTGTCCTAGGTAAAATGTTTAATTTTACTACTGGTCTGTATAGTTCTCAAAAACATGTAACAAGGGTTTGTGTGTGTGTGCATATATGCTTATGTATATTATTAAGTCTTTCGTTACCAGTGAAATACCTCTAACATAATAGACACTTTGGAAAGGAAAGTGTTCAAATACATAATCATTGACTGAAATTTACAAACAAGAAAGAGAACTTTATGTAACCACAAAATTACTATCTGTCCAACATCAATTTTGCTCTAATGAAACAATTTTCCTATATAAAACAAATGTCATGCCACCATCAAATTAATCTAGTTTTTATCTCAATTTCAATCCATTTCCTGTAGAAAATCAGCGCTGTGTCAAATTGTACTGTCTGGAAACATCAATTCCGTTCTAAATAGTGTTTTTTATATTGATTATAATTATTCAGGTTATCTGAGTTAATCTAGTGTTTGGTTGTCTGATTGTGATAAATAGCTATAGAGTTGTTGGTATATGTCGTGATTGATAGCTATCACAATCACTATATCACTACAACTATATCACCATCACAACTCTCCTATCACATTCTACATCAACTAATCAGAATAGGTCTACAATGGAAATGGCAATTGAGTTCAATAAATGAAATATGAAACCTTTATTGTCTCTGGAGTCTGGATATTGGAAGTAGGTTGCACTTGAATGATATATGTATCATGTTAAACTACTACCATGTATCTCAATATAATACAACCATGTATCATGATGATATAAGACTATCATGTATCACTATATATGTATCCTAATATAAGACAACGTAACGTGTAACGTACCGACAGTACAAGACTACCATGTGTCATGATACAAAACTATGATGTATCATGATCTTCCATGTATCTACAATTACACTTTAAAGTAATATTGATATAAAATGAATATAAAAGCATAATTTTGTCATAAATTCTTGCATTAATCGTGCTGCCCCTTACTAAAGACTCTGTATATAACATTATTGAACCTGTTAGTATCAGAAGAGATAAATACTTCAGGTTATCACTAAAATAAAACTGATATCTATAAGAACTGTAACCACTAACGTCATCAGGGGATTAAATAGAAAAATAAATTAGGAAAAATTTAAGCCACAACAATTTGAGTACAGTATTTATATCCTTGTTTTAGTTGTTTAGATAATTTGTCATTTTTTATTACGCATCTTCAAGGATGAAAATTAGATTCATTATATAAAGATGAAAAATATTCTGATATATTATCAGAGAAGAACCAATTTAGAAGATAATGAAATGAAATGAAGTTTTACTTCCTGCTTTTCTGCACCTATATGGGCTAATGAGGAAAACAAATGCCATGCAGTGTGCAATGAGGGAAATTTTGCTAGGACAGCAGCATTAGCCTGCTCTTTTTTTAGATTTCCAACTGTCGAGGGATCTTTAACGTGCACAGCCACTAGCACACGGGGCCTCAGTTTATTGTCCCATCTGAAGGATTAGACGTTTTTTCCATGTCAGCCCCTCTGACCTTCATCACAGACAGGGTGAAACTGGGTTGAAAATCTGAAGGTATCATCTTGACCCATGCCAGAATTGAACCCTAGATCTTCAGGTTAGCGAGTAAGCGTCTAACTCACTGAGCCATCATGGCTCCCAAACGAATTTAGAAGCTTTGATGTGACATTCACCTTGTAGAGATATGGACTGTGGTTGTCTGCTGGATTATTAAATGCTCTGCCCTGAATTGAAATATCTATACAAACTAATAACAGTACATTAAAAAAGTTTATGATACAGAATAAGATAAAAAATACAACAGATAAAATTTCTCAAAATAGAAGAAACAATGGGATTAACAAACATATCTGAGAGATATAATCTGTCAGAATTGATTGATGTCCCGAGGTTATAGGATTAACAAAAAATTCAAAATATATTGTCAACTTTTGACCAGCTGACATAGCAAAAGAATATCTTAAAGGGAATTTGCCATCATTTGGACCAATAATATCTCAGTCTCTGAAACAAGAATTTTTAAACAAAGATTATCAGAAATAGTTTAGCCAAATACGTGATTATGGATGTTCAATGGAATCAACCTTACAAACTTAAAAAATGTCAGTAAATTTAAATTATTCATAAGAAATTGTATGAATGACATGCAACAATATGCATATTGCTAAAGGCTGTAATATGATTATTGTTCATATACTTAATCATTCTATTTACAGCCATTCAGGAGTGCCTTGTATCAAATTTAACATAGAGATTGACATCAAATGATAAGGGTTGCTGTACTCAGTGAAGTGACTTGTGTTTTAACATTAAGATCAGATATAGTGCAACTGAAGACAACTTGAAATACCAATCCAGCTTTTAATACCTATTCTGACTTGAAACATATTTTCTGACAAAATCAAAAGCACTGTAAATATACAAGGCAATGAGCACACTCGCAATGTACAGGACTGTGGGCACAGTGTTTACCATGCGCACCATATTTTACATGAGCACTGTTAAAAACTAACATGTCCAAGGTCATGAGCACAGTGTTTAATATTTACAATGTACAGGGCCATGAGCACAGTGTTAAACAATCACGTACAGGGTCATGAACACTGTGTTTAATACTCACAATGTACAAGGCTATGAGTACAGTGCTTAATACTCACATTGTACAGGGTCATGAGCACAGTGTGTTTAATTCTCACAATGTACAGGGTCATGAGCACAGTGTTTAATTCTCACAATGTACAGGGTCATGAGTACAGTGTTTAATACTCACATTGTACAGGGTCATGAGCACAGTGTTTAATACTCACATTGTACAGGGTCATGAGCACAGTGTTTAATACTCACAATGTACAGGGTCATGAGCACAGTGTTTAATTCTCACAATGTACAGGGTCATGAGCACAGTGTTTAATTCTCACAATGTACAGGGTCATGAGTACAGTGTTTAATACTCACATTGTACAGGGTCATGAGCACAGTGTTTAATACTCACAATGTACAGGGTCATGAGCACAGTGTTTAATACTCACAATGTACAGGGTCATGAGCACAGTGTTTAATACTCACAATGTACAGGGTCATGAGCACAGTGTTTAATACTCACAATGTACAGGGTCATGAGCACAGTGTTTAATACTCACAATGTACAGGGTCATGAGCACAGTGTTTAATTCTCACAATGTACAGGGTCATGAGCACAGTGTTTAATACTCAAATTGTACAGGGTCATGAACATGGTGTTAAATTCTCACACTGTACAGGGTCATGAATAAAGTAATTAATACTCACAATGTACAGGGTCATGAGCACAGTGTTTAATACTCACATTGTACAGGGTCATGAGCACAGTGTGTTTTATTCTCACAATGTACAGGGTCATGAATAAAGTAATTAATACAGGGTCATGAGCACAGTGTTTAATACTCACAATGTACAGGATCATGAGCACAGTGTTTAATACTCACAATGTACAGGTACAGGGTGACTCACAATGTACAGAGTTGTGGGCTCAGTGTAAATATGAGCACAGTGTTTAACATGAGCACTGTATAGGGTTATAAGAACACAACATGCATTTGAACAATATTTATTTTTCCAGAGCATTGCTTTCCCCACCTCCAAACCACTTACCACTTTTAGCTACAGGCCTGTGAAGCACTCATTCTAATTATTCTTGTGGGGTTCTATAGCACAGTTGGTTACTGCTTTGTCCTTTACTAATATGACATCATTTACTTGGATACAAGAAAATGAAGGTTGTTATGTTTATGTTTGAGAGTTTGACTCTCGATCAGGGTGTGAAAGTCTGATGACCTTGAATAAGTCATCTCCACTCATAATTCCAGTCCATCCAGCTGTAAATGGGTACAGATAATCTGGGAAAGATAAATACCAAGACGTTTGGCCAAAGACCAGCAGGAAGAAAGGATCCTAGTGGAACCTAAGTTGTTATCCTTGTAAAATATAGATGTTTCTTTCTTTCTTCTAAGTAGTTTATTCTGATGTATTGGAACAAACAATGCCTCAAATCAAATTCATTAATTCATAACTTTCAAATAAGCTTAACTGGTATTACAAGAGATTGTTGAGAATTTGTTTGCTTCCGAGAATATATATTTATATGGATATCAAAATAATTCAATAAAACAAACAAGAGTTGATATCAAAATATTGTTAATAATCAGACTGGTGTTGACATTGAAACTTATTAGTCACATTAATTATTTTTTATCAGGAAATATTTATTAAGGTACTGATACTGATAATTCTATTCAAGACACCTGATATCCCCTTTCATTATAAAATACTTACTCATTTAGTTATTAATATACTTCCTCATGGCTCATATGCAAAGTTATCAATGTATTGCATATTGATAACTGTTTTAGAATTCTGAGTTTCCTTTTGTTGTGTGGATCATTTCACTTTTGTTCTTTTCTCGTTTTTTTAAAGTAAAGGAGTACATCTACCCTCGGTTTCTCCAAATTTTTAAGATAAATATGAATAATACCACACTTACGACAATTTATAATCACAAGATTTCTTGAGAAACTGGCCCCTGAAGTATTCAGAATGCAGCTGATAGTGAACAATTTTTAAAATCAGAAATTTCTGTCTGATATATGCATTTCGTTATAAAGCCAAATAATCTTATATTTAATCACAAAAAGCATCCAAGCCATCCTTAAATGACTTAGTTATGTATTCTGGAACTATTGGAACTATTCTGTCATATATTGACATAATATGGTGTAGATTTTAGTGTGTGATATACACTTACATAGTCGAAACAAAGCTGTTTTAGTACTATTAAAGACTAATTTCTTTTAGAATGAAAATGATCAAAATCAACATACAAAATGCTGACTGTCCCCATTTAGGCTGTCTGACACTTTTTACAAAAAATTATTCATTTTATATCTTTTCATAGACCATATCTTAAAGGTGTACTGAATAAAACTCTATTATAGCAATTGATAATAGAGAGAACAGTACTACTATTGCATCCTTTTGAATGTCATTAAATAATACTACAAGTGGTTCATTGTGTCAACACAGCCCAGTTTTTTCTTTCAGCTGTAGCAAATGAATGAGCATCATACAAAAATCAATTTGTACTTGTCAAGACTGATAGTAAAAAATTCCAATAGTCTTGATCAAGCTAGACGAGAAATTGACTGATAGGGCTTATGTCATCATCTTATGGCTTGTACTTCTTGGCATTATTAGAAGACAAGACTGCCTTTGAGTTCTCGAGAAATGCATTATGTTGAAACAAGCGGACTCTGTTGTAAATTTTTGATAGATATCTGAAAGTTATTTAAAATGTCTATAAATGTACGGTATTTAATGGTATTATTTTATGAGGAGTTGGTATAATACACAAATAGGGTTAGGGTTATTGAGTTATTTGTAGATAGGGGTAGCGGCATTGTAGGATTTTCTTTAACTTCCGTTCATAACCGTGAATGGGAGCTGTGTAACATATCAAAAAGTATAGGCTACATCAGTTGTAATACAGCTTTTTAAAATAATTCTAATGCTCTTGGCCAAAGAATTATACATTCATCGAACATTAATCAAACACAAATTGTACGTCTTTGTTGAGTAATTTTGACCAACTCTGGGTCATGCTGGTTAGGGGCCAAGTTGACAAGCCGACAACGCTTAGCCTACAATAATATTCCAAATATAAGAAGAACCAGCATTGTTAAACCTATATCAACGCAATTGAATAAATATATTCAAAAGTAACATATTTAAAGAGTGCACAAAAGACAATTTAAAATTTTTCAATTCATCATTCTTAGCTGAAACTGAAAGGAAATAATTCTCTAAAGGAAACAATTTTATTTTCTCAATGTAAATGGAACCAAATAGATTATCAGGAATAACAAAAAACTGTGATAAATAAAAATGTATTATTTTCTAAAAATCTTACCATTAAAGAAAGCTACAATTTTCTCTGGATGTTGAACTGCAGAAATCACTTGAACTGTCAATGTCAACAATATAATCCCAAGTCCAACTGAATGAAGCCTCTTGTTATTTGTTGACAACGCCATTTTTAGCACAATGTTGCACTTTGTAATCGCCTTCAACAGTTTAGATTTTTCGTTAAATATTCAGTCAACATAAACATTAAATATTTTGGTTAAAGTTCGTCCACATTTCGAGAAATAAACAAAGTCAATCCGTTCATGAAATTGACAACTCCATCACCGTATCGATAGTTGCCTATCGTTATCCACCAAGACGGGGTAATCCCTCAATACAACTTGGACGATTCCATTTGTCTCATAAGGGGTGTCAATTTTTTTCTTTGATGGTTTTTCTTCAAAATTTTGCAATTCCACGATTATTATTTGAAAATATTCCATGATTCACTTTTCAAAAATTCAATAAGTATAAAATAGGTAAAAAATGCCAGAAAATCGAATGATAGTTGAATTCGATTAAAACTAAATTAGACGTGACCAACCCTAATTGAAGGGAGAGAACCCTGATTGGAATACCGACACTGCACGCGACAAGTGTCTTTGAAGTAATGCCGCCAAAGTGTAAATTGATGGAGTTCTGATTAATTGTATTGGACAGTGTCAGCGCACCTGCCTGTTATTCACTTTAAACAAATATGTTAATGCAAAATGGAGGAGGTTCGCGTAGTCGCTTCAATTCCCCATGAATTGTTACAATGCACACCTGTTGCTGTAGATGCTAAAATCTTAATAACATGTAGGACTAGTGCCACCTACGCCTAGGGTAGGCACAAGTCCCAAGATAAAATGTAATGCTCATAAGCCTTGTGGATAAACTATTTGCTTAAATTGTTAATTAAGAAAATAACCTTATGGAATCCTTAATGAAGATAATACATGTAATAAATATTGTGGACCCTCAATTATTAAGTTCTGAAATAGTAGGCAATCCCTGCCCCCACCTGGACTAAGTCATACACTATAAATAAGGGTATGGCAATGATCCATTTGGTCTATGAACCTCATTAAAACAATTAATTATTAAAATGCCTTTATTGAACTTTCAAATACAAATTATTGCTAAAAATTATTTGATAGTAAAAAATATTATGAATCTAAAAAGTGCAGAAAATTATCATTTCCAAAATAGTGAAATAGCTTTTTTAGCAAATGGCTGCTGTTTGATGTGCAAATTTTGCTATAAAAGGCAAGAGTCATAAGAATATGGACGTATAAATGATATTAAAAGAAATATACAATAAATAATTGACAATATATAAAAGCACCGATCAAAAAGCAGCTAAAATTTAAAATATTTCCTAAAAACAGACTGGCCTGAAACGTCGGCATTGAAAAATTCATGATTTCTAGATTCATGAAATATAGGATAACAAATCATTGAGACATAATAGATATTATAATAGAAATAATATAAATATATTTAAATAAAACTTGTGGATATACAATGTGAGATTCATTTTCATTGTTCACTACTTGTCCAACTTGTAACATTTAATCACTCAGCTGGACATGCCTGGTAAATTACGCCAACACTTATGATGTTATTATTTGATGCATGATATAAAAATATATACATCACAATTAAAAGATTTCTGGAACAACACATTTATTTGTGCAGGGAGAGACTCTTTTCAATAATGGCACTTTACATTGAATTGTAAGAGAATGTTAATACAACCTTGCAAAGTGCTTTAATTGTGAAAGAACTGACAGTGGGATTTTAATTTTGAAAGGTGTCTCTGATAGGCTGAAAATCATATTGAGTGTATTTTGATGACTAACTATACACTCTTGATAAGTTTTGAAGATCAAAATCAGAAATGTGGCTAAACAAGGTTTCAGGAAAAAAATGTAGCAGTATTTTGAAGTTAAAAAACAACTTGAAATTTCATGAACTAACTAAAAAACATTGTTGAAAAAGTAAAAGGAATACCAGTAAATCTATCAAGAACACAACCTTAAACTCAAAGAGCTAACAAACAAAGTCAGTAAATACAACTATCGAATAGGATATACATGTATTTCACAACTAAAATGTAATTCACAATGTCGTAATGAAAGTCAACGTCTTCACAAAACTAGAAACTTATAGTGACTTCTATTGGATCATAATTTTATGTCCTTTGGAAACTTTCATTGGCTTGGGCACATCTTTCATTTTGTATAAGTCACAAAAGGTGTGACTATGATATTCGGCATTGTGAATTGCATCTAAATTCTTAACAAACTAAATTAACAAATCATGCAGAAATTATAAAATATAATCATAAAATATAGTACATCATTATCCCATTGGACCGAGTTATGGTGCTTGAACACTATACAAAATAAACAGATAGCAGATCACTATGGTTTCATTATTCAAACTTTTTTTACTTGAGTGACATACTTTCCAACATTTGAAATGACGGAAAATATAAGGTTTGCAACACTTTGTACCCATTCCAAGAAGATTATCAGATAAAATTCTGACCAAATTTTCATACCATTTGGTTATGTCCTTAAGGTTTTTGTTAGTGAAGGACATCATTTTGAGGTATATACCTTTTGAACTGCAATTAGTTCAAAAGGTAAGGTTCGTTAATATGAAACCACAGCGATTTGCTATGACGTTAGGAGGGTCTATAACTAATCTAAACTAGCATGTGACTATGAGTATCAAAAATCAGGTCTACAATAATTCCTTCTATTACAAAATATAATTAAATATACAAATTGTACAATATCAAGCTTAAGATATATATTACATTACATGGGCCTAGTTTCAAATGTGTGGTAAATGCAAGATTTTTATTCCAATGTTCTTTATTATTGAAATAATATATTGAAGGGGAATCTATTGGTGGTAAAATTTGAAATTTTTACCTAGAGTAATTCCCCTTTAATTCTTTATTTGGGTTTTTCCAGTCTTTTTAGTGAAATTAGGCCACAGTTTAACGTAATCTTAATATTATGCTTTATAAACTAAATATAACTAAAAAATTTCAACCTTCTTCTGTCTTCCTTTAATTCCATAGCGGGTCTAATTTTTTCATGTTACTTTTCAGACAGAAAAAAAATTTGACTACCAGCAATTCAGATGTTTTGATATCAAGTTATGAATTCAACTCAATTTAACAGCAAATTTTGAAGATAAAAACTCAATAAATATTAATCCTGAACCATTCCATTTCGTTCCAAACCAAAACATAATCTTGAGTTTTAAAGATGTTGTTTATATTAAAGATGTTAATAATTTTTTATGCTACAGCGAAGACTATTATCATAATAATAGTAACAATGGTTGTTATAACAACATGTAAGAATAACATAAATTTCTTGAATCTTCGACCCTGAAAAATAAAATATTGTATTTTAAACATTGGGCCAATAAACTGAATGAGGAAATTTTAATTCACAGAATTGTAATTTATGTTTGTGTGTGTTCTTTATAGGGGCATGTCCACAATCCATTCCACTTATCATATCTTAGTGTCCAAAACAGTATTTTTTGGTGCCTTTAAATCTATGTGTAATCATTTAAGTACCCATGGTAAGAAAGTTAATTTTTTTTTTTACAATTTTGCAAGTGAAAATGAAGTAAATTTTTCTGGTATTTTTTTATGGTCTGAGGAGGGAGGGGTACAGCACCATGCCCCTACCCTAAATACCCTATTGATATTTTTTACCTAACAGAGTTTTAAATATACTTACAACAGGCTCTGGTTCTGGGATGTAAAGTTTTGGATTTTCTCTTTTTTGAAATTCATACTTCTTTCGTCTCTCTGTAAAAAAAAATGATTAAAACATTAATGGTTAGCTATTTGGCTATTTTTAAATCTTTCCATTCTTCAAGTGGACGGATAAATTTAGTAATTGTAGGCTACATTACAGAATAATTTTTTTTTGTTCACCAATCAATGAGCACTTTTAGGAAATTCGATTTATTTCCCATGTTCAAATCATCCAAAAGCACCAACAAATTTGAAAATTGAATATTTATCGTGCACAAATCTGCTTACCTTTGTTCTTCTTGTGGGTACAACACTGATGTACCTCTAGAGTCAGTTCAATAACAATATGAGCTATAGCCCAAATAACAACAATCCAGGTAGCCCACCATGGTACCATAGCCTTACCAAACTCCATACCAATAAATATCTGAGGAACTGTCAAATAAATAAAATTAAATAAAACATGGCATGGAATATCTTGGTTGATGTATTTGGATTGTTATCTACTGTAAGCCCACAAGGTAAAAATTAACTATGTCAAGAAAATGTCCTATGAAAAATAGCGTCATAATAGATAAAAAGATGTCAATTGTAATTGCAACCCTTTTTACATATTTGAAAATAATATTAATCTAAAGGGACTTTGTATTCTAATCATTAATGACTTTCTCTGAGTACAAATCCAGTTTTCAGTAAGATAAGTTACTTACTAGATAAAACAGTAGCAATAGTACCAAATGCCCAGTGAAACCAGTTAAATACGGGACGACATCTACTATCTTCATCAGGTCTCAATAAAGCAAGGATTGGCTGAAATTAAATAAAATATATCGCGATCACAATTTTTATAAACTTATATTCGATGTTGCTTTGAATAATATTTTGGCAATTCATATATCAAATTTAACCATTGTATACATTATTTTTTTAATATTATTATAGCTTGCTAGTTTGAGCACTGGCATGGTATGATGATATCACATATGTTGGATCATCTGAGGCAGCTATATAGCCAAACCTCAACTCCAGTATCAGCACTGCACTGATGAGGCCCATTACATCACATGTACATATAATACATACTTACATTGATAAGAATACAGACAAACATGATAATACCAAGTATAGGATGAGCCTTGGCTGGTAATTCAGGGAACTGAAAAATATAATATATAACATCAAAATTCCTGAACAATCCTACATTTGTCAAGTTTCATCCTAGTAAAGGTAAAGAAAGATGGAAAATTCAGGTTTTTTTACCAGGTTTCACCTTGTCACTTGCACGGACAAAAATAGAAAATTTCATTTAAGTAAGACAATAAGCAGTGCATCTTTAAAAACTCGCTCAAAAGTAAACCAATTATGGTGAATTTCCCCCATTGCAATTTCCACAGTAGTACGGTACTGCAGTGCATATTTATCCTGCATTATTTATACATTCCTCTCCCCCAAAATAAACTTGTAAAAGTAAGTTGCCTACCTCACTATATCCACCAGCTTCAACAAAGATCAAGATAAAACCAATAAATGTCAACAAGAAACACATAGCCATGAAGTTAAAATGGGTCTGAAAGAAGAAAACACATCAAATCAACAATAATCAAAATGATATATATAGTAATCTAGATATGCTATTCAGGGGCATTGCTACTTTTGGCTTCCTGCATATCCACTAATTTCTGGAAGAAATCAGCTGATATACTCTGCTCTGATCTGATCTGATTAGATTTGCATTATCAAATCAGATATAACATGATAAAAAAGCCTCTGATCAAGACTTTGATTCATGATATATCTAGACATGGACATACACTTATCTATACCAGGGCTTGCCAGGCAAGGTAACATACGCCCACTGGCAGCTGTCAGAAATGATGCTATTTGAATACACGATAATGCAAATTTTATTATATCAAAAGCATAACAAATAAAGGGTAAAAACTCAAAGAAATGTTCACTGAATTCCAGTGACTACACTAAGTTTCAAAAAATCGGTTGAAAAGTAACTTTTTTTGTGCTCACAAACAAATTTTGATGCATTTTTACAAAGACAAGGGCAGTAACTCAAAAAACATTCAACGAAAATGCATCAAGTTAGAACTTGTCCGAGATCTTATCAATTCTCAGAATCAGTTGAAAACTACAGCTTCAATCCTGTTCACGAACAAATTTTTGCGCGTTTTTACAAATTCCAGGGCAATAACTCAAAAAAAAGTTTGACGAAAATACAGTCGAATACAACCTTGACCAAGATCTTATTAATTCCAATGATCACACCAGGTTTCATCAGAATCGGATGCAAACTGTAGCTTAAATCCTGTTCAAACAAATTTTAGCACGTTTTTACAAAGTCAAGGGCAATAACTCAACAATCGTTCATCGAAAAAAATGTCAAATTCAAACTTGACTGAGATCTTATCAATCTAAAGAAGCATAGCAAGTTTCATCAAAATCAGATGAAAACTGTAGTCTCTAGAGTGCTCACGAACAAAATTTGACGCGTTTTAACAAACTCAAGGGCAATAACTCAAAAACTGTTCAACGAAAATACGTCAAATTCGAACTTGACCGAGATCTAATCAATCTAAAGGAGCATGGCAAGTTTCATCAAAATCAGATGAAAACTGTAGTCTGTAGAGTGCAAACAAACACAATTTGACGCGTTTTAACAAAGTCAAGGGCAATAACTCAAAAACAGTTCATCGAAAATACGTCAAATTCGAACTTGACCGAGATCTTATCAATTTTAAGAATTATACCAAGTTTCATCAAAATCAAATGAAAACTGTAATTTCTAGAGTGCTCACAAACAAATTTTGACGCGTTTTTACTAAGTCAAGGGCAATAACTCAAAAAACGTTCATCGAAAATCTGTCAGATTCGAACTTGACCGAGATCTTATCAATCTAAAGGATCATACTAAGTTTCATCAAAATCAGATGAAAACTGTAGTCTCTATAGTGCTCACAAGAAATGTTGACGGACGGACCGACAGACAGGGGCGACGACAATATACGACCACATATTCATGTGGCGTATAAAAAGGTAAGGGAGTTGGCACTGAAAATTAAATAACCATTAAAGATAACTAACAATATGTTTACTTACCACAAACCAATATCGTTGTTCATAGAATCTTCTATTAGGCCACATTGTTTTGAAATATTTAGTCATAATCAAAGCAATGGAAGCAAAGAATACCCAGGCCAAAAACATCAAGCATGCTAAAAAAGAAAACAAGATAAGGTTAAAGTTCATTTGCATAAAATATAAAGAACACATAAATGATCTCATGAAGCTCTGTTTTGATGTCAGAAAATGTGCTTTTTTCGGTAGGGGATAAATGAAAAGAGTTTGCTTGGATACGAGGAAATGAACAGACAACAATCTGATTCTCTACAGCCTGAACCAGTTCAATGTCACAAAAAGAATTTCCCAACCCAGCGTAAAAAAGAGAAGTATTAATATATACACACAGCTAAAAATTATTCACCCCTTCTAGGAGATATTTTTATATCCAGGCACAGACAAGGTAAAGGAAAGTAAATAAAGGTATCACTTACCATGAGCTTTGACTAATGGATAGCTAGATCTACCACTAACATTACTATTAATTCTGAGATCTACTTTAGATGGTGATACCCATGGTAATTCATAAGCTCCTACACCATGTCTCAATAAATTACCTGAAATTTTAACAATTTAACAGCATGTTTCATGTCTGTATTAAAATTTGAAAAACACTTCTTCTTGTTTCAAATGAATAGAAAGTCTGCAGGAGTTCAGTAGAAAGTCTTGAATTATACTATATATATTTTTATTTTTTGTATATCGAATTTTGGAATACAGAAATAAAACAATTTTCGCCGCGCGTTACAAATAATATTTTCAAAAAAATTCAAAACCGAAAAAATTCATCAAAAATTGGTAAAAACGGTACATTGTATTGATAAGACTTTGTCATGAGGCTGATGTATTCCATTTTAACACCTTCATCCATCAGCGATCAATTACAAGATGGCGTCCAGACAATATTGACTTGGGAATCACTGATGAAAAATTCAATTTTTTTTTAAGTCACTGTGTATAATGTGCACCCCTTGTTTGACGGGTACTTTTCAAAGTAAAAAAGTGTGCATTATACTTGGAAATATACGGTACTTTAACCCACAAGAGTAAGCATTAAGCTTAACATGAACACAGTAAGCTCAGTAAGCTCAAAACAATTTTAGACTTGGGCTCGAACTATAAAGAAATCACTAGCTCAGGAGTTCTCAAATGGCGGCCCACGGGCCAAATCTAGCACGTAACGCCCTCAAGAATGGACCCTCATGAGTGACCCCTTCCTGATTGCTATGCTAGCTAATCTCTATTTGACCCTAATACTTTTTTCATAACATGCATTTAGCCCTGTACAAAAATTAATTGAGAAGGCCTTCACTAGCTTATTCAAAAGATTTAAAGAAACACCAACCTTTGGAGGCAGTTCCAGAAGCAATCATCAAATACCAAGAGTTTCCTTGTAAATGATTGACTCTCCAATCTCCTACTGGATATTTCTGTCTCCAAACTCTACATCTAATCCGTTTTAATTCATAATTATTATTTGATCCCTCTTCTTTTACAATACCTATTTTTGGCTGCAGAAGGAAAAAAGTTTGTCAATAAATTCTTTTTTGGAAAATTGTTTATAAGCTTATTATGAGCATTTAAGCTTAAAGCCTAAAAAGATAAAAAAAAAAGCTCCGGTCTCTAGGAAAATGAAATGCTTTTCTGCATCTGCTGAGCTAATGAGACAGGAGTTGTTTTGCAGTGTGTAATGAGAACATAGTAGCATGCAGGGCCTCAGTTATAATCTACAATACAAACAACAAATAAGCAGTAAAATAATCAGGATGAAATACTTGAATATGATAACTACATTCTTGATCAACCAGAGGCAGAGAAATCTAAAATGTTTGAATATTTACTTACATCAGGTAACCTAACATTCTTATTAGGTGAAGCATAATTATAGGACATAAACACTTCTGTTCTACCAGTTTGAGAATTATGTACACATTCCATAACAGAGTCATCTCCCTTTAATTAGAAACGAGTAAATTAGATTCCAGACTTACAAGGTCTAGTGATTTACATATAGATATATATGAGGCAGTTAATATTGAAATGAGCAATGGGCTTATCAAAGAAACTCCAAAGAGTTTGCATTGACATACTGACATATATTCTCTTAATTTCTGACATTAGTGGCGTCTTTAGGTTAAGGGCATGTTCCTTCAGCAACGTTAGACATTTGCATTATCTACCGTTGCTGGATTGACGGGGTTTTCTCGTCATTATCAACTAATAACCTCGTTTAAAAAACACTATACGTCACATTCAATTTATGACCGTTGAGACTCGATTATCACAAGGTAAATTTGCTACAAGAAATTTGACGTCTGGTCATTCGAAAGTTTTCCCGCAATAATTTGTTACAAGGAATATAACTGGTCGACCATAATCGTTCGACCAATCAAAGTTAATGACGAGAATATCTTATCATGATAGCAACGGATTAATGTAATGAAATGAAATGATAGCCGTTGCTAAAGGAACATGGGTTAAGGGTGACTTGACCAGATTTTAAATTTTCTTTGGCAAATATAACATTGGAGCTATTGGCTATTGCACATACTCATGCTATTTTAAATCCCTTTTATCAACAAATTATGCTCCGAAAATGGCTTTATATTGAAAAATGTCATGTAAAAAAGAGACCAATCTTACCATGTAGGTATCATTTGAGAAACCAAGAGCAACATATTTATCATCTAAACCTTCAGTGTAGGCTCCCATCTCAAACATTACTACTTGTCCTAAATCTTTCCAGGTTACAATATATCTACAGTATGGTTCCCAACAACCTTCTGGTTCTCTATAACAACCCTTAGATTTACCACATTCAGCTGTATTAATAGGATCTATCATCTATCAAAAAATAATTACATAATAATGTTTGTATTTATGTGAGTACATTTGAAGAACATAATTCATTATTTAAAAATGCACGCATGATTTCACTTATTTGCTGTTTAAATTAGTTGAGAGCATCAGAAAAACAGATCGCAAACAGTGTTAGCAAATAATGTGCACATATACAAATAATATATCTGCTATACCAACTCATAAATCTGAATTTCAAATATAAATCATTACTTTTCAATACTTAAGTCTGATGTCAGATTTTTCTACAATTAAACAAAGGTCAACAATTTCCAAGGGGATGCGTCAAATAATGACATCATAAAATCTGCAAAACTGCATGATATTATGTCCAAGAAGTTGCATTTTTTTTCAGGAGGGGTTTAAAGATGTTCAATATAGAGCATGCCCTCTAACCCCCTTACCGCACTGTGTTTAGATCTATACAAACCCTCTTTAATATTAAAAATCATACCTTTTCAAACATTGGTTCATTTGTTGGTATTGGTGGAGCTCTAGGATCACGAATAACAACAGATTTTTCACGAACCCAATATTTAACATTATCAACAATAAACGTTGCTCTAAATTCAACATGGCCGAGGTAATCAGTGGAGGTCCAGACTAGTTTAACTGGTGAACTAATATCTTGTCTTCTTACTGTTCGTAATGCTTTCTACAATAGGTACATAATACATAATTTTACTCTTAATTTTCATAGAACTATCATGCTTCAAGTATCTAGATTCATTTTCAAAAGTTTAGTCAAACTTGTTCTAACAGAAACTTGTATTCAGCACCACCCTTCGACAATGAATAGACACTAAAAATCCCTCCCATGCAATTTTCAACCGAATTTACATGTGCTTTCAAGTTTGACCGTATATTTGTTGTCAAATACTGATGGAATTTTTATAATTCAATGTAAAATGCAGCTTATAAAATCTATGTAAATTTACATGTAGGCCTACTGGCGAAATTGAAACATATTTGACTGTTTTTATGTTGAAACATTCTGATGAAATGAAGATGCATCTGACATGCTAATGTTACTTACACCAAAAGGACTCAAACAATCTTCCAAGACTTCAAGTGATCCCAAAAGAGTAAACTTTCCAATAGCTTCTTTAGTATTTAATCTTTTATCAACACGATAAGCTATTACCATAAATGCTTTAAATTCATTGCCAGCTTCGGCTGTCAAATTTACTGAAATTTCAAATTGGATTAAATAAGCTTCAGAATTATTTGGAAAAAAATGTCTAGCAACAGTATGTTTGGAGGTGGTTTCAATCTGCTGCTTACATGTTTTATTTATGTACTAGCCAGTCCATTTGTCAAGCTCACCACAGTTAAAGGGATTGTAAAGAGGTTTTTTGAACTTAATATGTGTATCGGGGACACTGATAGCATCCAATTTCCATTCCGACGTCTGTGGTTCTTGCAATTCCACTAATACTAATGCGTTTTATGACGTCACTAATATTGATCTACCGGAAGCTTCTATTGACAGTTTTAGTGGAATTGCAAGAATGGCAACGTCAGAATGGAAATTGGAATGGCGCAAATTTATGATACCAGTGTCCCTGATACACATTCAAAGTTTAGAAAACCTCTTTACAATCCCTTTTAGCATTTTTAACCAATATGAAGTAGATTTTTTTTAAGGTCTGTAATGAACGATTTAAATGTGACCATATAACAACAAGTTTATTCCGACACATATTTGCTGTCTAATCTGCCACCATTTTTATTGTTCACCCTTGGTACACACCAAAGAATCAAAATAAAGTGAGGTCAAATTGGTTATGGAAGGGCATACTTCATGGCCAAAAAATGGCTATACTTACATTGTACTTCCTCTCCTGGATTATAAACGCGTTTATTGACTACGATGTGAAAGGGGGAGGGTACACGTTGTGGTTCTGAGGTTAAAGGTGCATTATCAGGATGTAAATCACTACATCTACAACAATTGGTAGATGACAATAGAGGATTATAGCCAATAGCTAACTGAGCCATGAGGGCAACCGCCACCAAAATGGCTGCTACTTTCATTTTGGTCTTTCTATCTTCTTACAACTACTTCTACTGAAAGTAAAAATAAGATTCAATTAGCATTGTACAGAAAAAAACAGATTCCACAATCTTCCAGATCTATGAACAAGGAATTATTCTTAAAAGTGGTTAACATCAACAAAACAACCTTAATCGAGCAACATATTTCATAGTCAAAGGAATCAAAATACTAAGACTATGTACATATCCACAAAAACATGTAAAAAATCAAAATAATTAAAGAGCTGAACCTATAAAGCTTCAAAATATCAAATGAATCTAAAGTTTTGTAACAACTATTCCAAGGTTAGCTTTTACTAAATGACAACGAGCAATATAATCTGCAAGTATAACAAGTACACAATAAAAACAGACATCTCCTATCAGTCTGGTATTTTTTACTATCTATTTATGAGATGAGTTCTATAACACAACTATACTGTAATAAGACCAGACTACCAGATAATGATAATTATATTCAATTATCATCTAACCTGACTCATCTACTCATAACCTTCTCTTAAACAACATTATCTCTCATAACCTTCTCTTAAACAACATTATCTCTCATAACTCTCTCTTAAACAACATATTATCTCTCATAACCTTCTCTTAAACAACATTATCTCTCATAACCCTCTCTTAAACAACATTATCTCTATTATAAATAAAAAATTTTTGGGGTTTTGGTTTTGAATGAAGAATTTTACAAATTAAAGGGATTGTAAGAAGATTTTCGAAACTTTTTATGCGAAGTGGAGACACTATTCCAATTTTCATGGTCTATAGCCCCGTTTACATTATAAAATTTATCTGTTCTCAGAACAGTTCCGAGAACGGAACGGATGAACAATTAGTAGTGTAAAAGGTCGAGCGTTCTGAGAACAGTTCCAATTTCAGACTACCCTCGGAACAGTTCTCGGAACGGAACAGATAAATTTTTGTATACAAGTACACTGCAAGTATACGTTCCGAGAACAGTTAGTCACGCATGCGTATTTAATCTTCAATCTATATTTAATGACCATTCCTTACATTCCAATATGGCTGCCCAGGGTACTGTTAAGACCCGCTAAAAATTATTACCTCTTTCGTGAAGAGTTCCAAGAGAAAGCGTCTGCTAACAGCTGGTTGTTTACTTGGAACTGTTCTCAGAATGCTCGACTTTTTGTTAGTGTAAACGGGGTAAATTTTGTGATTTTATCGCGTCCTGGTCTAGACCGAGAACGGAACACTTCTGAGAATCTTAATGTAAACGGGGCTTATGGTTTTATCAATTCCAATAAAACTAAGAATTTTATCATGTATCGCTTAGGATCTTAAATATTAGTGGTGTCTACACGTAAAAGATAATCCGCTTCCTTGCATCTATACGTGTTAAAAGGCGTATTAAATGCCGAGAGAAAAGCCGCATTTAAAATAAGCAGCCTTTACTTGTGACGATCGAACTGGCGAGTTTAAACCCCCATTTGATACCGTGTAGACAGAATCCAAACGTAATCCGTCTTTTCTCGTTATGACATCAGAGCGCGCGAATTATCTTGTTGTTAAAAATGGCGACCAGTGTTCAAGTGAAAAGTTGGTCAACAGACGAATGTCTCGCCTTGTTGGCTGTATCGGCCCGAGAAGATATCCTAAGTGTAATGGATGGTGCCAAAAAGGACAAAGTTATCTTCAGGAAAATAGCGGATATGGGCCGATATGCATGATAATGATTTAATGGTTTAGTCGCGCTTCTGATAAGAACATTAATTTATTTGTTTACATTCGAAACGGAAGTTGGCATTGCGCAAGTCCGAGGACAGAGAAAAGACGGATTAAGAAAAGGCGTTTTAACTTTTTTACGTGTAGACGGAGCGTAAGAAAAGCCGCCTTTAGTAAAGGCGGCTTATATTTAGAGGCGCCTTTAATAATTGTACGTGTAGACACCACTATAATTAGCAGATTTTCTAAGTTCAGTGATTGATGCCAAATACCCTTTTTTAGTGACAGAATCACAGAATTTGGAAATATGCAAATCAATGGTATCTTATCAGCGTGCCGATACACATAAAAATATTTGGTTTCCCTGAAAAATATGATAAGTTATGACAATCCAAGTCTCTGAATTACATTAGGTGTTCCAGAAAAGTAACCCTACCCAGCTTCATGTCATTATAAAAACAACTATTGTAAAGTATTAGGTTAAATCAGAAAACATAAACACAGGTTATAAAGTATGCATCCCATCCTACATTTTTAAACAATGAAACATAATGTTATATGTAAAGTTATCATAAAGCGTAGGAAGTATAAGCTTATAGTGCTATTTATATCATATTATAATACATGTTCTGAATTTCCTTAAGTCAATACCAAGCATGTTATATGACACGTTGCCCTAAGTTTCTTTCTCCTATCTGAGTCTGAGTGTGATTTGATGCCTGCAATTCAAAAAAATATTGAAATAATTTTTGGACCAATAAAAAGGGATAAGTAAAATAACCAAAATAGATATCATCAAATTTTATACTCAATTTCTACATGGTCATTGGACAAGTCATGTCCTATTTTGTCAGATCGTAAATTCTAGATAAATTTGCTTCAATACACTACATCTTCAACACCAGATTATTTATTGCAGATTCCTTAATTTAAAGATGGGTTTTCTCATTTTTATGGGTCAAATCAAGCTTACTAATTGATTAATTGGTGTTTCTTAATGAACAATCCATGTATTTGTAGGTTATTTAGCCGTATGTGGACATAGAAAAACATGGGGAATTCATTTGACTTTATCAGCTTCAAACGGCTAAATTTAGACTCCATGTTTGATCACGTGACCAAATGACGTCATATATGACGTCGTGCGATTGAAGTTCATTGATATCATATAATAGACCAAAATACACGTGATGATATCGGCACATTCTTTAAAAATAATAGCCAATCAAATTGTTCATTTGAAATCGGGCTGATCAGAAATGTAAACATGGGGATTCCCTTGGTAAATAGCTAATTACAAGTTAATTAGGGACCGCACAGATTAACTTTTGTACTCGGAAGTCGTTAGGATAACTGGCCAATCGATTTATATAAGAATTTGACACACATCAAAAATTTGAAACAAAAATGAAGGAAACCATCTTTAAATAATTTCAATTTTTAATATTTTGATTATTGATCCGTAGTCTGCAAATAGATAATCGATCTCAACTTTGTAATCAATACCTAGCCCAAAAATAACAAATTCTACAATTCTTAAATTCAAGGCCAACATAATTTGGGACAAGATATTAATATGAAACATAAAAAAATTATGCTATAAGAAATAATGCACGGCATCAACATAGTTACCGGTTCATATAAATATATTCAGAAAATGCATATCATATCAAAAGTTATCCAGAAATACCTGACCCAATTATCTGTGTTAGTAAGAATAACAAGTTTATCTTGTTATCAAATTATGTTACACACATGTCAAACTTGAAATACTGCAAATTTCATATCCAAAACATTTTTTTATGTCTTTTGAATCAAATAAGCTTCAGTGTACAGAACATTTCAATTTAGTTTTTATCTCAAGGACATTATTTATTTTGCCTTTTATTTTGCTTAACAACAGCAAAAAAAAAATGTTATCTTTCAGATATAATAAGCAAACAGACACAAACTTTCAAAAATTTAGATTGATTCTTCTAAATCAGTGGTTCCAAACCTTTTTCATACCATGGCCCAAAATTCACAAATGCATTTGATCACAAGCAACTAAAGACCTTACACAGCAAAACAATTGGGCTAGTGAAAAACTTATGTATTACACATCTTCATGCCCAATGGCCCCAGGGACAAATACCAGGTTGGGAACCACTGCTAAATAAATAAGAAACAAACTGTTGCAATTTGGATAAAGTGAAACACAGTTTCATTCACTTACCCCTGGGTTTTCAACTGGTTTTCTCAAGTGTCCCCAATAACGCACATGGAAATGAACATGTCCCCTGAATTGTCAGAGAAAGTCATTGAAAACATGCAATTTTGAAGCATATTAAAGTCATAGCATTTTACTTTTTAATACGTTGCTGACAGTGGACATTGCATGCTTATCCACCCAGATAATACACAATATTACAATGTTTTTTTTATCACCTATAGTTCAGTTTGTGTCCCCTAAAAATGTCCAAGTGTCCTGAGTCTGGGACATGTCCCCCAAGTTGAAAACTCAGGACTTACACTATAATTAAAAGACCCAAGTACGAAAGATTCAAATTATAAAACAAAACTAAAAATAAAACCAAAACAGCTTTCGAATTACATCGAAAGTAACTAATAAACTATACCTTTATCTAAACAATTTCACAGATGTTCAAAGAAAAATACTGATAAAATGGCTTTTGGTAGTAATTTATGTGGCATATGAACTTAGTTATTTACTCTTTGTTACTATCACCTGTATCTTATTGAATGGCTGCCAAATGACAAGATATTCCACATGATATGAGTGAGGTCATCTGTGATGAATTATGACAACAGTAAACAGGGATGATTCTATAGTTTCCATTCATTTTAAAGGGATGTGTTCACTAACCGTTCAACCAAAAAACTTACTCTCAGAACCTGGAATTTTTTAACTAATCTTATCCGTAATAATGTTCCAAGGCCCAAATCAACCCTCTAAAATGCTGCAACATTACCCTTTAAGTCTAGGCACATTTGGCTATCTTCCACTTGAGAGAGAATGAGGTGATTAATTTTTTTGTTAGTGAACTGGAAAGTGGATGGGGGGGGGGGGGGAATTTGATGACAATATCATTTTCGATCGCATCACATATCATGAACGATATTGATAGCTGAAACTGAAACAAGTTTTAGAAATTTTTTAAAAGTCAAGCCTAATAATTTTTGTTGTATTAATTATGAAAGTGACACACTTCAGATTGTCGCACATACATTTAATAGAAATTAAGAAAGGAATTTCCTTTCACAACCAATGTTGTATCAAGCTCCACAAAATTAATATCATAATTAAAAACAAAGTGGGATCAACAGGAAACAAACAGGCATTTCCTTATTAAGTTTTGTTGAAAATTTAATATACATGTAATATAATTTCTCTAAAAACTATTACCTCGATACCACTTCTTAGAATGAACAAAAAAATTAAGTTCTCAAACTTGGTCAATAATAAGAGTATATATTCATCAATCATCAACAGTGTCCAAAGTATAAGCTTACAAACAGAATCAAATAAACCATAAAACTATGTAATTTGTAAGTCTCTTGATGAATATATACAGTGAAAACCCTGAAGACCGCACACCCTGAAGACCGGTTTCCCCTGAATATCGGCCAAATGTAAAAGTCCCGATTTAAACACTCTATGATTCATTGAATTTTGTACCTGAAAACCGGCCAACCCTGAAAACCGCACATCGGCCGCTGTTTTCTATAAATTTGGTCAAGATCCACTATAAAAAACCTCTATGCTATCGGCCAATCGGCCATTACCGTTCTCACGTGGTCATGATCGCTGGAGTTATTGGGACAACTACTACTACTTTTGACCAAGTTTGGTAATTAAGATCTTGTGTTCATTCTAGGAGGCTGTAAGGACACTTCCATTTACTTTTTTAAATTGACAATTTTTAGACATTATATAGTGTTTTCTAGTCTTTGAAAGACATCATTGGATCAAAAAGCATCAATTGTGATATACTGACAACATGAAATTTTTTAATTGAAGGAACCACAGAAAATCAGAGTGAAATTGGAAGCTAAAAGTGTTCCAATACTTTAAATTGGTGCTTAATTTTCTCTCTCTTTTTGGTCTCGAATCATGATAAGTATTAACACATTTGTTCGTATTTTCATAAAATCCAATAAAACTTGACTATCAATAATTTTGTGACAGGTTTAAACTTATATGATCAGTTAAAGACACAAAAAGTGAGTTGACATTAATGTAGCCTATAGCTTATAATTTAAAGGTACAATAGATCAATGTATTCAATAACAGTACAAGTAGGCCAATATAAATCAAAGGTTCAAAGCATATGACCATCTGTTAAAAATAAACCCTCACCTAATGGAATTTTAGATGATTTCAAGATAACACATCAGAAAAACTCTCTCAAGCTGTACATTAAACAACTATCACACTTTCAATTCTTACCAAAATACACAGAGAGTTCTATAAATAGAACATTCCTACCGCTTGGATCATAACACTCAAACCTTATAAATACTTCCACCAAAAACCAGGAATTCTTTCACATTTTGTCAATTCCATTCTCTTTAAATTAGCTTACCTTTAATCAATTAATCCCTTTTAATCCACTTGAAATCTAATAATCTATCCTATTTACACACTCAAACCATTCACCCAGCCACCATACTAACATGTATAGGGTTTCACTCCCATATAAGGCACAATGACCTTTCAACTTTGACATATAAGTGACCTAATGAATCAGACCCTCCCACCTAGTGTTTGTTAGAACTAGTAGAGTGGGTATAGTACTATATAACTGACAGTTGCCTTACACTCCTTTAACTCTAGCTTTACCTACCTACCTACATCAAACAAATATTTTTTTAACTAGCAGACACATTTTTCATTTCTAGGCTATTTAAAAACTAGTACACCTGTTTTGTTTTCCAAAACTAATGGACTATAATCATTTTCAGCACAGCAGAATGTTAACAGTTCAATGATTTCAGCTCAAACTCCTAAATTTACTTACAAAATCTGAAAATGGCTTACAGAATGTGAAAGACTGATTGTGGCTTACAAAAACCTGCAAGGGATTGTAAAGTGATTTTGTAAAGTTTGTATGTGTATCGGGGACACTGATAGCACCAATTTGCGCTATTCCAATTTCCATTTTGACGTCTGTAGTTCTTGCGATTCCACTAAAACTAAAGCGTTTTATGACGTCACTGACTGTGATCTACTATGAAGATCCATGCAGATCACTGTCATAAAACGCATTAGTTTTAGTGGAATTGCAAAAACCCCGTCGGAATGGAAATTGGAATATTTTTCAAATAACCAAAGAGGCACAATCCGTTTAACCATACCTTAGCCTTAGCCATTTTTTTAGCTGAACTAATCAGTAATAACTCACACTAGAGTCAAGTCAAGCGTCCCATTCAAAAAGCCTAGGATAAGCCTAGACTGACCTCTTGCCCTAAAGGAGTTGTAAAGTTATGCATAAAGAATGTAACCACCTACAATAAACAGAAATAGTTGAATGGAGAACAGCGTAATAGACTATAATATATATGTTTTTGAATTGTATTGATAATGTTATGTATCTAGGTCACTGTTTGTAATAAAACAGTTCATCCCAAATAATACACCTAGTTGATTCACAATAGATCACAGCTATCCTTACTAAAACATTATTATAGTAGATATTACTCTACTTTCTTAGTTTATATCACTTTTAGAAGAATAAATGAATGAATAAATGAAATCAATGTCCTAATTGTACAACATTGCCAAACATTAAATTTTGAAGCTTATTATAATGTATTTTTAGGATTTTTTTCTTAATAAAATCCAACTTTTGCTTTCTCTAAAAAAAAATATCCAGTAATTATATTAGTAGGCCTACGGTATATAATGGAAGAAAATTCAAATCAAATCAATTACTGGTATGTGAATTATAGGTCCTACTATTATAATGGGTTAAATATACCAGCAATGATGTAAACTCACAGCACAAAAAGTTTTTTAAAAGGGAACAGTCAGGTAAAATCTAATAATAGTCATAATCCCTGCAAATGTAAGCTTACCGTACCTCTATATAATATAATGTTTAATAGTCTCTCGGTCTCACTATTAATAATTATAATACTACTAATGGTTTAATATGGAACACAGATAAATATGGATACCGGTACACATGAATTTGAAGATTTCGGATGTAACAGTACGATTGGTCTAATCCAAAAATTGGTAGGCCTACTTTAAAATGGAAAAGAAAGAAAGAAAGAAACATCTATATTTACAAGGATAACAACTTAGGTTCCTTGCGGATCCTTTCTCCCAGCTGGTCCTTGGCCAAACCTCTTGGCATTGATCTTTCCCGGATTATCCATACCCGTCCCATTTACAGCTGGGTGGACTGGAATTATGAAGGCAGTACGTAACTTTATAAATAGAGCCAATTTTACCCAGTAGGACCTGAATTGGTCAGACTATGATTTGGACATACAACAGTAGCCTAGTTTGTTTTTATTTTATGGCTCACTGACAATCAATGTGGTCTGTAGCCTAAAGGCTAATTAATAGTAGATGTGGTGACTAATTTTAGACATTATGAATTGTTTAGATAATAAATTAGCTTAATTCATTGGAAAGGAGAAGAAAACTATGTAACTTACCTCTTGCAAGGAAGGTATCAACAACTTAGGCACCGCTACGACACTTATCTTCTAAAATTATGCCATAACTCGAACTTGCATTGTTGTGCTCCTTTCTCGGTATTTAGATGAGTTATCTTTTCTTGCTTAGCTAAGGTATACAATCCAATTTTGTCCATGGTAAGTTCAGACCACAATGGTCTAATATAAAACATCTAGATAGTGTTATTATGAATTAAGAGCATAGATGTGTTTTACTAGATTATGTCTTAAATAAATTCTTGTCTTTAGCTTAGAACTGAATATTAGTTAACGCAGTTAATATTGTTCCCAACCATTTTCAAGCTGTGGCCCAAATTCATGAAGCTCCCAGAACCATGGCCCCCTGTTCTATACCAAACTAGGGTAAAATAGGGAATATAGCGCAAGGGTTGTTGTCTTGTGTCTCCTCATCATCAGGTCAGATGCATTTGACCACAAGCAGCTACAGACCTTACGCAGCAAAATATAGTTAAATGAAAGTTGGGCTAGAGAAATAATGATCTATACATCCTCATCCGCCATGGTCCCCTGACAAACAACTCATGGCCCCCAGGTTGGGAACCACTGAGTTAATGTAAATCTTGACCAGAAACAAATATGAATGCATTAGGCTTTTTAATGTGTTTTTATGAAAATATGATTGTTTGGTATGGTGAGAGTCAATAATGGATGACCATTCTTCAAGTCACACCAAAGTCTCACATAATAATGAGATACAACCAATTTCATGATTTTTTTTATTTTGGTGGATGTAATGTCAAAGATTTTATAGGACTACATCTATGTATAATGTTATGTATGTTGGCAAGGGATACAATGTCACTGATAACAGATATGTGAAATAGATGCATTCCCAGATTTCTGCCAATTCCATGTTAAATAAGATTGGAGTCTTGAGGAGCTTGGGGCTTTGAACAAACCTTTACTGTTCTGGACTACTGAAATATAGTTACTTGCATATCATCAGTTTATGGGTTCAAGGGTAAGGGGACCAAACTCCTTATCCTCTTGATGAATCATCATGCATGCGCTAAAATAGTACAAATTGCTTTAAAGTGATACTACGTCTAAGAATGAACAAAAAAATTAAGTTCTCAAACTTGGTCAATTAGAGTATATAACCCTAGGGTTAGCTAGGGTTAACCCTAAGGGTAACTCTTGCTTTTGGAATGCAAACTAGGGTTAGCTCAGGAAAGGGTGAAAGCTTGCTCAAATATAGGACTTCCGCATACCAAATGAAAGAGCACGTCGTAGCGCACACGTCCAACGCAATTTGGTTCCGAAAAAATGATCTTAGAGAGGTTTAATAGGCCAGTTTGAAGTTTCTCCTTACCAGCAAATGGTGCAAAGAGGGCTTAAATCGGTAGAAAGAAAATTAGGGTTAGCTATGCACAGCCTTGCCCAATTTTGATAAAATTATTTTGTTGTCTGAAAATGATTCAGGAGACAGTGTTTGACTTGAAAAAAATAAAAAAAATATCAATACTGCAAGTGGGAATCGAACCTGGGACCTCAAAGTTGACAAAAAGCTACGGAGACCACTCGGCTACCGAGACTTAGGGTTAACCCCAACTCTAACCCTAGGGTTAGCTAGGGTTAACCCTAAGGGTAACTCTTGCTTTTGGAATGCAAACTAGGGTTAGCTCAGGAAAGGGTGAAAGCTTGCTCAAATATAGGACTTCCGCATACCAAATGAAAGAGCACGTCATAGCGCACACGTCCAACGCAATTTGGTACCGAAAAAATGATCTTAGGGAGGTTTAATAGGTCAGTTTTAAGTTTCTCCTTACCTGCAAATGGTGCAAAGAGGGTTTAAATTGGTAGGAAGCAAATTAGGGTTAGCTATGCACAGCCTTGCCCAATTTTGATAAAATTATTTTGTTGCCTGAAAATGATTCAGGAGACAGTGTTTGACTTGAAAAAAAAAAAAATATCAATACCGCAAGTGGGAATCGAACCTGGGACCTCAAAGTTGACAAAAAGCTACGGAGACCACTCGGCTACCGAGACTTAGGGTTAACCCCAACTCTAACCCTAGGGTTAACCCTAAGTCTCGGTAGCCGAGTGGTCTCCGTAGATTTTTGTCAACTTTGAGGTCCCAGGTTCGATTCCCACTTGCGGTATTGGTATTTTTTTTATTTTTTTCAAGTCAAACACTGCCTCCTGAATCATTTTCAGACAACAAAATAATTTTATCAAAATTGGGCAAGGCTGTGCATAGCTAACCCTAATTTTCTTTCTACCGATTTAAGCCCTCTTTGCACCATTTGCTGGTAAGGAGAAACTTCAAACTGGCCTATTAAACCTCTCTAAGATCATTTTTTCGGAACCAAATTGCGTTGGACGTGTGCGCTACGACGTGCTCTTTCATTTGGTATGCGGAAGTCCTATATTTGACCAAGCTTTCACCCCTTCCTGAGCTAACCCTAGTTTGCATTCCAAAATCAAGAGTTACCCTTAGGGTTAACCCTAGCTAACCCTAGGGTTAGAGTTGGGGTTAACCCTAAGTCTCGGTAGCCGAGTGGTCTCCGTAGATTTTTGTCAACTTTGAGGTCCCAGGTTCGATTCCCACTTGCGGTATTGGTATTTTTTTTATTTTTTTCAAGTCAAACACTGCCTCCTGAATCATTTTCAGACAACAAAATAATTTTATCAAAATTGGGCAAGGCTGTGCATAGCTAACCCTAATTTTCTTTCTACCGATTTAAGCCCTCTTTGCACCATTTGCTGGTAAGGAGAAACTTCAAACTGGCCTATTAAACCTCTCTAAGATCATTTTTTCGGAACCAAATTGCGTTGGACGTGTGCGCTACGACGTGCTCTTTCATTTGGTATGCGGAAGTCCTATATTTGACCAAGCTTTCACCCCTTCCTGAGCTAACCCTAGTTTTCATTCCAAAATCAAGAGTTACCCTTAGGGTTAACCCTAGCTAACCCTAGGGTTAGAGTTGGGGTTAACCCTAAGTCTCGGTAGCCGAGTGGTCTCCGTAGATTTTTGTCAACTTTGAGGTCCCAGGTTCGATTCCCACTTGCGGTATTGGTATTTTTTTTTTTATTTTTTTCAAGTCAAACACTGCCTCCTGAATCATTTTCAGACAACAAAATAATTTTATCAAAATTGGGCAAGGCTGTGCATAGCTAACCCTAATTTTCTTTCTACCGATTTAAGCCCTCTTTGCACCATTTGCTGGTAAGGAGAAACTTCAAACTGGCCTATTAAACCTCTCTAAGATCATTTTTTCGGAACCAAATTGCGTTGGACGTGTGCGCTACGACGTGCTCTTTCATTTGGTATGCGGAAGTCCTATATTTGACCAAGCTTTCACCCCTTCCTGAGCTAACCCTAGTTTGCATTCCAAAATCAAGAGTTACCCTTAGGGTTAACCCTAGCTAACCCTAGGGTTAGAGTTGGGGTTAACCCTAAGTCTCGGTAGCCGAGTGGTCTCCGTAGATTTTTGTCAACTTTGAGGTCCCAGGTTCGATTCCCACTTGCGGTATTGGTATTTTTTTTATTTTTTTCAAGTCAAACACTGCCTCCTGAATCATTTTCAGACAACAAAATAATTTTATCAAAATTGGGCAAGGCTGTGCATAGCTAACCCTAATTTTCTTTCTACCGATTTAAGCCCTCTTTGCACCATTTGCTGGTAAGGAGAAACTTCAAACTGGCCTATTAAACCTCTCTAAGATCATTTTTTCGGAACCAAATTGCGTTGGATGTGTGCGCTACGACGTGCTCTTTCATTTGGTATGCGGAAGTCCTATATTTGACCAAGCTTTCACCCCTTCCTGAGCTAACCCTAGTTTGCATTCCAAAATCAAGAGTTACCCTTAGGGTTAACCCTAGCTAACCCTAGGGTTAGAGTTGGGGTTAACCCTAAGTCTCGGTAGCCGAGTGGTCTCCGTAGATTTTTGTCAACTTTGAGGTCCCAGGTTCGATTCCCACTTGCGGTATTGGTATTTTTTTTATTTTTTTCAAGTCAAACACTGCCTCCTGAATCATTTTCAGACAACAAAATAATTTTATCAAAATTGGGCAAGGCTGTGCATAGCTAACCCTAATTTTCTTTCTACCGATTTAAGCCCTCTTTGCACCATTTGCTGGTAAGGAGAAACTTCAAACTGGCCTATTAAACCTCTCTAAGATCATTTTTTCGGAACCAAATTGCGTTGGACGTGTGCGCTACGACGTGCTCTTTCATTTGGTATGCGGAAGTCCTATATTTGACCAAGCTTTCACCCCTTCCTGAGCTAACCCTAGTTTGCATTCCAAAATCAAGAGTTACCCTTAGGGTTAACCCTAGCTAACCCTAGGGTTAGAGTTGGGGTTAACCCTAAGTCTCGGTAGCCGAGTGGTCTCCGTAGATTTTTGTCACGATTGGCTACATATTATTGAAACTGGAGAGTACACTGCCAAATGTGTCCCAGAGCCACGCTGTATAATCAATAGTGAGGAACTCAAATTCGATGATTTTACATCTAAGACCTTATATGGTACGTTAATTAAGAATAAATGCACTGAACCTACTGGGTTTTTAAAGTGGGATGCAATTTTTAAGAGTGTAAATTGGCCTGTAGTATGTAAAAATACCCATGAATCATTTAAAGATGCTAAGCAAATTAACCTCGATTATAAGATCATGCATAATATTATATGGACAAGATCTAAACTATTAATGATTGGTAAAATTGATGATGATATTTGTCAAATATGCAATGAAGAATCAGAGGATCTTAATCATTTGTTATTTTCCTGTCTAGACCTCTCCCTCCTCCTTCATCTATTGAAACTCTTGTTGTCGGATATTCTATCCAGAACTGTAACAGACGATGAATTACAATTATATATCTGTCTAGGCCTACAGACAAGAATTAAGAGTCAACCATTTAGGCTATGTAACATAATTTTAAGTGTAGCCCGTAAGACAATTTTTCATAGAAGGCATATTGTAACAAACAATCCCAGTTCCAATGTGGATATTATAAAATTATTTAAATGTAAGTTACGCCAAAGTTTATATTTCATTAAGTATTACTATAGTAAAACAAAAAGAAACTTTATACAAGATTTTGTGTTACCATCATGTTTAATCCTACTTGAAATGGATGGTTCGATAAGTTTAGATTTTTAGTTATACGAACTTCTTAGTTAAATGCTCCTTTTGAGCACTACATATTCATGTTAAATATTTTGCTTTGAAAATATCTTCACCTAAATCTTAGATTGATTTCGATTTCGAAATCTAAGACTATGGTACCTAGATATATTTCATATTAAAAGTTTTTTCATCCTTTTTTCTTTTTATCTTTCATTGTACAAATACAAGTTTTTAAAGTGTAAATAATATTTCATTTTATAACCTACATATTATATGTAATACCTTTTAAAAGTGTATTTAAGTGTATTCAATTGCTATGATTACTGTATTGTACATATTAATATATGATTATGTGAATAAATTTTTCAAAGATAAAAAAAAAAGTAGATTTTTGTCAACTTTGAGGTCCCAGGTTCGATTCCCACTTGCGGTATTGGTATTTTTTTTTTTATTTTTTTCAAGTCAAACACTGCCTCCTGAATCATTTTCAGACAACAAAATAATTTTATCAAAATTGGGCAAGGCTGTGCATAGCTAACCCTAATTTTCTTTCTACCGATTTAAGCCCTCTTTGCACCATTTGCTGGTAAGGAGAAACTTCAAACTGGCCTATTAAACCTCTCTAAGATCATTTTTTCGGAACCAAATTGCGTTGGACGTGTGCGCTACGACGTGCTCTTTCATTTGGTATGCGGAAGTCCTATATTTGACCAAGCTTTCACCCCTTCCTGAGCTAACCCTAGTTTGCATTCCAAAATCAAGAGTTACCCTTAGGGTTAACCCTAGCTAACCCTAGGGTTAGAGTTGGGGTTAACCCTAAGTCTCGGTAGCCGAGTGGTCTCCGTAGATTTTTGTCAACTTTGAGGTCCCAGGTTCGATTCCCACTTGCTGTATTGGTATTTTTTATACGCCCACATGAATATGTGGTCGTATATTGTCGTCGCCCCTGTCCGTCGGTCCGTCGGTCCGTCGGTCTGTCGGTCCGTCGGTCCGTCCGTCAACATTTCTTGTGAGCACTATAGAGACTACAGTTCTCATCTGATTTTAATGAAACTTGCTATGCTCCTTCAGATTGATAAGATCTCGGCCAAGTTCGAGTTTGACGTATTTTCGATGAACAGTTTTTGAGTTATTGCCCTTGACTTTGTAAAAACGCGTCAAATTTAGTTCGTGAGCACTCTAGAGACTACAGTTTTCATCTGATTTTATTGAAACTTGGTATGCTGCTCCAGAATGATAAGATCTCGGTCAAGTTCGAATTTGACGTATTTTCGATGAACGTTGTTTGAGTTATTGCCCTTGACTTTGGAAAAATGCGTCAAATTTAGTTTGTGAGCACTCTAGAGACTACAGTTTTCATCTGATTTTAATGAAACTTGGTATGCTCCTTCAGATTGATAAGATCTCGATCAAGTTCGAATTTGACGTATTTTGGATGAACGGTTTTTGAGTTATTGCCCTTGACTTTATAAAAACGCGTCAAATTTAGTTTGTGAGCACTCTAGAGACTACAGTTTTCATCTGATTTTAATGAAACTTGGTATGCTGCTTCAGATTGATAAGATCTCAGTCAAGTTCGAATTTGACGTATTTTCGATGAACGTTGTTTGAGTTATTGCCCTTGACTTTGGAAAAATGCGTCAAATTTAGTTTGTGAGCACTCTAGAGACTACAGTTTTCATCTGATTTTAATGAAACTTGGTATGCTCCTTCAGATTGATAAGATCTCGATCAAGTTCGAATTTGACGTATTTTGGATGAACGGTTTTTTAGTTATTGCCCTTGACTTTATAAAAACGCGTCAAATTTAGTTTGTGAGCACTCTAGAGACTACAGTTTTCATCTGATTTTAATGAAACTTGGTATGCTCCTTCAGATTGATAAGATCTCGATCAAGTTCGAATTTGACGTATTTTGGATGAATGGTTTTTGAGTTATTGCCCTTGACTTTGTAAAAACGCGTCAAATTTAGTTTGTGAGCACTCTAGAGACTACAGTTTTCATCTGATTTTGATGAATTTTTGTATGCTCCTTTAGATTTATAAGATCTTGATCAAGTTCAAATTTGACGTATTTTTGATAAACAGTTTTTGAGTTATTGCCCTTGACTTTGTAAAAACGCGTCAAATTTAGTTTGTGAATAGTCTGGAGACTACAGTTTTCATCTGATTTTAATGAAACTTGGTATGATCCTTGAGATGGATAAGATCTCGGTTAAGTTCAAATTTGGCATGAATTTTATATGAACAATTTTTGATTTATTGCTCTTTACTTTGCAAAAACGCATCAAAAATAGTTTTGTGAGCACCATAGAAGTTAAACTGATTCTGATGAAACTTGGTGTGATCACTGGAATTGATAAGATCTCGGTCAAGTTCTAACATGAGGCATTTTCGATGAACAGTTTTTGCGTTATTGCTCTTGACTTTTTATTCTTTAGATATAAAGAAATTTGTATTATCGTTAATTAAAATATGATCATTTCTGACATCTGCCAGTGGGCGTATGTTACCTTGCCTGGCAAGCCCTGGTTTTATTTTTTTCAAGTCAAACACTGCCTCCTGAATCATTTTCAGACAACAAAATAATTTTATCAAAATTGGGCAAGGCTGTGCATAGCTAACCCTAATTTTCTTTCTACCGATTTAAGCCCTCTTTGCACCATTTGCTGGTAAGGAGAAACTTCAAACTGGCCTATTAAACCTCTCTAAGATCATTTTTTCGGAACCAAATTGCGTTGGACGTGTGCGCTACGACGTGCTCTTTCATTTGGTATGCGGAAGTCCTATATTTGACCAAGCTTTCACCCCTTCCTGAGCTAACCCTAGTTTGCATTCCAAAATCAAGAGTTACCCTTAGGGTTAGCCCTAGCTAACCCTAGGGTTAGAGTTGGGGTTAACCCTAAGTCTCGGTAGCCGAGTGGTCTCCGTAGATTTTTGTCAACTTTGAGGTCCCAGGTTCGATTCCCACTTGCGGTATTGGTATTTTTTTTTATTTTTTTCAAGTCAAACACTGCCTTCTGAATCATTTTCAGACAACAAAATAATTTTATCAAAATTGGGCAAGGCTGTGCATAGCTAACCCTAATTTTCTTTCTACCGATTTAAGCCCTCTTTGCACCATTTGCTGGTAAGGAGAAACTTCAAACTGGCCTATTAAACCTCTCTAAGATCATTTTTTCGGAACCAAATTGCGTTGGACGTGTGCGCTACGACGTGCTCTTTCATTTGGTATGCGGAAGTCCTATATTTGACCAAGCTTTCACCCCTTCCTGAGCTAACCCTAGTTTGCATTCCAAAATCAAGAGTTACCCTTAGGGTTAACCCTAGCTAACCCTAGGGTTAGAGTTGGGGTTAACCCTAAGTCTCGGTAACCGAGTGGTCTCCGTAGATTTTTGTCAACTTTGAGGTCCCAGGTTCGATTCCCACTTGCGGTATTGGTATTTTTTTTATTTTTTTCAAGTCAAACACTGCCTCCTGAATCATTTTCAGACAACAAAATAATTTTATCAAAATTGGGCAAGGCTGTGCATAGCTAACCCTTATTTTCTTTCTACCGATTTAAGCCCTCTTTGCACCATTTGCTGGTAAGGAGAAACTTCAAACTGGCCTATTAAACCTCTCTAAGATCATTTTTTCGGAACCAAATTGCGTTGGACGTGTGCGCTACGACGTGCTCTTTCATTTGGTATGCGGAAGTCCTATATTTGACCAAGCTTTCACCCCTTCCTGAGCTAACCCTAGTTTGCATTCCAAAATCAAGAGTTACCCTTAGGGTTAACCCTAGCTAACCCTAGGGTTAGAGTTGGGGTTAACCCTAAGTCTCGGTAACCGAGTGGTCTCCGTAGATTTTTGTCAACTTTGAGGTCCCAGGTTCGATTCCCACTTGCGGTATTGGTATTTTTTTTATTTTTTTCAAGTCAAACACTGCCTCCTGAATCATTTTCAGACAACAAAATAATTTTATCAAAATTGGGCAAGGCTGTGCATAGCTAACCCTAATTTTCTTTCTACCGATTTAAGCCCTCTTTGCACCATTTGCTGGTAAGGAGAAACTTCAAACTGGCCTATTAAACCTCTCTAAGATCATTTTTTCGGAACCAAATTGCGTTGGACGTGTGCGCTACGACGTGCTCTTTCATTTGGTATGCGGAAGTCCTATATTTGACCAAGCTTTCACCCCTTCCTGAGCTAACCCTAGTTTGCATTCCAAAATCAAGAGTTACCCTTAGGGTTAACCCTAGCTAACCCTAGGGTTAGAGTTGGGGTTAAGCCTAAGTCTCGGTAGCCGAGTGGTCTCCGTAGATTTTTGTCAACTTTGAGGTCCCAGGTTCGATTCCCACTTGCGGTATTGGTATTTTTTTTCATTTTTTTCAAGTCAAACACTGCCTCCTGAATCATTTTCAGACAACAAAATAATTTTATCAAAATTGGGCAAGGCTGTGCATAGCTAACCCTAATTTTCTTTCTACCGATTTAAGCCCTCTTTGCACCATTTGCTGGTAAGGAGAAACTTCAAACTGGCCTATTAAACCTCTCTAAGATCATTTTTTCGGAACCAAATTGCGTTGGACGTGTGCGCTACGACGTGCTCTTTCATTTGGTATGCGGAAGTCCTATATTTGACCAAGCTTTCACCCCTTCCTGAGCTAACCCTAGTTTGAATTCCAAAATCAAGAGTTACCCTTAGGGTTAACCCTAGCTAACCCTAGGGTTAGAGTTGGGGTTAACCCTAAGTCTCGGTAGCCGAGTGGTCTCCGTAGATTTTTGTCAACTTTGAGGTCCCAGGTTCGATTCCCACTTGCGGTATTGGTATTTTTTTTAATTTTTTTCAAGTCAAACACTGCCTCCTGAATCATTTTCAGACAACAAAATAATTTTATCAAAATTGGGCAAGGCTGTGCATAGCTAACCCTAATTTTCTTTCTACCGATTTAAGCCCTCTTTGCACCATTTGCTGGTAAGGAGAAACTTCAAACTGGCCTATTAAACCTCTCTAAGATCATTTTTTCGGAACCAAATTGCGTTGGACGTGTGCGCTACGACGTGCTCTTTCATTTGGTATGCGGAAGTCCTATATTTGACCAAGCTTTCACCCCTTCCTGAGCTAACCCTAGTTTGCATTCCAAAATCAAGAGTTACCCTTAGGGTTAACCCTAGCTAACCCTAGGGTTAGAGTTGGGGTTAACCCTAAGTCTCGGTAGCCGAGTGGTAGATTTTTGTCAACTTTGAGGTCCCAGGTTCGATTCCCACTTGCGGTATTGGTATTTTTTTTTATTTTTTTCAAGTCAAACACTGCCTCCTGAATCATTTTCAGACAACAAAATAATTTTATCAAAATTGGGCAAGGCTGTGCATAGCTAACCCTAATTTTCTTTCTACCGATTTAAGCCCTCTTTGCACCATTTGCTGGTAAGGAGAAACTTCAAACTGGCCTATTAAACCTCTCTAAGATCATTTTTTCGGAACCAAATTGCGTTGGACGTGTGCGCTACGACGTGCTCTTTCATTTGGTATGCGGAAGTCCTATATTTGACCAAGCTTTCACCCCTTCCTGAGCTAACCCTAGTTTGCATTCCAAAATCAAGAGTTACCCTTAGGGTTAACCCTAGCTAACCCTAGAGTTGGGGTTAACCCTAAGTCTCGGTAGCCGAGTGGTCTCCGTAGATTTTTGTCAACTTTGAGGTCCCAGGTTCGATTCCCACTTGCGGTATTGGTATTTTTTTTAATTTTTTTCAAGTCAAACACTGCCTCCTGAATCATTTTCAGACAACAAAATAATTTTATCAAAATTGGGCAAGGCTGTGCATAGCTAACCCTAATTTTCTTTCTACCGATTTAAGCCCTCTTTGCACCATTTGCTGGTAAGGAGAAACTTCAAACTGGCCTATTAAACCTCTCTAAGATCATTTTTTCGGAACCAAATTGCGTTGGACGTGTGCGCTACGACGTGCTCTTTCATTTGGTATGCGGAAGTCCTATATTTGACCAAGCTTTCACCCCTTCCTGAGCTAACCCTAGTTTGCATTCCAAAATCAAGAGTTACCCTTAGGGTTAACCCTAGCTAACCCTAGGGTTAGAGTTGGGGTTAACCCTAAGTCTCGGTAGCCGAGTGGTCTCCGTAGATTTTTGTCAACTTTGAGGTCCCAGGTTCGATTCCCACTTGCGGTATTGGTATTTTTTTTTATTTTTTTCAAGTCAAACACTGCCTCCTGAATCATTTTCAGACAACAAAGTAATTTTATCAAAATTGGGCAAGGCTGTGCATAGCTAACCCTAATTTTCTTTCTACCGATTTAAGCCCTCTTTGCACCATTTGCTGGTAAGGAGAAACTTCAAACTGGCCTATTAAACCTCTCTAAGATAATTTTTTCGGAACCAAATTGCGTTGGACGTGTGCGCTACGACGTGCTCTTTCATTTGTTATGCGGAAGTCCTATATTTGACCAAGCTTTCACCCCTTCCTGAGCTAACCCTAGTTTGCATTCCAAAATCAAGAGTTACCCTTAGGGTTAACCCTAGCTAACCCTAGGGTTAGAGTTGGGGTTAACCCTAAGTCTCGGTAGCCGACTGGTCTCCGTAGATTTTTGTCAACTTTGAGGTCCCAGGTTCGATTCCCACTTGCGGTATTGGTATTTTTTTTTATTTTTTTCAAGTCAAACACTGCCTCCTGAATCATTTTCAGACAACAAAATAATTTTATCAAAATTATGCAAGGCTGTGCATAGCTAACCCTAATTTTCTTTCTACCGATTTAAGCCCTCTTTGCACCATTTGCTGGTAAGGAGAAACTTCAAACTGGCCTATTAAACCTCTCTAAGATCATTTTTTCGGAACCAAATTGCGTTGGACGTGTGCGCTACGACGTGCTCTTTCATTTGGTATGCGGAAGTCCTATATTTGACCAAGCTTTCACCCCTTCCTGAGCTAACCCTAGTTTGCATTCCAAAATCAAGAGTTACCCTTAGGGTTAACCCTAGCTAACCCTAGGGTTAGAGTTGGGGTTAACCCTAAGTCTCGGTAGCCGAGTGGTCTCCGTAGATTTTTGTCAACTTTGAGGTCCCAGGTTCGATTCCCACTTGCGGTATTGGTATTTTTTTTTTTATTTTTTTCAAGTCAAACACTGCCTCCTGAATCATTTTCAGACAACAAAATAATTTTATCAAAATTGGGCAAGGCTGTGCATAGCTAACCCTAATTTTCTTTCTACCGATTTAAGCCCTCTTTGCACCATTTGCTGGTAAGGAGAAACTTCAAACTGGCCTATTAAACCTCTCTAAGATCATTTTTTCGGAACCAAATTGCGTTGGACGTGTGCGCTACGACGTGCTCTTTCATTTGGTATGCGGAAGTCCTATATTTGACCAAGCTTTCACCCCTTCCTGAGCTAACCCTAGTTTGCATTCCAAAATCAAGAGTTACCCTTAGGGTTAACCCTAGCTAACCCTAGGGTTAGAGTTGGGGTTAACCCTATGTCTCGGTAGCCGAGTGGTCTCCGTAGATTTTTGTCAACTTCGAGGTCCCAGGTTCGATTCCCACTTGCGGTATTGGTATTTTTTTTTATTTTTTTCAAGTCAAACACTGCCTCCTGAATCATTTTCAGACAACAAAATAATTTTATCAAAATTGGGCAAGGCTGTGCATAGCTAACCCTAATTTTCTTTCTACCGATTTAAGCCCTCTTTGCACCATTTGCTGGTAAGGAGAAACTTCAAACTGGCCTATTAAACCTCTCTAAGATCATTTTTTCGGAACCAAATTGCGTTGGACGTGTGCGCTACGACGTGCTCTTTCATTTGGTATGCGGAAGTCCTATATTTGACCAAGCTTTCACCCCTTCCTGAGCTAACCCTAGTTTGCATTCCAAAATCAAGAGTTACCCTTAGGGTTAACCCTAGCTAACCCTAGGGTTAGAGTTGGGGTTAACCCTAAGTCTCGGTAGCCGAGTGGTCTCCGTAGATTTTTGTCAACTTTGAGGTCCCAGGTTCGATTCCCACTTGCGGTATTGGTATTTTTTTTTTATTTTTTTCAAGTCAAACACTGCCTCCTGAATCATTTTCAGACAACAAAATAATTTTATCAAAATTGGGCAAGGCTGTGCATAGCTAACCCTAATTTTCTTTCTACCGATTTAAGCCCTCTTTGCACCATTTGCTGGTAAGGAGAAACTTCAAACTGGCCTATTAAACCTCTCTAAGATCATTTTTTCGGAACCAAATTGCGTTGGACGTGTGCGCTACGACGTGCTCTTTCATTTGGTATGCGGAAGTCCTATATTTGACCAAGCTTTCACCCCTTCCTGAGCTAACCCTAGTTTGCATTCCAAAATCAAGAGTTACCCTTAGGGTTAACCCTAGCTAACCCTAGGGTTAGAGTTGGGGTTAACCCTAAGTCTCGGTAGCCGAGTGGTCTCCGTAGATTTTTGTCAACTTTGAGGTCCCAGGTTCGATTCCCACTTGCGGTATTGGTATTTTTTTTAATTTTTTTCAAGTCAAACACTGCCTCCTGAATCATTTTCAGACAACAAAATAATTTTATCAAAATTGGGCAAGGCTGTGCATAGCTAACCCTAATTTTCTTTCTACCGATTTAAGCCCTCTTTGCACCATTTGCTGGTAAGGAGAAACTTCAAACTGGCCTATTAAACCTCTCTAAGATCATTTTTTCGGAACCAAATTGCGTTGGACGTGTGCGCTACGACGTGCTCTTTCATTTGGTATGCGGAAGTCCTATATTTGACCAAGCTTTCACCCCTTCCTGAGCTAACCCTAGTTTGCATTCCAAAATCAAGAGTTACCCTTAGGGTTAACCCTAGCTAACCCTAGGGTTAGAGTTGGGGTTAACCCTAAGTCTCGGTAGCCGAGTGGTAGATTTTTGTCAACTTTGAGGTCCCAGGTTCGATTCCCACTTGCGGTATTGGTATTTTTTTTTATTTTTTTCAAGTCAAACACTGCCTCCTGAATCATTTTCAGACAACAAAATAATTTTATCAAAATTGGGCAAGGCTGTGCATAGCTAACCCTAATTTTCTTTCTACCGATTTAAGCCCTCTTTGCACCATTTGCTGGTAAGGAGAAACTTCAAACTGGCCTATTAAACCTCTCTAAGATCATTTTTTCGGAACCAAATTGCGTTGGACGTGTGCGCTACGACGTGCTCTTTCATTTGGTATGCGGAAGTCCTATATTTGACCAAGCTTTCACCCCTTCCTGAGCTAACCCTAGTTTGCATTCCAAAATCAAGAGTTACCCTTAGGGTTAACCCTAGCTAACCCTAGGGTTAGAGTTGGGGTTAACCCTATGTCTCGGTAGCCGAGTGGTCTCCGTAGATTTTTGTCAACTTCGAGGTCCCAGGTTCGATTCCCACTTGCGGTATTGGTATTTTTTTTTATTTTTTTCAAGTCAAACACTGCCTCCTGAATCATTTTCAGACAACAAAATAATTTTATCAAAATTGGGCAAGGCTGTGCATAGCTAACCCTAATTTTCTTTCTACCGATTTAAGCCCTCTTTGCACCATTTGCTGGTAAGGAGAAACTTCAAACTGGCCTATTAAACCTCTCTAAGATCATTTTTTCGGAACCAAATTGCGTTGGACGTGTGCGCTACGACGTGCTCTTTCATTTGGTATGCGGAAGTCCTATATTTGACCAAGCTTTCACCCCTTCCTGAGCTAACCCTAGTTTGCATTCCAAAATCAAGAGTTACCCTTAGGGTTAACCCTAGCTAACCCTAGGGTTAGAGTTGGGGTTAACCCTAAGTCTCGGTAGCCGAGTGGTCTCCGTAGATTTTTGTCAACTTTGAGGTCCCAGGTTCGATTCCCACTTGCGGTATTGGTATTTTTTTTTTATTTTTTTCAAGTCAAACACTGCCTCCTGAATCATTTTCAGACAACAAAATAATTTTATCAAAATTGGGCAAGGCTGTGCATAGCTAACCCTAATTTTCTTTCTACCGATTTAAGCCCTCTTTGCACCATTTGCTGGTAAGGAGAAACTTCAAACTGGCCTATTAAACCTCTCTAAGATCATTTTTTCGGAACCAAATTGCGTTGGACGTGTGCGCTACGACGTGCTCTTTCATTTGGTATGCGGAAGTCCTATATTTGACCAAGCTTTCACCCCTTCCTGAGCTAACCCTAGTTTGCATTCCAAAATCAAGAGTTACCCTTAGGGTTAACCCTAGCTAACCCTAGGGTTAGAGTTGGGGTTAACCCTAAGTCTCGGTAGCCGAGTGGTCTCCGTAGATTTTTGTCAACTTTGAGGTCCCAGGTTCGATTCCCACTTGCGGTATTGGTATTTTTTTTTATTTTTTTCAAGTCAAACACTGCCTCCTGAATCATTTTCAGACAACAAAATAATTTTATCAAAATTGGGCAAGGCTGTGCATAGCTAACCCTAATTTTCTTTCTACCGATTTAAGCCCTCTTTGCACCATTTGCTGGTAAGGAGAAACTTCAAACTGGCCTATTAAACCTCTCTAAGATCATTTTTTCGGAACCAAATTGCGTTGGACGTGTGCGCTACGACGTGCTCTTTCATTTGGTATGCGGAAGTCCTATATTTGACCAAGCTTTCACCCCTTCCTGAGCTAACCCTAGTTTGCATTCCAAAATCAAGAGTTACCCTTAGGGTTAACCCTAGCTAACCCTAGGGTTAGAGTTGGGGTTAACCCTAAGTCTCGGTAGCCGAGTGGTAGATTTTTGTCAACTTTGAGGTCCCAGGTTCGATTCCCACTTGCGGTATTGGTATTTTTTTTTATTTTTTTCAAGTCAAACACTGCCTCCTGAATCATTTTCAGACAACAAAATAATTTTATCAAAATTGGGCAAGGCTGTGCATAGCTAACCCTAATTTTCTTTCTACCGATTTAAGCCCTCTTTGCACCATTTGCTGGTAAGGAGAAACTTCAAACTGGCCTATTAAACCTCTCTAAGATCATTTTTTCGGAACCAAATTGCGTTGGACGTGTGCGCTACGACGTGCTCTTTCATTTGGTATGCGGAAGTCCTATATTTGACCAAGCTTTCACCCCTTCCTGAGCTAACCCTAGTTTGCATTCCAAAATCAAGAGTTACCCTTAGGGTTAACCCTAGCTAACCCTAGGGTTAGAGTTGGGGTTAACCCTAAGTCTCGGTAGCCGAGTGGTCTCCGTAGATTTTTGTCAACTTTGAGGTCCCAGGTTCGATTCCCACTTGCGGTATTGGTATTTTTTTTTATTTTTTTCAAGTCAAACACTGCCTCCTGAATCATTTTCAGACAACAAAATAATTTTATCAAAATTGGGCAAGGCTGTGCATAGCTAACCCTAATTTTCTTTCTACCGATTTAAGCCCTCTTTGCACCATTTGCTGGTAAGGAGAAACTTCAAACTGGCCTATTAAACCTCTCTAAGATCATTTTTTCGGAACCAAATTGCGTTGGACGTGTGCGCTACGACGTGCTCTTTCATTTGGTATGCGGAAGTCCTATATTTGACCAAGCTTTCACCCCTTCCTGAGCTAACCCTAGTTTGCATTCCAAAATCAAGAGTTACCCTTAGGGTTAACCCTAGCTAACCCTAGGGTTAGAGTTGGGGTTAACCCTAAGTCTCGGTAGCCGAGTGGTCTCCGTAGATTTTTGTCAACTTTGAGGTCCCAGGTTCGATTCCCACTTGCGGTATTGGTATTTTTTTTTATTTTTTTCAAGTCAAACACTGCCTCCTGAATCATTTTCAGACAACAAAATAATTTTATCAAAATTGGGCAAGGCTGTGCATAGCTAACCCTAATTTTCTTTCTACCGATTTAAGCCCTCTTTGCACCATTTGCTGGTAAGGAGAAACTTCAAACTGGCCTATTAAACCTCTCTAAGATCATTTTTTCGGAACCAATGCGTTGGATGTGTGCGCTACGACGTGCTCTTTCATTTGGTATGCGGAAGTCCTATATTTGACCAAGCTTTCACCCCTTCCTGAGCTAACCCTAGTTTGCATTCCAAAATCAAGAGTTACCCTTAGGGTTAACCCTAGCTAACCCTAGGGTTAGAGTTGGGGTTAACCCTAAGTCTCGGTAGCCGAGTGGTCTCCGTAGATTTTTGTCAACTTTGAGGTCCCAGGTTCGATTCCCACTTGCGGTATTGGTATTTTTTTTATTTTTTTCAAGTCAAACACTGCCTCCTGAATCATTTTCAGACAACAAAATAATTTTATCAAAATTGGGCAAGGCTGTGCATAGCTAACCCTAATTTTCTTTCTACCGATTTAAGCCCTCTTTGCACCATTTGCTGGTAAGGAGAAACTTCAAACTGGCCTATTAAACCTCTCTAAGATCATTTTTTCGGAACCAAATTGCGTTGGATGTGTGCGCTACGACGTGCTCTTTCATTTGGTATGCGGAAGTCCTATATTTGACCAAGCTTTCACCCCTTCCTGAGCTAACCCTAGTTTGCATTCCAAAATCAAGAGTTACCCTTAGGGTTAACCCTAGCTAACCCTAGGGTTAGAGTTGGGGTTAACCCTAAGTCTCGGTAGCCGAGTGGTCTCCGTAGATTTTTGTCACGATTGGCTACATATTATTGAAACTGGAGAGTACACTGCCAAATGTGTCCCAGAGCCACGCTGTATAATCAATAGTGAGGAACTCAAATTCGATGATTTTACATCTAAGACCTTATATGGTACGTTAATTAAGAATAAATGCACTGAACCTACTGGGTTTTTAAAGTGGGATGCAATTTTTAAGAGTGTAAATTGGCCTGTAGTATGTAAAAATACCCATGAATCATTTAAAGATGCTAAGCAAATTAACCTCGATTATAAGATCATGCATAATATTATATGGACAAGATCTAAACTATTAATGATTGGTAAAATTGATGATGATATTTGTCAAATATGCAATGAAGAATCAGAGGATCTTAATCATTTGTTATTTTCCTGTCTAGACCTCTCCCTCCTCCTTCATCTATTGAAACTCTTGTTGTCGGATATTCTATCCAGAACTGTAACAGACGATGAATTACAATTATATATCTGTCTAGGCCTACAGACAAGAATTAAGAGTCAACCATTTAGGCTATGTAACATAATTTTAAGTGTAGCCCGTAAGACAATTTTTCATAGAAGGCATATTGTAACAAACAATCCCAGTTCCAATGTGGATATTATAAAATTATTTAAATGTAAGTTACGCCAAAGTTTATATTTCATTAAGTATTACTATAGTAAAACAAAAAGAAATTTTATACAAGATTTTGTGTTACCATCATGTTTAATCCTACTTGAAATGGATGGTTCGATAAGTTTAGATTTTTAGTTATACGAACTTCTTAGTTAAATGCTCCTTTTGAGCACTACATATTCATGTTAAATATTTTGCTTTGAAAATATCTTCACCTAAATCTTAGATTGATTTCGATTTCGAAATCTAAGACTATGGTACCTAGATATATTTCATATTAAAAGTTTTTTCATCCTTTTTTCTTTTTATCTTTCATTGTACAAATACAAGTTTTTAAAGTGTAAATAATATTTCATTTTATAACCTACATATTATATGTAATACCTTTTAAAAGTGTATTTAAGTGTATTCAATTGCTATGATTACTGTATTGTACATATTAATATATGATTATGTGAATAAATTTTTCAAAGATAAAAAAAAAAGTAGATTTTTGTCAACTTTGAGGTCCCAGGTTCGATTCCCACTTGCGGTATTGGTATTTTTTTTTTTATTTTTTTCAAGTCAAACACTGCCTCCTGAATCATTTTCGGACAACAAAATAATTTTATCAAAATTGGGCAAGGCTGTGCATAGCTAACCCTAATTTTCTTTCTACCGATTTAAGCCCTCTTTGCACCATTTGCTGGTAAGGAGAAACTTCAAACTGGCCTATTAAACCTCTCTAAGATCATTTTTTCGGAACCAAATTGCGTTGGACGTGTGCGCTACGACGTGCTCTTTCATTTGGTATGCGGAAGTCCTATATTTGACCAAGCTTTCACCCCTTCCTGAGCTAACCCTAGTTTGCATTCCAAAATCAAGAGTTACCCTTAGGGTTAACCCTAGCTAACCCTAGGGTTAGAGTTGGGGTTAACCCTAAGTCTCGGTAGCCGAGTGGTCTCCGTAGATTTTTGTCAACTTTGAGGTCCCAGGTTCGATTCCCACTTGCGGTATTGGTATTTTTTATACGCCCACATGAATATGTGGTCGTATATTGTCGTCGCCCCTGTCCGTCGGTCCGTCGGTCCGTCGGTCTGTCGGTCCGTCGGTCCGTCCGTCAACATTTCTTGTGAGCACTATAGAGACTACAGTTCTCATCTGATTTTAATGAAACTTGCTATGCTCCTTCAGATTGATAAGATCTCGGCCAAGTTCGAGTTTGACGTATTTTCGATGAACAGTTTTTGAGTTATTGCCCTTGACTTTGTAAAAACGCGTCAAATTTAGTTCGTGAGCACTCTAGAGACTACAGTTTTCATCTGATTTTATTGAAACTTGGTATGCTGCTCCAGAATGATAAGATCTCGGTCAAGTTCGAATTTGACGTATTTTCGATGAACGTTGTTTGAGTTATTGCCCTTGACTTTGGAAAAATGCGTCAAATTTAGTTTGTGAGCACTCTAGAGACTACAGTTTTCATCTGATTTTAATGAAACTTGGTATGCTCCTTCAGATTGATAAGATCTCGATCAAGTTCGAATTTGACGTATTTTGGATGAACGGTTTTTGAGTTATTGCCCTTGACTTTATAAAAACGCGTCAAATTTAGTTTGTGAGCACTCTAGAGACTACAGTTTTCATCTGATTTTAATGAAACTTGGTATGCTGCTTCAGATTGATAAGATCTCAGTCAAGTTCGAATTTGACGTATTTTCGATGAACGTTGTTTGAGTTATTGCCCTTGACTTTGGAAAAATGCGTCAAATTTAGTTTGTGAGCACTCTAGAGACTACAGTTTTCATCTGATTTTAATGAAACTTGGTATGCTCCTTCAGATTGATAAGATCTCGATCAAGTTCGAATTTGACGTATTTTGGATGAACGGTTTTTGAGTTATTGCCCTTGACTTTATAAAAACGCGTCAAATTTAGTTTGTGAGCACTCTAGAGACTACAGTTTTCATCTGATTTTAATGAAACTTGGTATGCTCCTTCAGATTGATAAGATCTCGATCAAGTTCGAATTTGACGTATTTTGGATGAATGGTTTTTGAGTTATTGCCCTTGACTTTGTAAAAACGCGTCAAATTTAGTTTGTGAGCACTCTAGAGACTACAGTTTTCATCTGATTTTGATGAATTTTTGTATGCTCCTTTAGATTTATAAGATCTTGATTAAGTTCAAATTTGACGTATTTTTGATAAACAGTTTTTGAGTTATTGCCCTTGACTTTGTAAAAACGCGTCAAATTTAGTTTGTGAATAGTCTGGAGACTACAGTTTTCATCTGATTTTAATGAAACTTGGTATGATCCTTGAGATGGATAAGATCTCGGTTAAGTTCAAATTTGGCATGAATTTTATATGAACAATTTTTGATTTATTGCTCTTTACTTTGCAAAAACGCATCAAAAATAGTTTTGTGAGCACCATAGAAGTTAAACTGATTCTGATGAAACTTGGTGTGATCACTGGAATTGATAAGATCTCGGTCAAGTTCTAACATGAGGCATTTTCGATGAACAGTTTTTGCGTTATTGCTCTTGACTTTTTATTCTTTAGATATAAAGAAATTTGTATTATCGTTAATTAAAATATGATCATTTCTGACATCTGCCAGTGGGCGTATGTTACCTTGCCTGGCAAGCCCTGGTTTTATTTTTTTCAAGTCAAACACTGCCTCCTGAATCATTTTCAGACAACAAAATAATTTTATCAAAATTGGGCAAGGCTGTGCATAGCTAACCCTAATTTTCTTTCTACCGATTTAAGCCCTCTTTGCACCATTTGCTGGTAAGGAGAAACTTCAAACTGGCCTATTAAACCTCTCTAAGATCATTTTTTCGGAACCAAATTGCGTTGGACGTGTGCGCTACGACGTGCTCTTTCATTTGGTATGCGGAAGTCCTATATTTGACCAAGCTTTCACCCCTTCCTGAGCTAACCCTAGTTTGCATTCCAAAATCAAGAGTTACCCTTAGGGTTAACCCTAGCTAACCCTAGGGTTAGAGTTGGGGTTAACCCTAAGTCTCGGTAGCCGAGTGGTCTCCGTAGATTTTTGTCAACTTTGAGGTCCCAGGTTCGATTCCCACTTGCGGTATTGGTATTTTTTTTATTTTTTTCAAGTCAAACACTGCCTCCTGAATCATTTTCAGACAACAAAATAATTTTATCAAAATTGGGCAAGGCTGTGCATAGCTAACCCTAATTTTCTTTCTACCGATTTAAGCCCTCTTTGCACCATTTGCTGGTAAGGAGAAACTTCAAACTGGCCTATTAAACCTCTCTAAGATCATTTTTTCGGAACCAAATTGCGTTGGACGTGTGCGCTACGACGTGCTCTTTCATTTGGTATGCGGAAGTCCTATATTTGACCAAGCTTTCACCCCTTCCTGAGCTAACCCTAGTTTGCATTCCAAAATCAAGAGTTACCCTTAGGGTTAACCCTAGCTAACCCTAGGGTTAGAGTTGGGGTTAACCCTAAGTCTCGGTAGCCGAGTGGTCTCCGTAGATTTTTGTCAACTTTGAGGTCCCAGGTTCGATTCCCACTTGCGGTATTGGTATTTTTCTTTTTATTTTTTTCAAGTCAAACACTGCCTCCTGAATCATTTTCAGACAACAAAATAATTTTATCAAAATTGGGCAAGGCTGTGCATAGCTAACCCTAATTTTCTTTCTACCGATTTAAGCCCTCTTTGCACCATTTGCTGGTAAGGAGAAACTTCAAACTGGCCTATTAAACCTCTCTAAGATCATTTTGTCGGAACCAAATTGCGTTGGACGTGTGCGCTACGACGTGCTCTTTCATTTGGTATGCGGAAGTCCTATATTTGACCAAGCTTTCACCCCTTCCTGAGCTAACCCTAGTTTGCATTCCAAAATCAAGAGTTACCCTTAGGGTTAACCCTAGCTAACCCTAGGGTTAGAGTTGGGGTTAACCCTAAGTCTCGGTAGCCGAGTGGTCTCCGTAGATTTTTGTCAACTTTGAGGTCCCAGGTTCGATTCCCACTTGCGGTATTGGTATTTTTTTTATTTTTTTCAAGTCAAACACTGCCTCCTGAATCATTTTCAGACAACAAAATAATTTTATCAAAATTGGGCAAGGCTGTGCATAGCTAACCCTAATTTTCTTTCTACCGATTTAAGCCCTCTTTGCACCATTTGCTGGTAAGGAGAAACTTCAAACTGGCCTATTAAACCTCTCTAAGATCATTTTTTCGGAACCAAATTGCGTTGGATGTGTGCGCTACGACGTGCTCTTTCATTTGGTATGCGGAAGTCCTATATTTGACCAAGCTTTCACCCCTTCCTGAGCTAACCCTAGTTTGCATTCCAAAATCAAGAGTTACCCTTAGGGTTAACCCTAGCTAACCCTAGGGTTAGAGTTGGGGTTAACCCTAAGTCTCGGTAGCCGAGTGGTCTCCGTAGATTTTTGTCAACTTTGAGGTCCCAGGTTCGATTCCCACTTGCGGTATTGGTATTTTTTTTTATTTTTTTCAAGTCAAACACTGCCTCCTGAATCATTTTCAGACAACAAAATAATTTTATCAAAATTGGGCAAGGCTGTGCATAGCTAACCCTAATTTTCTTTCTACCGATTTAAGCCCTCTTTGCACCATTTGCTGGTAAGGAGAAACTTCAAACTGGCCTATTAAACCTCTCTAAGATCATTTTTTCGGAACCAAATTGCGTTGGACGTGTGCGCTACGACGTGCTCTTTCATTTGGTATGCGGAAGTCCTATATTTGACCAAGCTTTCACCCCTTCCTGAGCTAACCCTAGTTTGAATTCCAAAATCAAGAGTTACCCTTAGGGTTAACCCTAGCTAACCCTAGGGTTAGAGTTGGGGTTAACCCTAAGTCTCGGTAGCCGAGTGGTCTCCGTAGATTTTTGTCAACTTTGAGGTCCCAGGTTCGATTCCCACTTGCGGTATTGGTATTTTTTTTTTTTTTCAAGTCAAACACTGCCTCCTGAATCATTTTCAGACAACAAAATAATTTTATCAAAATTGGGCAAGGCTGTGCATAGCTAACCCTAATTTTCTTTCTACCGATTTAAGCCCTCTTTGCACCATTTGCTGGTAAGGAGAAACTTCAAACTGGCCTATTAAACCTCTCTAAGATCATTTTTTCGGAACCAAATTACGTTGGACGTGTGCGCTACGACGTGCTCTTTCATTTGGTATGCGGAAGTCCTATATTTGACCAAGCTTTCACCCCTTCCTGAGCTAACCCTAGTTTGCATTCCAAAATCAAGAGTTACCCTTAGGGTTAACCCTAGCTAACCCTAGGGTTAGAGTTGGGGTTAACCCTAAGTCTCGGTAGCCGAGTGGTCTCCGTAGATTTTTGTCAACTTTGAGGTCCCAGGTTCGATTCCCACTTGCGGTATTGGTATTTTTTTTTTCAAGTCAAACACTGCCTCCTGAATCATTTTCAGACAACAAAATAATTTTATCAAAATTGGGCAAGGCTGTGCATAGCTAACCCTAATTTTCTTTCTACCGATTTAAGCCCTCTTTGCACCATTTGCTGGTAAGGAGAAACTTCAAACTGGCCTATTAAACCTCTCTAAGATCATTTTTTCGGAACCAAATTACGTTGGACGTGTGCGCTACGACGTGCTCTTTCATTTGGTATGCGGAAGTCCTATATTTGACCAAGCTTTCACCCCTTCCTGAGCTAACCCTAGTTTGCATTCCAAAATCAAGAGTTACCCTTAGGGTTAACCCTAGCTAACCCTAGGGTTAGAGTTGGGGTTAACCCTAAGTCTCGGTAGCCGAGTGGTAGATTTTTGTCAACTTTGAGGTCCCAGGTTCGATTCCCACTTGCGGTATTGGTATTTTTTTTTTTTTTCAAGTCAAACACTGCCTCCTGAATCATTTTCAGACAACAAAATAATTTTATCAAAATTGGGCGAGGCTGTGCATAGCTAACCCTAATTTTCTTTCTACCGATTTAAGCCCTCTTTGCACCATTTGCTGGTAAGGAGAAACTTCAAACTGGCCTATTAAACCTCTCTAAGATCATTTTTTCGGAACCAAATTGCGTTGGACGTGTGCGCTACGACGTGCTCTTTCATTTGGTATGCGGAAGTCCTATATTTGACCAAGCTTTCACCCCTTCCTGAGCTAACCCTAGTTTGCATTCCAAAATCAAGAGTTACCCTTAGGGTTAACCCTAGCTAACCCTAGGGTTAGAGTTGGGGTTAACCCTAAGTCTCGGTAGCCGAGTGGTCTCCGTAGATTTTTGTCAACTTTGAGGTCCCAGGTTCGATTCCCACTTGCGGTATTGGTATTTTTTTTTATTTTTTTCAAGTCAAACACTGCCTCCTGAATCATTTTCAGACAACAAAATAATTTTATCAAAATTGGGCAAGGCTGTGCATAGCTAACCCTAATTTTCTTTCTACCGATTTAAGCCCTCTTTGCACCATTTGCTGGTAAGGAGAAACTTCAAACTGGCCTATTAAACCTCTCTAAGATCATTTTTTCGGAACCAAATTGCGTTGGACGTGTGCGCTACGACGTGCTCTTTCATTTGGTATGCGGAAGTCCTATATTTGACCAAGCTTTCACCCCTTCCTGAGCTAACCCTAGTTTGCATTCCAAAATCAAGAGTTACCCTTAGGGTTAACCCTAGCTAACCCTAGGGTTAGAGTTGGGGTTAACCCTAAGTCTCGGTAGCCGAGTGGTCTCCGTAGATTTTTGTCAACTTTGAGGTCCCAGGTTCGATTCCCACTTGCGGTATTGGTATTTTTTTTTATTTTTTTCAAGTCAAACACTGCCTCCTGAATCATTTTCAGACAACAAAATAATTTTATCAAAATTGGGCAAGGCTGTGCATAGCTAACCCTAATTTTCTTTCTACCGATTTAAGCCCTCTTTGCACCATTTGCTGGTAAGGAGAAACTTCAAACTGGCCTATTAAACCTCTCTAAGATCATTTTTTCGGAACCAAATTGCGTTGGACGTGTGCGCTACGACGTGCTCTTTCATTTGGTATGCGGAAGTCCTATATTTGACCAAGCTTTCACCCCTTCCTGAGCTAACCCTAGTTTGCATTCCAAAATCAAGAGTTACCCTTAGGGTTAACCCTAGCTAACCCTAGGGTTAGAGTTGGGGTTAACCCTAAGTCTCGGTAGCCGAGTGGTCTCCGTAGATTTTTGTCAACTTTGAGGTCCCAGGTTCGATTCCCACTTGCGGTATTGGTATTTTTTTTTATTTTTTTCAAGTCAAACACTGCCTCCTGAATCATTTTCAGACAACAAAATAATTTTATCAAAATTGGGCAAGGCTGTGCATAGCTAACCCTAATTTTCTTTCTACCGATTTAAGCCCTCTTTGCACCATTTGCTGGTAAGGAGAAACTTCAAACTGGCCTATTAAACCTCTCTAAGATCATTTTTTCGGAACCAAATTGCGTTGGACGTGTGCGCTACGACGTGCTCTTTCATTTGGTATGCAGAAGTCCTATATTTGACCAAGCTTTCACCCCTTCCTGAGCTAACCCTAGTTTGCATTCCAAAATCAAGAGTTACCCTTAGGGTTAACCCTAGCTAACCCTAGGGTTAGAGTTGGGGTTAACCCTAAGTCTCGGTAGCCGAGTGGTCTCCGTAGATTTTTGTCAACTTTGAGGTCCCAGGTTCGATTCCCACTTGCGGTATTGGTATTTTTTTTTATTTTTTTCAAGTCAAACACTGCCTCCTGAATCATTTTCAGACAACAAAATAATTTTATCAACATTATGCAAGGCTGTGCATAGCTAACCCTAATTTTCTTTCTACCGATTTAAGCCCTCTTTGCACCATTTGCTGGTAAGGAGAAACTTCAAACTGGCCTATTAAACCTCTCTAAGATCATTTTTTCGGAACCAAATTGCGTTGGACGTGTGCGCTACGACGTGCTCTTTCATTTGGTATGCGGAAGTCCTATATTTGACCAAGCTTTCACCCCTTCCTGAGCTAACCCTAGTTTGCATTCCAAAATCAAGAGTTACCCTTAGGGTTAACCCTAGCTAACCCTAGGGTTAGAGTTGGGGTTAACTCTAAGTCTCGGTAGCCGAGTGGTCTCCGTAGATTTTTGTCAACTTTGAGGTCCCAGGTTCGATTCCCACTTGCGGTATTGGTATTTTTTTTATTTTTTTCAAGTCAAACACTGCCTCCTGAATCATTTTCAGACAACAAAATAATTTTATCAAAATTGGGCAAGGCTGTGCATAGCTAACCCTAATTTTCTTTCTACCGATTTAAGCCCTCTTTGCACCATTTGCTGGTAAGGAGAAACTTCAAACTGGCCTATTAAACCTCTCTAAGATCATTTTTTCGGAACCAAATTGCGTTGGACGTGTGCGCTACGACGTGCTCTTTCATTTGGTATGCGGAAGTCCTATATTTGACCAAGCTTTCACCCCTTCCTGAGCTAACCCTAGTTTGCATTCCAAAATCAAGAGTTACCCTTAGGGTTAACCCTAGCTAACCCTAGGGTTAGAGTTGGGGTTAACCCTAAGTCTCGGTAGCCGAGTGGTAGATTTTTGTCAACTTTGAGGTCCCAGGTTCGATTCCCACTTGCGGTATTGGTATTTTTTTTTATTTTTTTCAAGTCAAACACTGCCTCCTGAATCATTTTCAGACAACAAAATAATTTTATCAAAATTGGGCAAGGCTGTGCATAGCTAACCCTAATTTTCTTTCTACCGATTTAAGCCCTCTTTGCACCATTTGCTGGTAAGGAGAAACTTCAAACTGGCCTATTAAACCTCTCTAAGATCATTTTTTCGGAACCAAATTGCGTTGGACGTGTGCGCTACGACGTGCTCTTTCATTTGGTATGCGGAAGTCCTATATTTGACCAAGCTTTCACCCCTTCCTGAGCTAACCCTAGTTTGCATTCCAAAATCAAGAGTTACCCTTAGGGTTAACCCTAGCTAACCCTAGGGTTAGAGTTGGGGTTAACCCTAAGTCTCGGTAGCCGAGTGGTCTCCGTAGATTTTTGTCAACTTTGAGGTCCCAGGTTCGATTCCCACTTGCGGTATTGGTATTTTTTTTAATTTTTTTCAAGTCAAACACTGCCTCCTGAATCATTTTCAGACAACAAAATAATTTTATCAAAATTGGGCAAGGCTGTGCATAGCTAACCCTAATTTTCTTTCTACCGATTTAAGCCCTCTTTGCACCATTTGCTGGTAAGGAGAAACTTCAAACTGGCCTATTAAACCTCTCTAAGATCATTTTTTCGGAACCAAATTGCGTTGGACGTGTGCGCTACGACGTGCTCTTTCATTTGGTATGCGGAAGTCCTATATTTGACCAAGCTTTCACCCCTTCCTGAGCTAACCCTAGTTTGCATTCCAAAATCAAGAGTTACCCTTAGGGTTAACCCTAGCTAACCCTAGGGTTAGAGTTGGGGTTAACCCTAAGTCTCGGTAGCCGAGTGGTAGATTTTTGTCAACTTTGAGGTCCCAGGTTCGATTCCCACTTGCGGTATTGGTATTTTTTTTTATTTTTTTCAAGTCAAACACTGCCTCCTGAATCATTTTCAGACAACAAAATAATTTTATCAAAATTGGGCAAGGCTGTGCATAGCTAACCCTAATTTTCTTTCTACCGATTTAAGCCCTCTTTGCACCATTTGCTGGTAAGGAGAAACTTCAAACTGGCCTATTAAACCTCTCTAAGATCATTTTTTCGGAACCAAATTGCGTTGGACGTGTGCGCTACGACGTGCTCTTTCATTTGGTATGCGGAAGTCCTATATTTGACCAAGCTTTCACCCCTTCCTGAGCTAACCCTAGTTTGCATTCCAAAATCAAGAGTTACCCTTAGGGTTAACCCTAGCTAACCCTAGGGTTAGAGTTGGGGTTAACCCTAAGTCTCGGTAGCCGAGTGGTAGATTTTTGTCAACTTTGAGGTCCCAGGTTCGATTCCCACTTGCGGTATTGGTATTTTTTTTTATTTTTTTCAAGTCAAACACTGCCTCCTGAATCATTTTCAGACAACAAAATAATTTTATCAAAATTGGGCAAGGCTGTGCATAGCTAACCCTAATTTTCTTTCTACCGATTTAAGCCCTCTTTGCACCATTTGCTGGTAAGGAGAAACTTCAAACTGGCCTATTAAACCTCTCTAAGATCATTTTTTCGGAACCAAATTGCGTTGGACGTGTGCGCTACGACGTGCTCTTTCATTTGGTATGCGGAAGTCCTATATTTGACCAAGCTTTCACCCCTTCCTGAGCTAACCCTAGTTTGCATTCCAAAATCAAGAGTTACCCTTAGGGTTAACCCTAGCTAACCCTAGGGTTAGAGTTGGGGTTAACCCTAAGTCTCGGTAGCCGAGTGGTCTCCGTAGATTTTTGTCAACTTTGAGGTCCCAGGTTCGATTCCCACTTGCGGTATTGGTATTTTTTTTTATTTTTTTCAAGTCAAACACTGCCTCCTGAATCATTTTCAGACAACAAAATAATTTTATCAAAATTGGGCAAGGCTGTGCATAGCTAACCCTAATTTTCTTTCTACCGATTTAAGCCCTCTTTGCACCATTTGCTGGTAAGGAGAAACTTCAAACTGGCCTATTAAACCTCTCTAAGATCATTTTTTCGGAACCAAATTGCGTTGGACGTGTGCGCTACGACGTGCTCTTTCATTTGGTATGCGGAAGTCCTATATTTGACCAAGCTTTCACCCCTTCCTGAGCTAACCCTAGTTTGCATTCCAAAATCAAGAGTTACCCTTAGGGTTAACCCTAGCTAACCCTAGGGTTAGAGTTGGGGTTAACCCTAAGTCTCGGTAGCCGAGTGGTCTCCGTAGATTTTTGTCAACTTTGAGGTCCCAGGTTCGATTCCCACTTGCGGTATTGGTATTTTTTTTTATTTTTTTCAAGTCAAACACTGCCTCCTGAATCATTTTTAGACAACAAAATAATTTTATCAAAATTGGGCAAGGCTGTGCATAGCTAACCCTAATTTTCTTTCTACCGATTTAAGCCCTCTTTGCACCATTTGCTGGTAAGGAGAAACTTCAAACTGGCCTATTAAACCTCTCTAAGATAATTTTTTCGGAACCAAATTGCGTTGGACGTGTGCGCTACGACGTGCTCTTTCATTTGTTATGCGGAAGTCCTATATTTGACCAAGCTTTCACCCCTTCCTGAGCTAACCCTAGTTTGCATTCCAAAATCAAGAGTTACCCTTAGGGTTAACCCTAGCTAACCCTAGGGTTAGAGTTGGGGTTAAACCTAAGTCTCGGTAGCCGAGTGGTCTCCGTAGATTTTTGTCAACTTTGAGGTCCCAGGTTCGATTCCCACTTGCGGTATTGGTATTTTTTTTTATTTTTTTCAAGTCAAACACTGCCTCCTGAATCATTTTCAGACAACAAAATAATTTTATCAAAATTATGCAAGGCTGTGCATAGCTAACCCTAATTTTCTTTCTACCGATTTAAGCCCTCTTTGCACCATTTGCTGGTAAGGAGAAACTTCAAACTGGCCTATTAAACCTCTCTAAGATCATTTTTTCGGAACCAAATTGCGTTGGACGTGTGCGCTACGACGTGCTCTTTCATTTGGTATGCGGAAGTCCTATATTTGACCAAGCTTTCACCCCTTCCTGAGCTAACCCTAGTTTGCATTCCAAAATCAAGAGTTACCCTTAGGGTTAACCCTAGCTAACCCTAGGGTTAGAGTTGGGGTTAACCCTAAGTCTCGGTAGCCGAGTGGTAGATTTTTGTCAACTTTGAGGTCCCAGGTTCGATTCCCACTTGCGGTATTGGTATTTTTTTTTATTTTTTTCAAGTCAAACACTGCCTCCTGAATCATTTTCAGACAACAAAATAATTTTATCAAAATTATGCAAGGCTGTGCATAGCTAACCCTAATTTTCTTTCTACCGATTTAAGCCCTCTTTGCACCATTTGCTGGTAAGGAGAAACTTCAAACTGGCCTATTAAACCTCTCTAAGATCATTTTTTCGGAACCAAATTGCGTTGGACGTGTGCGCTACGACGTGCTCTTTCATTTGGTATGCGGAAGTCCTATATTTGACCAAGCTTTCACCCCTTCCTGAGCTAACCCTAGTTTGCATTCCAAAATCAAGAGTTACCCTTAGGGTTAACCCTAGCTAACCCTAGGGTTAGAGTTGGGGTTAAACCTAAGTCTCGGTAGCCGAGTGGTCTCCGTAGATTTTTGTCAACTTTGAGGTCCCAGGTTCGATTCCCACTTGCGGTATTGGTATTTTTTTTTATTTTTTTCAAGTCAAACACTGCCTCCTGAATCATTTTCAGACAACAAAATAATTTTATCAAAATTATGCAAGGCTGTGCATAGCTAACCCTAATTTTCTTTCTACCGATTTAAGCCCTCTTTGCACCATTTGCTGGTAAGGAGAAACTTCAAACTGGCCTATTAAACCTCTCTAAGATCATTTTTTCGGAACCAAATTGCGTTGGACGTGTGCGCTACGACGTGCTCTTTCATTTGGTATGCGGAAGTCCTATATTTGACCAAGCTTTCACCCCTTCCTGAGCTAACCCTAGTTTGCATTCCAAAATCAAGAGTTACCCTTAGGGTTAACCCTAGCTAACCCCAGGGTTAGAGTTGGGGTTAACCCTAAGTCTCGGTAGCCGAGTGGTAGATTTTTGTCAACTTTGAGGTCCCAGGTTCGATTCCCACTTGCGGTATTGGTATTTTTTTTTATTTTTTTCAAGTCAAACACTGCCTCCTGAATCATTTTCAGACAACAAAATAATTTTATCAAAATTATGCAAGGCTGTGCATAGCTAACCCTAATTTTCTTTCTACCGATTTAAGCCCTCTTTGCACCATTTGCTGGTAAGGAGAAACTTCAAACTGGCCTTTTAAACCTCTCTAAGATCATTTTTTCGGAACCAAATTGCGTTGGACGTGTGCGCTACGACGTGCTCTTTCATTTGGTATGCGGAAGTCCTATATTTGACCAAGCTTTCACCCCTTCCTGAGCTAACCCTAGTTTGCATTCCAAAATCAAGAGTTACCCTTAGGGTTAACCCTAGCTAACCCTAGGGTTAGAGTTGGGGTTAACCCTAAGTCTCGGTAGCCGAGTGGTAGATTTTTGTCAACTTTGAGGTCCCAGGTTCGATTCCCACTTGCGGTATTGGTATTTTTTTTTATTTTTTTCAAGTCAAACACTGCCTCCTGAATCATTTTCAGACAACAAAATAATTTTATCAAAATTATGCAAGGCTGTGCATAGCTAACCCTAATTTTCTTTCTACCGATTTAAGCCCTCTTTGCACCATTTGCTGGTAAGGAGAAACTTCAAACTGGCCTATTAAACCTCTCTAAGATCATTTTTTCGGAACCAAATTGCGTTGGACGTGTGCGCTACGACGTGCTCTTTCATTTGGTATGCGGAAGTCCTATATTTGACCAAGCTTTCACCCCTTCCTGAGCTAACCCTAGTTTGCATTCCAAAATCAAGAGTTACCCTTAGGGTTAACCCTAGCTAACCCTAGGGTTAGAGTTGGGGTTAACCCTATGTCTCGGTAGCCGAGTGGTCTCCGTAGATTTTTGTCAACTTCGAGGTCCCAGGTTCGATTCCCACTTGCGGTATTGGTATTTTTTTTTATTTTTTTCAAGTCAAACACTGCCTCCTGAATCATTTTCAGACAACAAAATAATTTTATCAAAATTGGGCAAGGCTGTGCATAGCTAACCCTAATTTTCTTTCTACCGATTTAAGCCCTTTGCACCATTTGCTGGTAAGGAGAAACTTCAAACTGGCCTATTAAACCTCTCTAAGATCATTTTTTCGGAACCAAATTGCGTTGGACGTGTGCGCTACGACGTGCTCTTTCATTTGGTATGCGGAAGTCCTATATTTGACCAAGCTTTCACCCCTTCCTGAGCTAACCCTAGTTTGAATTCCAAAATCAAGAGTTACCCTTAGGGTTAACCCTAGCTAACCCTAGGGTTAGAGTTGGGGTTAACCCTAAGTCTCGGTAGCCGAGTGGTCTCCGTAGATTTTTGTCAACTTTGAGGTCCCAGGTTCGATTCCCACTTGCGGTATTGGTATTTTTTTTTTTTTTCAAGTCAAACACTGCCTCCTGAATCATTTTCAGACAACAAAATAATTTTATCAAAATTGGGCAAGGCTGTGCATAGCTAACCCTAATTTTCTTTCTACCGATTTAAGCCCTCTTTGCACCATTTGCTGGTAAGGAGAAACTTCAAACTGGCCTATTAAACCTCTCTAAGATCATTTTTTCGGAACCAAATTACGTTGGACGTGTGCGCTACGACGTGCTCTTTCATTTGGTATGCGGAAGTCCTATATTTGACCAAGCTTTCACCCCTTCCTGAGCTAACCCTAGTTTGCATTCCAAAATCAAGAGTTACCCTTAGGGTTAACCCTAGCTAACCCTAGGGTTAGAGTTGGGTATTAGGGGGTGAAAGCCGACAACAGGCCAACTTTCGAAAGCACGGGCACAGGCATCAGAATTTTTCTTACCTTGAGGGGGATTCGAACCCACGGCACCTAATCGCCTAGCAGACGACAATCCAACTCTCCACCAATTGAGCTATTCCACTGCCACAAAAAGACAGTGTTCCAACCCAGCGTTAGAGAGAAGTATTGACGTTTACACAGTTCGAAAGTTGTTAACCCCTCCAAGGAGATATTCATATAGCCTGGCACTGGCAAGGATAGGTATTAGGGGGTGAAAGCCGACAACAGGCCAACTTTCGAAAGCACGGGCACAGGCATCAGAATTTTTCTTACCTTGAGGGGGATTCGAACCCACGGCACCTAATCGCCTAGCAGACGACAATCCAACTCTAAGTCTCGGTAGCCGAGTGGTCTCCGTAGATTTTTGTCAACTTTGAGGTCCCAGGTTCGATTCCCACTTGCGGTATTGGTATTTTTTTTTATTTTTTTCAAGTCAAACACTGCCTCCTGAATCATTTTCAGACAACAAAATAATTTTATCAAAATTGGGCAAGGCTGTGCATAGCTAACCCTAATTTTCTTTCTACCGATTTAAGCCCTCTTTGCACCATTTGCTGGTAAGGAGAAACTTCAAACTGGCCTATTAAACCTCTCTAAGATCATTTTTTCGGAACCAAATTGCGTTGGACGTGTGCGCTACGACGTGCTCTTTCATTTGGTATGCGGAAGTCCTATATTTGACCAAGCTTTCACCCCTTCCTGAGCTAACCCTAGTTTGCATTCCAAAATCAAGAGTTACCCTTAGGGTTAACCCTAGCTAACCCTAGGGTTAGAGTTGGGGTTAACCCTAAGTCTCGGTAGCCGAGTGGTCTCCGTAGATTTTTGTCAACTTTGAGGTCCCAGGTTCGATTCCCACTTGCGGTATTGGTATTTTTTTTTATTTTTTTCAAGTCAAACACTGCCTCCTGAATCATTTTCAGACAACAAAATAATTTTATCAAAATTGGGCAAGGCTGTGCATAGCTAACCCTAATTTTCTTTCTACCGATTTAAGCCCTCTTTGCACCATTTGCTGGTAAGGAGAAACTTCAAACTGGCCTATTAAACCTCTCTAAGATCATTTTTTCGGAACCAAATTGCGTTGGACGTGTGCGCTACGACGTGCTCTTTCATTTGGTATGCGGAAGTCCTATATTTGACCAAGCTTTCACCCCTTCCTGAGCTAACCCTAGTTTGCATTCCAAAATCAAGAGTTACCCTTAGGGTTAACCCTAGCTAACCCTAGGGTTAGAGTTGGGGTTAACCCTAAGTCTCGGTAGCCGAGTGGTCTCCGTAGATTTTTGTCAACTTTGAGGTCCCAGGTTCGATTCCCACTTGCGGTATTGGTATTTTTTTTTATTTTTTTCAAGTCAAACACTGCCTCCTGAATCATTTTCAGACAACAAAATAATTTTATCAAAATTGGGCAAGGCTGTGCATAGCTAACCCTAATTTTCTTTCTACCGATTTAAGCCCTCTTTGCACCATTTGCTGTTAAGGAGAAACTTCAAACTGGCCTATTAAACCTCTCTAAGATAATTTTTTCGGAACCAAATTGCGTTGGACGTGTGCGCTACGACGTGCTCTTTCATTTGTTATGCGGAAGTCCTATATTTGACCAAGCTTTCACCCCTTCCTGAGCTAACCCTAGTTTGCATTCCAAAATCAAGAGTTACCCTTAGGGTTAACCCTAGCTAACCCTAGGGTTAGAGTTGGGGTTAAACCTAAGTCTCGGTAGCCGAGTGGTCTCCGTAGATTTTTGTCAACTTTGAGGTCCCAGGTTCGATTCCCACTTGCGGTATTGGTATTTTTTTTTATTTTTTTCAAGTCAAACACTGCCTCCTGAATCATTTTCAGACAACAAAATAATTTTATCAAAATTATGCAAGGCTGTGCATAGCTAACCCTAATTTTCTTTCTACCGATTTAAGCCCTCTTTGCACCATTTGCTGGTAAGGAGAAACTTCAAACTGGCCTATTAAACCTCTCTAAGATCATTTTTTCGGAACCAAATTGCGTTGGACGTGTGCGCTACGACGTGCTCTTTCATTTGGTATGCGGAAGTCCTATATTTGACCAAGCTTTCACCCCTTCCTGAGCTAACCCTAGTTTGCATTCCAAAATCAAGAGTTACCCTTAGGGTTAACCCTAGCTAACCCTAGGGTTAGAGTTGGGGTTAACCCTAAGTCTCGGTAGCCGAGTGGTAGATTTTTGTCAACTTTGAGGTCCCAGGTTCGATTCCCACTTGCGGTATTGGTATTTTTTTTTATTTTTTTCAAGTCAAACACTGCCTCCTGAATCATTTTCAGACAACAAAATAATTTTATCAAAATTATGCAAGGCTGTGCATAGCTAACCCTAATTTTCTTTCTACCGATTTAAGCCCTCTTTGCACCATTTGCTGGTAAGGAGAAACTTCAAACTGGCCTATTAAACCTCTCTAAGATCATTTTTTCGGAACCAAATTGCGTTGGACGTGTGCGCTACGACGTGCTCTTTCATTTGGTATGCGGAAGTCCTATATTTGACCAAGCTTTCACCCCTTCCTGAGCTAACCCTAGTTTGCATTCCAAAATCAAGAGTTACCCTTAGGGTTAACCCTAGCTAACCCTAGGGTTAGAGTTGGGGTTAAACCTAAGTCTCGGTAGCCGAGTGGTCTCCGTAGATTTTTGTCAACTTTGAGGTCCCAGGTTCGATTCCCACTTGCGGTATTGGTATTTTTTTTTATTTTTTTCAAGTCAAACACTGCCTCCTGAATCATTTTCAGACAACAAAATAATTTTATCAAAATTATGCAAGGCTGTGCATAGCTAACCCTAATTTTCTTTCTACCGATTTAAGCCCTCTTTGCACCATTTGCTGGTAAGGAGAAACTTCAAACTGGCCTATTAAACCTCTCTAAGATCATTTTTTCGGAACCAAATTGCGTTGGACGTGTGCGCTACGACGTGCTCTTTCATTTGGTATGCGGAAGTCCTATATTTGACCAAGCTTTCACCCCTTCCTGAGCTAACCCTAGTTTGCATTCCAAAATCAAGAGTTACCCTTAGGGTTAACCCTAGCTAACCCTAGGGTTAGAGTTGGGGTTAACCCTAAGTCTCGGTAGCCGAGTGGTAGATTTTTGTCAACTTTGAGGTCCCAGGTTCGATTCCCACTTGCGGTATTGGTATTTTTTTTTATTTTTTTCAAGTCAAACACTGCCTCCTGAATCATTTTCAGACAACAAAATAATTTTATCAAAATTATGCAAGGCTGTGCATAGCTAACCCTAATTTTCTTTCTACCGATTTAAGCCCTCTTTGCACCATTTGCTGGTAAGGAGAAACTTCAAACTGGCCTATTAAACCTCTCTAAGATCATTTTTTCGGAACCAAATTGCGTTGGACGTGTGCGCTACGACGTGCTCTTTCATTTGGTATGCGGAAGTCCTATATTTGACCAAGCTTTCACCCCTTCCTGAGCTAACCCTAGTTTGCATTCCAAAATCAAGAGTTACCCTTAGGGTTAACCCTAGCTAACCCTAGGGTTAGAGTTGGGGTTAACCCTAAGTCTCGGTAGCCGAGTGGTAGATTTTTGTCAACTTTGAGGTCCCAGGTTCGATTCCCACTTGCGGTATTGGTATTTTTTTTTATTTTTTTCAAGTCAAACACTGCCTCCTGAATCATTTTCAGACAACAAAATAATTTTATCAAAATTATGCAAGGCTGTGCATAGCTAACCCTAATTTTCTTTCTACCGATTTAAGCCCTCTTTGCACCATTTGCTGGTAAGGAGAAACTTCAAACTGGCCTATTAAACCTCTCTAAGATCATTTTTTCGGAACCAAATTGCGTTGGACGTGTGCGCTACGACGTGCTCTTTCATTTGGTATGCGGAAGTCCTATATTTGACCAAGCTTTCACCCCTTCCTGAGCTAACCCTAGTTTGCATTCCAAAATCAAGAGTTACCCTTAGGGTTAACCCTAGCTAACCCTAGGGTTAGAGTTGGGGTTAACCCTATGTCTCGGTAGCCGAGTGGTCTCCGTAGATTTTTGTCAACTTCGAGGTCCCAGGTTCGATTCCCACTTGCGGTATTGGTATTTTTTTTTATTTTTTTCAAGTCAAACACTGCCTCCTGAATCATTTTCAGACAACAAAATAATTTTATCAAAATTGGGCAAGGCTGTGCATAGCTAACCCTAATTTTCTTTCTACCGATTTAAGCCCTCTTTGCACCATTTGCTGGTAAGGAGAAACTTCAAACTGGCCTATTAAACCTCTCTAAGATCATTTTTTCGGAACCAAATTGCGTTGGACGTGTGCGCTACGACGTGCTCTTTCATTTGGTATGCGGAAGTCCTATATTTGACCAAGCTTTCACCCCTTCCTGAGCTAACCCTAGTTTGAATTCCAAAATCAAGAGTTACCCTTAGGGTTAACCCTAGCTAACCCTAGGGTTAGAGTTGGGGTTAACCCTAAGTCTCGGTAGCCGAGTGGTCTCCGTAGATTTTTGTCAACTTTGAGGTCCCAGGTTCGATTCCCACTTGCGGTATTGGTATTTTTTTTTTTTTCAAGTCAAACACTGCCTCCTGAATCATTTTCAGACAACAAAATAATTTTATCAAAATTGGGCAAGGCTGTGCATAGCTAACCCTAATTTTCTTTCTACCAATTTAAGCCCTCTTTGCACCATTTGCTGGTAAGGAGAAACTTCAAACTGGCCTATTAAACCTCTCTAAGATCATTTTTTCGGAACCAAATTACGTTGGACGTGTGCGCTACGACGTGCTCTTTCATTTGGTATGCGGAAGTCCTATATTTGACCAAGCTTTCACCCCTTCCTGAGCTAACCCTAGTTTGCATTCCAAAATCAAGAGTTACCCTTAGGGTTAACCCTAGCTAACCCTAGGGTTAGAGTTGGGTATTAGGGGGTGAAAGCCGACAACAGGCCAACTTTCGAAAGCACGGGCACAGGCATCAGAATTTTTCTTACCTTGAGGGGGATTCGAACCCACGGCACCTAATCGCCTAGCAGACGACAATCCAACTCTCCACCAATTGAGCTATTCCACTGCCACAAAAAGACAGTGTTCCAACCCAGCGTTAGAGAGAAGTATTGACGTTTACACAGTTCGAAAGTTGTTAACCCCTCCAAGGAGATATTCATATAGCCTGGCACTGGCAAGGATAGGTATTAGGGGGTGAAAGCCGACAACAGGCCAACTTTCGAAAGCACGGGCACAGGCATCAGAATTTTTCTTACCTTGAGGGGGATTCGAACCCACGGCACCTAATCGCCTAGCAGACGACAATCCAACTCTAAGTCTCGGTAGCCGAGTGGTCTCCGTAGATTTTTGTCAACTTTGAGGTCCCAGGTTCGATTCCCACTTGCGGTATTGGTATTTTTTTTTTTTTTTCAAGTCAAACACTGCCTCCTGAATCATTTTCAGACAACAAAATAATTTTATCAAAATTGGGCAAGGCTGTGCATAGCTAACCCTAATTTTCTTTCTACCGATTTAAGCCCTCTTTGCACCATTTGCTGGTAAGGAGAAACTTCAAACTGGCCTATTAAACCTCTCTAAGATCATTTTTTCGGAACCAAATTGCGTTGGACGTGTGCGCTACGACGTGCTCTTTCATTTGGTATGCGGATGTCCTATATTTGACCAAGCTTTCACCCCTTCCTGAGCTAACCCTAGTTTGCATTCCAAAATCAAGAGTTACCCTTAGGGTTAACCCTAGCTAACCCTAGGGTTAGAGTTGGGGTTAACCCTAAGTCTCGGTAGCCGAGTGGTCTCCGTAGATTTTTGTCAACTTTGAGGTCCCAGGTTCGATTCCCACTTGCGGTATTGGTATTTTTTTTTATTTTTTTCAAGTCAAACACTGCCTCCTGAATCATTTTCAGACAACAAAATAATTTTATCAAAATTGGGCAAGGCTGTGCATAGCTAACCCTAATTTTCTTTCTACCGATTTAAGCCCTCTTTGCACCATTTGCTGGTAAGGAGAAACTTCAAACTGGCCTATTAAACCTCTCTAAGATCATTTTTTCGGAACCAAATTGCGTTGGACGTGTGCGCTACGACGTGCTCTTTCATTTGGTATGCGGAAGTCCTATATTTGACCAAGCTTTCACCCCTTCCTGAGCTAACCCTAGTTTGCATTCCAAAATCAAGAGTTACCCTTAGGGTTAACCCTAGCTAACCCTAGGGTTAGAGTTGGGGTTAACCCTAAGTCTCGGTAGCCGAGTGGTAGATTTTTGTCAACTTTGAGGTCCCAGGTTCGATTCCCACTTGCGGTATTGGTATTTTTTTTTATTTTTTTCAAGTCAAACACTGCCTCCTGAATCATTTTCAGACAACAAAATAATTTTATCAAAATTATGCAAGGCTGTGCATAGCTAACCCTAATTTTCTTTCTACCGATTTAAGCCCTCTTTGCACCATTTGCTGGTAAGGAGAAACTTCAAACTGGCCTATTAAACCTCTCTAAGATCATTTTTTCGGAACCAAATTGCGTTGGACGTGTGCGCTACGACGTGCTCTTTCATTTGGTATGCGGAAGTCCTATATTTGACCAAGCTTTCACCCCTTCCTGAGCTAACCCTAGTTTGCATTCCAAAATCAAGAGTTACCCTTAGGGTTAACCCTAGCTAACCCTAGGGTTAGAGTTGGGGTTAACCCTAAGTCTCGGTAGCCGAGTGGTAGATTTTTGTCAACTTTGAGGTCCCAGGTTCGATTCCCACTTGCGGTATTGGTATTTTTTTTTATTTTTTTCAAGTCAAACACTGCCTCCTGAATCATTTTCAGACAACAAAATAATTTTATCAAAATTATGCAAGGCTGTGCATAGCTAACCCTAATTTTCTTTCTACCGATTTAAGCCCTCTTTGCACCATTTGCTGGTAAGGAGAAACTTCAAACTGGCCTATTAAACCTCTCTAAGATCATTTTTTCGGAACCAAATTGCGTTGGACGTGTGCGCTACGACGTGCTCTTTCATTTGGTATGCGGAAGTCCTATATTTGACCAAGCTTTCACCCCTTCCTGAGCTAACCCTAGTTTGCATTCCAAAATCAAGAGTTACCCTTAGGGTTAACCCTAGCTAACCCTAGGGTTAGAGTTGGGGTTAACCCTAAGTCTCGGTAGCCGAGTGGTAGATTTTTGTCAACTTTGAGGTCCCAGGTTCGATTCCCACTTGCGGTATTGGTATTTTTTTTTATTTTTTTCAAGTCAAACACTGCCTCCTGAATCATTTTCAGACAACAAAATAATTTTATCAAAATTATGCAAGGCTGTGCATAGCTAACCCTAATTTTCTTTCTACCGATTTAAGCCCTCTTTGCACCATTTGCTGGTAAGGAGAAACTTCAAACTGGCCTATTAAACCTCTCTAAGATCATTTTTTCGGAACCAAATTGCGTTGGACGTGTGCGCTACGACGTGCTCTTTCATTTGGTATGCGGAAGTCCTATATTTGACCAAGCTTTCACCCCTTCCTGAGCTAACCCTAGTTTGCATTCCAAAATCAAGAGTTACCCTTAGGGTTAACCCTAGCTAACCCTAGGGTTAGAGTTGGGGTTAACCCTATGTCTCGGTAGCCGAGTGGTCTCCGTAGATTTTTGTCAACTTCGAGGTCCCAGGTTCGATTCCCACTTGCGGTATTGGTATTTTTTTTTATTTTTTTCAAGTCAAACACTGCCTCCTGAATCATTTTCAGACAACAAAATAATTTTATCAAAATTGGGCAAGGCTGTGCATAGCTAACCCTAATTTTCTTTCTACCGATTTAAGCCCTCTTTGCACCATTTGCTGGTAAGGAGAAACTTCAAACTGGCCTATTAAACCTCTCTAAGATCATTTTTTCGGAACCAAATTGCGTTGGACGTGTGCGCTACGACGTGCTCTTTCATTTGGTATGCGGAAGTCCTATATTTGGCCAAGCTTTCACCCCTTCCTGAGCTAACCCTAGTTTGAATTCCAAAATCAAGAGTTACCCTTAGGGTTAACCCTAGCTAACCCTAGGGTTAGAGTTGGGGTTAACCCTAAGTCTCGGTAGCCGAGTGGTCTCCGTAGATTTTTGTCAACTTTGAGGTCCCAGGTTCGATTCCCACTTGCGGTATTGGTATTTTTTTTTTTTTTCAAGTCAAACACTGCCTCCTGAATCATTTTCAGACAACAAAATAATTTTATCAAAATTGGGCAAGGCTGTGCATAGCTAACCCTAATTTTCTTTCTACCGATTTAAGCCCTATTTGCTGGTAAGGAGAAACTTCAAACTGGCCTATTAAACCTCTCTAAGATCATTTTTTCGGAACCAAATTACGTTGGACGTGTGCGCTACGACGTGCTCTTTCATTTGGTATGCGGAAGTCCTATATTTGACCAAGCTTTCACCCCTTCCTGAGCTAACCCTAGTTTGCATTCCAAAATCAAGAGTTACCCTTAGGGTTAACCCTAGCTAACCCTAGGGTTAGAGTTGGGTATTAGGGGGTGAAAGCCGACAACAGGCCAACTTTCGAAAGCACGGGCACAGGCATCAGAATTTTTCTTACCTTGAGGGGGATTCGAACCCACGGCACCTAATCGCCTAGCAGACGACAATCCAACTCTCCACCAATTGAGCTATTCCACTGCCACAAAAAGACAGTGTTCCAACCCAGCGTTAGAGAGAAGTATTGACGTTTACACAGTTCGAAAGTTGTTAACCCCTCCAAGGAGATATTCATATAGCCTGGCACTGGCAAGGATAGGTATTAGGGGGTGAAAGCCGACAACAGGCCAACTTTCGAAAGCACGGGCACAGGCATCAGAATTTTTCTTACCTTGAGGGGGATTCGAACCCACGGCACCTAATCGCCTAGCAGACGACAATCCAACTCTAAGTCTCGGTAGCCGAGTGGTCTCCGTAGATTTTTGTCAACTTTGAGGTCCCAGGTTCGATTCCCACTTGCGGTATTGGTATTTTTTTTTTTTTTTCAAGTCAAACACTGCCTCCTGAATCATTTTCAGACAACAAAATAATTTTATCAAAATTGGGCAAGGCTGTGCATAGCTAACCCTAATTTTCTTTCTACCGATTTAAGCCCTCTTTGCACCATTTGCTGGTAAGGAGAAACTTCAAACTGGCCTATTAAACCTCTCTAAGATCATTTTTTCGGAACCAAATTGCGTTGGACGTGTGCGCTACGACGTGCTCTTTCATTTGGTATGCGGATGTCCTATATTTGACCAAGCTTTCACCCCTTCCTGAGCTAACCCTAGTTTGCATTCCAAAATCAAGAGTTACCCTTAGGGTTAACCCTAGCTAACCCTAGGGTTAGAGTTGGGGTTAACCCTAAGTCTCGGTAGCCGAGTGGTCTCCGTAGATTTTTGTCAACTTTGAGGTCCCAGGTTCGATTCCCACTTGCGGTATTGGTATTTTTTTTTATTTTTTTCAAGTCAAACACTGCCTCCTGAATCATTTTCAGACAACAAAATAATTTTATCAAAATTGGGCAAGGCTGTGCATAGCTAACCCTAATTTTCTTTCTACCGATTTAAGCCCTCTTTGCACCATTTGCTGGTAAGGAGAAACTTCAAACTGGCCTATTAAACCTCTCTAAGATCATTTTTTCGGAACCAAATTGCGTTGGACGTGTGCGCTACGACGTGCTCTTTCATTTGGTATGCGGAAGTCCTATATTTGACCAAGCTTTCACCCCTTCCTGAGCTAACCCTAGTTTGCATTCCAAAATCAAGAGTTACCCTTAGGGTTAACCCTAGCTAACCCTAGGGTTAGAGTTGGGGTTAACCCTAAGTCTCGGTAACCGAGTGGTCTCCGTAGATTTTTGTCAACTTTGAGGTCCCAGGTTCGATTCCCACTTGCGGTATTGGTATTTTTTTTATTTTTTTCAAGTCAAACACTGCCTCCTGAATCATTTTCAGACAACAAAATAATTTTATCAAAATTGGGCAAGGCTGTGCATAGCTAACCCTAATTTTCTTTCTACCGATTTAAGCCCTCTTTGCACCATTTGCTGGTAAGGAGAAACTTCAAACTGGCCTATTAAACCTCTCTAAGATCATTTTTTCGGAACCAAAATCAAAATTATGCAAGGCTGTGCATAGCTAACCCTAATTTTCTTTCTACCGATTTAAGCCCTCTTTGCACCATTTGCTGGTAAGGAGAAACTTCAAACTGGCCTATTAAACCTTTCTAAGATCATTTTTTCGGAACCAAATTGCGTTGGACGTGTGCGCTACGACGTGCTCTTTCATTTGGTATGCGGAAGTCCTATATTTGACCAAGCTTTCACCCCTTCCTGAGCTAACCCTAGTTTGCATTCCAAAATCAAGAGTTACCCTTAGGGTTAACCCTAGCTAACCCTAGGGTTAGAGTTGGGGTTAACCCTAAGTCTCGGTAGCCGAGTGGTAGATTTTTGTCAACTTTGAGGTCCCAGGTTCGATTCCCACTTGCGGTATTGGTATTTTTTTTTATTTTTTTCAAGTCAAACACTGCCTCCTGAATCATTTTCAGACAACAAAATAATTTTATCAAAATTGGGCAAGGCTGTGCATAGCTAACCCTAATTTTCTTTCTACCGATTTAAGCCCTCTTTGCACCATTTGCTGGTAAGGAGAAACTTCAAACTGGCCTATTAAACCTCTCTAAGATCATTTTTTCGGAACCAAATTGCGTTGGACGTGTGCGCTACGACGTGCTCTTTCATTTGGTATGCGGAAGTCCTATATTTGACCAAGCTTTCACCCCTTCCTGAGCTAACCCTAGTTTGCATTCCAAAATCAAGAGTTACCCTTAGGGTTAACCCTAGCTAACCCTAGGGTTAGAGTTGGGGTTAAACCTAAGTCTCGGTAGCCGAGTGGTCTCCGTAGATTTTTGTCAACTTTGAGGTCCCAGGTTCGATTCCCACTTGCGGTATTGGTATTTTTTTTTATTTTTTTCAAGTCAAACACTGCCTCCTGAATCATTTTCAGACAACAAAATAATTTTATCAAAATTATGCAAGGCTGTGCATAGCTAACCCTAATTTTCTTTCTACCGATTTAAGCCCTCTTTGCACCATTTGCTGGTAAGGAGAAACTTCAAACTGGCCTATTAAACCTCTCTAAGATCATTTTTTCGGAACCAAATTGCGTTGGACGTGTGCGCTACGACGTGCTCTTTCATTTGGTATGCGGAAGTCCTATATTTGACCAAGCTTTCACCCCTTCCTGAGCTAACCCTAGTTTGCATTCCAAAATCAAGAGTTACCCTTAGGGTTAACCCTAGCTAACCCCAGGGTTAGAGTTGGGGTTAACCCTAAGTCTCGGTAGCCGAGTGGTAGATTTTTGTCAACTTTGAGGTCCCAGGTTCGATTCCCACTTGCGGTATTGGTATTTTTTTTTATTTTTTTCAAGTCAAACACTGCCTCCTGAATCATTTTCAGACAACAAAATAATTTTATCAAAATTATGCAAGGCTGTGCATAGCTAACCCTAATTTTCTTTCTACCGATTTAAGCCCTCTTTGCACCATTTGCTGGTAAGGAGAAACTTCAAACTGGCCTATTAAACCTCTCTAAGATCATTTTTTCGGAACCAAATTGCGTTGGACGTGTGCGCTACGACGTGCTCTTTCATTTGGTATGCGGAAGTCCTATATTTGACCAAGCTTTCACCCCTTCCTGAGCTAACCCTAGTTTGCATTCCAAAATCAAGAGTTACCCTTAGGGTTAACCCTAGCTAACCCTAGGGTTAGAGTTGGGGTTAACCCTAAGTCTCGGTAGCCGAGTGGTAGATTTTTGTCAACTTTGAGGTCCCAGGTTCGATTCCCACTTGCGGTATTGGTATTTTTTTTTATTTTTTTCAAGTCAAACACTGCCTCCTGAATCATTTTCAGACAACAAAATAATTTTATCAAAATTATGCAAGGCTGTGCATAGCTAACCCTAATTTTCTTTCTACCGATTTAAGCCCTCTTTGCACCATTTGCTGGTAAGGAGAAACTTCAAACTGGCCTATTAAACCTCTCTAAGATCATTTTTTCGGAACCAAATTGCGTTGGACGTGTGCGCTACGACGTGCTCTTTCATTTGGTATGCGGAAGTCCTATATTTGACCAAGCTTTCACCCCTTCCTGAGCTAACCCTAGTTTGCATTCCAAAATCAAGAGTTACCCTTAGGGTTAACCCTAGCTAACCCTAGGGTTAGAGTTGGGGTTAACCCTATGTCTCGGTAGCCGAGTGGTCTCCGTAGATTTTTGTCAACTTCGAGGTCCCAGGTTCGATTCCCACTTGCGGTATTGGTATTTTTTTTTATTTTTTTCAAGTCAAACACTGCCTCCTGAATCATTTTCAGACAACAAAATAATTTTATCAAAATTGGGCAAGGCTGTGCATAGCTAACCCTAATTTTCTTTCTACCGATTTAAGCCCTTTGCACCATTTGCTGGTAAGGAGAAACTTCAAACTGGCCTATTAAACCTCTCTAAGATCATTTTTTCGGAACCAAATTGCGTTGGACGTGTGCGCTACGACGTGCTCTTTCATTTGGTATGCGGAAGTCCTATATTTGACCAAGCTTTCACCCCTTCCTGAGCTAACCCTAGTTTGAATTCCAAAATCAAGAGTTACCCTTAGGGTTAACCCTAGCTAACCCTAGGGTTAGAGTTGGGGTTAACCCTAAGTCTCGGTAGCCGAGTGGTCTCCGTAGATTTTTGTCAACTTTGAGGTCCCAGGTTCGATTCCCACTTGCGGTATTGGTATTTTTTTTTTTTTTCAAGTCAAACACTGCCTCCTGAATCATTTTCAGACAACAAAATAATTTTATCAAAATTGGGCAAGGCTGTGCATAGCTAACCCTAATTTTCTTTCTACCGATTTAAGCCCTCTTTGCACCATTTGCTGGTAAGGAGAAACTTCAAACTGGCCTATTAAACCTCTCTAAGATCATTTTTTCGGAACCAAATTACGTTGGACGTGTGCGCTACGACGTGCTCTTTCATTTGGTATGCGGAAGTCCTATATTTGACCAAGCTTTCACCCCTTCCTGAGCTAACCCTAGTTTGCATTCCAAAATCAAGAGTTACCCTTAGGGTTAACCCTAGCTAACCCTAGGGTTAGAGTTGGGTATTAGGGGGTGAAAGCCGACAACAGGCCAACTTTCGAAAGCACGGGCACAGGCATCAGAATTTTTCTTACCTTGAGGGGGATTCGAACCCACGGCACCTAATCGCCTAGCAGACGACAATCCAACTCTCCACCAATTGAGCTATTCCACTGCCACAAAAAGACAGTGTTCCAACCCAGCGTTAGAGAGAAGTATTGACGTTTACACAGTTCGAAAGTTGTTAACCCCTCCAAGGAGATATTCATATAGCCTGGCACTGGCAAGGATAGGTATTAGGGGGTGAAAGCCGACAACAGGCCAACTTTCGAAAGCACGGGCACAGGCATCAGAATTTTTCTTACCTTGAGGGGGATTCGAACCCACGGCACCTAATCGCCTAGCAGACGACAATCCAACTCTAAGTCTCGGTAGCCGAGTGGTCTCCGTAGATTTTTGTCAACTTTGAGGTCCCAGGTTCGATTCCCACTTGCGGTATTGGTATTTTTTTTTATTTTTTTCAAGTCAAACACTGCCTCCTGAATCATTTTCAGACAACAAAATAATTTTATCAAAATTGGGCAAGGCTGTGCATAGCTAACCCTAATTTTCTTTCTACCGATTTAAGCCCTCTTTGCACCATTTGCTGGTAAGGAGAAACTTCAAACTGGCCTATTAAACCTCTCTAAGATCATTTTTTCGGAACCAAATTGCGTTGGACGTGTGCGCTACGACGTGCTCTTTCATTTGGTATGCGGAAGTCCTATATTTGACCAAGCTTTCACCCCTTCCTGAGCTAACCCTAGTTTGCATTCCAAAATCAAGAGTTACCCTTAGGGTTAACCCTAGCTAACCCTAGGGTTAGAGTTGGGGTTAACCCTAAGTCTCGGTAGCCGAGTGGTCTCCGTAGATTTTTGTCAACTTTGAGGTCCCAGGTTCGATTCCCACTTGCGGTATTGGTATTTTTTTTTATTTTTTTCAAGTCAAACACTGCCTCCTGAATCATTTTCAGACAACAAAATAATTTTATCAAAATTGGGCAAGGCTGTGCATAGCTAACCCTAATTTTCTTTCTACCGATTTAAGCCCTCTTTGCACCATTTGCTGGTAAGGAGAAACTTCAAACTGGCCTATTAAACCTCTCTAAGATCATTTTTTCGGAACCAAATTGCGTTGGACGTGTGCGCTACGACGTGCTCTTTCATTTGGTATGCGGAAGTCCTATATTTGACCAAGCTTTCACCCCTTCCTGAGCTAACCCTAGTTTGCATTCCAAAATCAAGAGTTACCCTTAGGGTTAACCCTAGCTAACCCTAGGGTTAGAGTTGGGGTTAACCCTAAGTCTCGGTAGCCGAGTGGTCTCCGTAGATTTTTGTCAACTTTGAGGTCCCAGGTTCGATTCCCACTTGCGGTATTGGTATTTTTTTTTATTTTTTTCAAGTCAAACACTGCCTCCTGAATCATTTTCAGACAACAAAATAATTTTATCAAAATTGGGCAAGGCTGTGCATAGCTAACCCTAATTTTCTTTCTACCGATTTAAGCCCTCTTTGCACCATTTGCTGTTAAGGAGAAACTTCAAACTGGCCTATTAAACCTCTCTAAGATAATTTTTTCGGAACCAAATTGCGTTGGACGTGTGCGCTACGACGTGCTCTTTCATTTGTTATGCGGAAGTCCTATATTTGACCAAGCTTTCACCCCTTCCTGAGCTAACCCTAGTTTGCATTCCAAAATCAAGAGTTACCCTTAGGGTTAACCCTAGCTAACCCTAGGGTTAGAGTTGGGGTTAAACCTAAGTCTCGGTAGCCGAGTGGTCTCCGTAGATTTTTGTCAACTTTGAGGTCCCAGGTTCGATTCCCACTTGCGGTATTGGTATTTTTTTTTATTTTTTTCAAGTCAAACACTGCCTCCTGAATCATTTTCAGACAACAAAATAATTTTATCAAAATTATGCAAGGCTGTGCATAGCTAACCCTAATTTTCTTTCTACCGATTTAAGCCCTCTTTGCACCATTTGCTGGTAAGGAGAAACTTCAAACTGGCCTATTAAACCTCTCTAAGATCATTTTTTCGGAACCAAATTGCGTTGGACGTGTGCGCTACGACGTGCTCTTTCATTTGGTATGCGGAAGTCCTATATTTGACCAAGCTTTCACCCCTTCCTGAGCTAACCCTAGTTTGCATTCCAAAATCAAGAGTTACCCTTAGGGTTAACCCTAGCTAACCCTAGGGTTAGAGTTGGGGTTAACCCTAAGTCTCGGTAGCCGAGTGGTAGATTTTTGTCAACTTTGAGGTCCCAGGTTCGATTCCCACTTGCGGTATTGGTATTTTTTTTTATTTTTTTCAAGTCAAACACTGCCTCCTGAATCATTTTCAGACAACAAAATAATTTTATCAAAATTATGCAAGGCTGTGCATAGCTAACCCTAATTTTCTTTCTACCGATTTAAGCCCTCTTTGCACCATTTGCTGGTAAGGAGAAACTTCAAACTGGCCTATTAAACCTCTCTAAGATCATTTTTTCGGAACCAAATTGCGTTGGACGTGTGCGCTACGACGTGCTCTTTCATTTGGTATGCGGAAGTCCTATATTTGACCAAGCTTTCACCCCTTCCTGAGCTAACCCTAGTTTGCATTCCAAAATCAAGAGTTACCCTTAGGGTTAACCCTAGCTAACCCTAGGGTTAGAGTTGGGGTTAAACCTAAGTCTCGGTAGCCGAGTGGTCTCCGTAGATTTTTGTCAACTTTGAGGTCCCAGGTTCGATTCCCACTTGCGGTATTGGTATTTTTTTTTATTTTTTTCAAGTCAAACACTGCCTCCTGAATCATTTTCAGACAACAAAATAATTTTATCAAAATTATGCAAGGCTGTGCATAGCTAACCCTAATTTTCTTTCTACCGATTTAAGCCCTCTTTGCACCATTTGCTGGTAAGGAGAAACTTCAAACTGGCCTATTAAACCTCTCTAAGATCATTTTTTCGGAACCAAATTGCGTTGGACGTGTGCGCTACGACGTGCTCTTTCATTTGGTATGCGGAAGTCCTATATTTGACCAAGCTTTCACCCCTTCCTGAGCTAACCCTAGTTTGCATTCCAAAATCAAGAGTTACCCTTAGGGTTAACCCTAGCTAACCCTAGGGTTAGAGTTGGGGTTAACCCTAAGTCTCGGTAGCCGAGTGGTAGATTTTTGTCAACTTTGAGGTCCCAGGTTCGATTCCCACTTGCGGTATTGGTATTTTTTTTTATTTTTTTCAAGTCAAACACTGCCTCCTGAATCATTTTCAGACAACAAAATAATTTTATCAAAATTATGCAAGGCTGTGCATAGCTAACCCTAATTTTCTTTCTACCGATTTAAGCCCTCTTTGCACCATTTGCTGGTAAGGAGAAACTTCAAACTGGCCTATTAAACCTCTCTAAGATCATTTTTTCGGAACCAAATTGCGTTGGACGTGTGCGCTACGACGTGCTCTTTCATTTGGTATGCGGAAGTCCTATATTTGACCAAGCTTTCACCCCTTCCTGAGCTAACCCTAGTTTGCATTCCAAAATCAAGAGTTACCCTTAGGGTTAACCCTAGCTAACCCTAGGGTTAGAGTTGGGGTTAACCCTAAGTCTCGGTAGCCGAGTGGTAGATTTTTGTCAACTTTGAGGTCCCAGGTTCGATTCCCACTTGCGGTATTGGTATTTTTTTTTATTTTTTTCAAGTCAAACACTGCCTCCTGAATCATTTTCAGACAACAAAATAATTTTATCAAAATTATGCAAGGCTGTGCATAGCTAACCCTAATTTTCTTTCTACCGATTTAAGCCCTCTTTGCACCATTTGCTGGTAAGGAGAAACTTCAAACTGGCCTATTAAACCTCTCTAAGATCATTTTTTCGGAACCAAATTGCGTTGGACGTGTGCGCTACGACGTGCTCTTTCATTTGGTATGCGGAAGTCCTATATTTGACCAAGCTTTCACCCCTTCCTGAGCTAACCCTAGTTTGCATTCCAAAATCAAGAGTTACCCTTAGGGTTAACCCTAGCTAACCCTAGGGTTAGAGTTGGGGTTAACCCTATGTCTCGGTAGCCGAGTGGTCTCCGTAGATTTTTGTCAACTTCGAGGTCCCAGGTTCGATTCCCACTTGCGGTATTGGTATTTTTTTTTATTTTTTTCAAGTCAAACACTGCCTCCTGAATCATTTTCAGACAACAAAATAATTTTATCAAAATTGGGCAAGGCTGTGCATAGCTAACCCTAATTTTCTTTCTACCGATTTAAGCCCTCTTTGCACCATTTGCTGGTAAGGAGAAACTTCAAACTGGCCTATTAAACCTCTCTAAGATCATTTTTTCGGAACCAAATTGCGTTGGACGTGTGCGCTACGACGTGCTCTTTCATTTGGTATGCGGAAGTCCTATATTTGACCAAGCTTTCACCCCTTCCTGAGCTAACCCTAGTTTGAATTCCAAAATCAAGAGTTACCCTTAGGGTTAACCCTAGCTAACCCTAGGGTTAGAGTTGGGGTTAACCCTAAGTCTCGGTAGCCGAGTGGTCTCCGTAGATTTTTGTCAACTTTGAGGTCCCAGGTTCGATTCCCACTTGCGGTATTGGTATTTTTTTTTTTTTTCAAGTCAAACACTGCCTCCTGAATCATTTTCAGACAACAAAATAATTTTATCAAAATTGGGCAAGGCTGTGCATAGCTAACCCTAATTTTCTTTCTACCAATTTAAGCCCTCTTTGCACCATTTGCTGGTAAGGAGAAACTTCAAACTGGCCTATTAAACCTCTCTAAGATCATTTTTTCGGAACCAAATTACGTTGGACGTGTGCGCTACGACGTGCTCTTTCATTTGGTATGCGGAAGTCCTATATTTGACCAAGCTTTCACCCCTTCCTGAGCTAACCCTAGTTTGCATTCCAAAATCAAGAGTTACCCTTAGGGTTAACCCTAGCTAACCCTAGGGTTAGAGTTGGGTATTAGGGGGTGAAAGCCGACAACAGGCCAACTTTCGAAAGCACGGGCACAGGCATCAGAATTTTTCTTACCTTGAGGGGGATTCGAACCCACGGCACCTAATCGCCTAGCAGACGACAATCCAACTCTCCACCAATTGAGCTATTCCACTGCCACAAAAAGACAGTGTTCCAACCCAGCGTTAGAGAGAAGTATTGACGTTTACACAGTTCGAAAGTTGTTAACCCCTCCAAGGAGATATTCATATAGCCTGGCACTGGCAAGGATAGGTATTAGGGGGTGAAAGCCGACAACAGGCCAACTTTCGAAAGCACGGGCACAGGCATCAGAATTTTTCTTACCTTGAGGGGGATTCGAACCCACGGCACCTAATCGCCTAGCAGACGACAATCCAACTCTAAGTCTCGGTAGCCGAGTGGTCTCCGTAGATTTTTGTCAACTTTGAGGTCCCAGGTTCGATTCCCACTTGCGGTATTGGTATTTTTTTTTTTTTTTCAAGTCAAACACTGCCTCCTGAATCATTTTCAGACAACAAAATAATTTTATCAAAATTGGGCAAGGCTGTGCATAGCTAACCCTAATTTTCTTTCTACCGATTTAAGCCCTCTTTGCACCATTTGCTGGTAAGGAGAAACTTCAAACTGGCCTATTAAACCTCTCTAAGATCATTTTTTCGGAACCAAATTGCGTTGGACGTGTGCGCTACGACGTGCTCTTTCATTTGGTATGCGGATGTCCTATATTTGACCAAGCTTTCACCCCTTCCTGAGCTAACCCTAGTTTGCATTCCAAAATCAAGAGTTACCCTTAGGGTTAACCCTAGCTAACCCTAGGGTTAGAGTTGGGGTTAACCCTAAGTCTCGGTAGCCGAGTGGTCTCCGTAGATTTTTGTCAACTTTGAGGTCCCAGGTTCGATTCCCACTTGCGGTATTGGTATTTTTTTTTATTTTTTTCAAGTCAAACACTGCCTCCTGAATCATTTTCAGACAACAAAATAATTTTATCAAAATTGGGCAAGGCTGTGCATAGCTAACCCTAATTTTCTTTCTACCGATTTAAGCCCTCTTTGCACCATTTGCTGGTAAGGAGAAACTTCAAACTGGCCTATTAAACCTCTCTAAGATCATTTTTTCGGAACCAAATTGCGTTGGACGTGTGCGCTACGACGTGCTCTTTCATTTGGTATGCGGAAGTCCTATATTTGACCAAGCTTTCACCCCTTCCTGAGCTAACCCTAGTTTGCATTCCAAAATCAAGAGTTACCCTTAGGGTTAACCCTAGCTAACCCTAGGGTTAGAGTTGGGGTTAACCCTAAGTCTCGGTAGCCGAGTGGTAGATTTTTGTCAACTTTGAGGTCCCAGGTTCGATTCCCACTTGCGGTATTGGTATTTTTTTTTATTTTTTTCAAGTCAAACACTGCCTCCTGAATCATTTTCAGACAACAAAATAATTTTATCAAAATTATGCAAGGCTGTGCATAGCTAACCCTAATTTTCTTTCTACCGATTTAAGCCCTCTTTGCACCATTTGCTGGTAAGGAGAAACTTCAAACTGGCCTATTAAACCTCTCTAAGATCATTTTTTCGGAACCAAATTGCGTTGGACGTGTGCGCTACGACGTGCTCTTTCATTTGGTATGCGGAAGTCCTATATTTGACCAAGCTTTCACCCCTTCCTGAGCTAACCCTAGTTTGCATTCCAAAATCAAGAGTTACCCTTAGGGTTAACCCTAGCTAACCCTAGGGTTAGAGTTGGGGTTAACCCTAAGTCTCGGTAGCCGAGTGGTAGATTTTTGTCAACTTTGAGGTCCCAGGTTCGATTCCCACTTGCGGTATTGGTATTTTTTTTTATTTTTTTCAAGTCAAACACTGCCTCCTGAATCATTTTCAGACAACAAAATAATTTTATCAAAATTATGCAAGGCTGTGCATAGCTAACCCTAATTTTCTTTCTACCGATTTAAGCCCTCTTTGCACCATTTGCTGGTAAGGAGAAACTTCAAACTGGCCTATTAAACCTCTCTAAGATCATTTTTTCGGAACCAAATTGCGTTGGACGTGTGCGCTACGACGTGCTCTTTCATTTGGTATGCGGAAGTCCTATATTTGACCAAGCTTTCACCCCTTCCTGAGCTAACCCTAGTTTGCATTCCAAAATCAAGAGTTACCCTTAGGGTTAACCCTAGCTAACCCTAGGGTTAGAGTTGGGGTTAACCCTAAGTCTCGGTAGCCGAGTGGTAGATTTTTGTCAACTTTGAGGTCCCAGGTTCGATTCCCACTTGCGGTATTGGTATTTTTTTTTATTTTTTTCAAGTCAAACACTGCCTCCTGAATCATTTTCAGACAACAAAATAATTTTATCAAAATTATGCAAGGCTGTGCATAGCTAACCCTAATTTTCTTTCTACCGATTTAAGCCCTCTTTGCACCATTTGCTGGTAAGGAGAAACTTCAAACTGGCCTATTAAACCTCTCTAAGATCATTTTTTCGGAACCAAATTGCGTTGGACGTGTGCGCTACGACGTGCTCTTTCATTTGGTATGCGGAAGTCCTATATTTGACCAAGCTTTCACCCCTTCCTGAGCTAACCCTAGTTTGCATTCCAAAATCAAGAGTTACCCTTAGGGTTAACCCTAGCTAACCCTAGGGTTAGAGTTGGGGTTAACCCTATGTCTCGGTAGCCGAGTGGTCTCCGTAGATTTTTGTCAACTTCGAGGTCCCAGGTTCGATTCCCACTTGCGGTATTGGTATTTTTTTTTATTTTTTTCAAGTCAAACACTGCCTCCTGAATCATTTTCAGACAACAAAATAATTTTATCAAAATTGGGCAAGGCTGTGCATAGCTAACCCTAATTTTCTTTCTACCGATTTAAGCCCTCTTTGCACCATTTGCTGGTAAGGAGAAACTTCAAACTGGCCTATTAAACCTCTCTAAGATCATTTTTTCGGAACCAAATTGCGTTGGACGTGTGCGCTACGACGTGCTCTTTCATTTGGTATGCGGAAGTCCTATATTTGACCAAGCTTTCACCCCTTCCTGAGCTAACCCTAGTTTGAATTCCAAAATCAAGAGTTACCCTTAGGGTTAACCCTAGCTAACCCTAGGGTTAGAGTTGGGGTTAACCCTAAGTCTCGGTAGCCGAGTGGTCTCCGTAGATTTTTGTCAACTTTGAGGTCCCAGGTTCGATTCCCACTTGCGGTATTGGTATTTTTTTTTTTTTTCAAGTCAAACACTGCCTCCTGAATCATTTTCAGACAACAAAATAATTTTATCAAAATTGGGCAAGGCTGTGCATAGCTAACCCTAATTTTCTTTCTACCGATTTAAGCCCTATTTGCTGGTAAGGAGAAACTTCAAACTGGCCTATTAAACCTCTCTAAGATCATTTTTTCGGAACCAAATTACGTTGGACGTGTGCGCTACGACGTGCTCTTTCATTTGGTATGCGGAAGTCCTATATTTGACCAAGCTTTCACCCCTTCCTGAGCTAACCCTAGTTTGCATTCCAAAATCAAGAGTTACCCTTAGGGTTAACCCTAGCTAACCCTAGGGTTAGAGTTGGGTATTAGGGGGTGAAAGCCGACAACAGGCCAACTTTCGAAAGCACGGGCACAGGCATCAGAATTTTTCTTACCTTGAGGGGGATTCGAACCCACGGCACCTAATCGCCTAGCAGACGACAATCCAACTCTCCACCAATTGAGCTATTCCACTGCCACAAAAAGACAGTGTTCCAACCCAGCGTTAGAGAGAAGTATTGACGTTTACACAGTTCGAAAGTTGTTAACCCCTCCAAGGAGATATTCATATAGCCTGGCACTGGCAAGGATAGGTATTAGGGGGTGAAAGCCGACAACAGGCCAACTTTCGAAAGCACGGGCACAGGCATCAGAATTTTTCTTACCTTGAGGGGGATTCGAACCCACGGCACCTAATCGCCTAGCAGACGACAATCCAACTCTAAGTCTCGGTAGCCGAGTGGTCTCCGTAGATTTTTGTCAACTTTGAGGTCCCAGGTTCGATTCCCACTTGCGGTATTGGTATTTTTTTTTTTTTTTCAAGTCAAACACTGCCTCCTGAATCATTTTCAGACAACAAAATAATTTTATCAAAATTGGGCAAGGCTGTGCATAGCTAACCCTAATTTTCTTTCTACCGATTTAAGCCCTCTTTGCACCATTTGCTGGTAAGGAGAAACTTCAAACTGGCCTATTAAACCTCTCTAAGATCATTTTTTCGGAACCAAATTGCGTTGGACGTGTGCGCTACGACGTGCTCTTTCATTTGGTATGCGGATGTCCTATATTTGACCAAGCTTTCACCCCTTCCTGAGCTAACCCTAGTTTGCATTCCAAAATCAAGAGTTACCCTTAGGGTTAACCCTAGCTAACCCTAGGGTTAGAGTTGGGGTTAACCCTAAGTCTCGGTAGCCGAGTGGTCTCCGTAGATTTTTGTCAACTTTGAGGTCCCAGGTTCGATTCCCACTTGCGGTATTGGTATTTTTTTTTATTTTTTTCAAGTCAAACACTGCCTCCTGAATCATTTTCAGACAACAAAATAATTTTATCAAAATTGGGCAAGGCTGTGCATAGCTAACCCTAATTTTCTTTCTACCGATTTAAGCCCTCTTTGCACCATTTGCTGGTAAGGAGAAACTTCAAACTGGCCTATTAAACCTCTCTAAGATCATTTTTTCGGAACCAAATTGCGTTGGACGTGTGCGCTACGACGTGCTCTTTCATTTGGTATGCGGAAGTCCTATATTTGACCAAGCTTTCACCCCTTCCTGAGCTAACCCTAGTTTGCATTCCAAAATCAAGAGTTACCCTTAGGGTTAACCCTAGCTAACCCTAGGGTTAGAGTTGGGGTTAACCCTAAGTCTCGGTAACCGAGTGGTCTCCGTAGATTTTTGTCAACTTTGAGGTCCCAGGTTCGATTCCCACTTGCGGTATTGGTATTTTTTTTATTTTTTTCAAGTCAAACACTGCCTCCTGAATCATTTTCAGACAACAAAATAATTTTATCAAAATTGGGCAAGGCTGTGCATAGCTAACCCTAATTTTCTTTCTACCGATTTAAGCCCTCTTTGCACCATTTGCTGGTAAGGAGAAACTTCAAACTGGCCTATTAAACCTCTCTAAGATCATTTTTTCGGAACCAAATTGCGTTGGACGTGTGCGCTACGACGTGCTCTTTCATTTGGTATGCGGAAGTCCTATATTTGACCAAGCTTTCACCCCTTCCTGAGCTAACCCTAGTTTGAATTCCAAAATCAAGAGTTACCCTTAGGGTTAACCCTAGCTAACCCTAGGGTTAGAGTTGGGGTTAACCCTAAGTCTCGGTAGCCGAGTGGTCTCCGTAGATTTTTGTCAACTTTGAGGTCCCAGGTTCGATTCCCACTTGCGGTATTGGTATTTTTTTTTATTTTTTTCAAGTCAAACACTGCCTCCTGAATCATTTTCAGACAACAAAATAATTTTATCAAAATTATGCAAGGCTGTGCATAGCTAACCCTAATTTTCTTTCTACCGATTTAAGCCCTCTTTGCACCATTTGCTGGTAAGGAGAAACTTCAAACTGGCCTATTAAACCTTTCTAAGATCATTTTTTCGGAACCAAATTGCGTTGGACGTGTGCGCTACGACGTGCTCTTTCATTTGGTATGCGGAAGTCCTATATTTGACCAAGCTTTCACCCCTTCCTGAGCTAACCCTAGTTTGCATTCCAAAATCAAGAGTTACCCTTAGGGTTAACCCTAGCTAACCCTAGGGTTAGAGTTGGGGTTAACCCTAAGTCTCGGTAGCCGAGTGGTAGATTTTTGTCAACTTTGAGGTCCCAGGTTCGATTCCCACTTGCGGTATTGGTATTTTTTTTTATTTTTTTCAAGTCAAACACTGCCTCCTGAATCATTTTCAGACAACAAAATAATTTTATCAAAATTGGGCAAGGCTGTGCATAGCTAACCCTAATTTTCTTTCTACCGATTTAAGCCCTCTTTGCACCATTTGCTGGTAAGGAGAAACTTCAAACTGGCCTATTAAACCTCTCTAAGATCATTTTTTCGGAACCAAATTGCGTTGGACGTGTGCGCTACGACGTGCTCTTTCATTTGGTATGCGGAAGTCCTATATTTGACCAAGCTTTCACCCCTTCCTGAGCTAACCCTAGTTTGCATTCCAAAATCAAGAGTTACCCTTAGGGTTAACCCTAGCTAACCCTAGGGTTAGAGTTGGGGTTAACCCTAAGTCTCGGTAGCCGAGTGGTAGATTTTTGTCAACTTTGAGGTCCCAGGTTCGATTCCCACTTGCGGTATTGGTATTTTTTTTTATTTTTTTCAAGTCAAACACTGCCTCCTGAATCATTTTCAGACAACAAAATAATTTTATCAAAATTGGGCAAGGCTGTGCATAGCTAACCCTAATTTTCTTTCTACCGATTTAAGCCCTCTTTGCACCATTTGCTGGTAAGGAGAAACTTCAAACTGGCCTATTAAACCTCTCTAAGATCATTTTTTCGGAACCAAATTGCGTTGGACGTGTGCGCTACGACGTGCTCTTTCATTTGGTATGCGGAAGTCCTATATTTGACCAAGCTTTCACCCCTTCCTGAGCTAACCCTAGTTTGCATTCCAAAATCAAGAGTTACCCTTAGGGTTAACCCTAGCTAACCCTAGGGTTAGAGTTGGGGTTAACCCTAAGTCTCGGTAGCCGAGTGGTAGATTTTTGTCAACTTTGAGGTCCCAGGTTCGATTCCCACTTGCGGTATTGGTATTTTTTTTTATTTTTTTCAAGTCAAACACTGCCTCCTGAATCATTTTCAGACAACAAAATAATTTTATCAAAATTGGGCAAGGCTGTGCATAGCTAACCCTAATTTTCTTTCTACCGATTTAAGCCCTCTTTGCACCATTTGCTGGTAAGGAGAAACTTCAAACTGGCCTATTAAACCTCTCTAAGATCATTTTTTCGGAACCAAATTGCGTTGGACGTGTGCGCTACGACGTGCTCTTTCATTTGGTATGCGGAAGTCCTATATTTGACCAAGCTTTCACCCCTTCCTGAGCTAACCCTAGTTTGCATTCCAAAATCAAGAGTTACCCTTAGGGTTAACCCTATGTCTCGGTAGCCGAGTGGTCTCCGTAGATTTTTGTCAACTTCGAGGTCCCAGGTTCGATTCCCACTTGCGGTATTGGTATTTTTTTTTATTTTTTTCAAGTCAAACACTGCCTCCTGAATCATTTTCAGACAACAAAATAATTTTATCAAAATTGGGCAAGGCTGTGCATAGCTAACCCTAATTTTCTTTCTACCGATTTAAGCCCTCTTTGCACCATTTGCTGGTAAGGAGAAACTTCAAACTGGCCTATTAAACCTCTCTAAGATCAGTTTTTCGGAACCAAATTGCGTTGGACGTGTGCGCTACGACGTGCTCTTTCATTTGGTATGCGGAAGTCCTATATTTGACCAAGCTTTCACCCCTTCCTGAGCTAACCCTAGTTTGCATTCCAAAATCAAGAGTTACCCTTAGGGTTAACCCTAGCTAACCCTAGGGTTAGAGTTGGGGTTAACCCTAAGTCTCGGTAGCCGAGTGGTCTCCGTAGATTTTTGTCAACTTTGAGGTCCCAGGTTCGATTCCCACTTGCGGTATTGGTATTTTTTTTTATTTTTTTCAAGTCAAACACTGCCTCCTGAATCATTTTCAGACAACAAAATAATTTTATCAAAATTGGGCAAGGCTGTGCATAGCTAACCCTAATTTTCTTTCTACCGATTTAAGCCCTCTTTGCACCATTTGCTGGTAAGGAGAAACTTCAAACTGGCCTATTAAACCTCTCTAAGATCATTTTTTCGGAACCAAATTGCGTTGGACGTGTGCGCTACGACGTGCTCTTTCATTTGGTATGCGGAAGTCCTATATTTGACCAAGCTTTCACCCCTTCCTGAGCTAACCCTAGTTTGCATTCCAAAATCAAGAGTTACCCTTAGGGTTAACCCTAGCTAACCCTAGGGTTAGAGTTGGGGTTAACCCTATGTCTCGGTAGCCGAGTGGTCTCCGTAGATTTTTGTCAACTTTGAGGTCCCAGGTTCGATTCCCACTTGCGGTATTGGTATTTTTTTTTATTTTTTTCAAGTCAAACACTGCCTCCTGAATCATTTTCAGACAACAAAATAATTTTATCAAAATTGGGCAAGGCTGTGCATAGCTAACCCTAATTTTCTTTCTACCGATTTAAGCCCTCTTTGCACCATTTGCTGGTAAGGAGAAACTTCAAACTGGCCTATTAAACCTCTCTAAGATCATTTTTTCGGAACCAAATTGCGTTGGACGTGTGCGCTACGACGTGCTCTTTCATTTGGTATGCGGAAGTCCTATATTTGACCAAGCTTTCACCCCTTCCTGAGCTAACCCTAGTTTGCATTCCAAAATCAAGAGTTACCCTTAGGGTTAACCCTAGCTAACCCTAGGGTTAGAGTTGGGGTTAACCCTAAGTCTCGGTAGCCGAGTGGTCTCCGTAGATTTTTGTCAACTTTGAGGTCCCAGGTTCGATTCCCACTTGCGGTATTGGTATTTTTTTTTTTTTTTTTCAAGTCAAACACTGCCTCCTGAATCATTTTCAGACAACAAAATAATTTTATCAACATTATGCAAGGCTGTGCATAGCTAACCCTAATTTTCTTTCTACCGATTTAAGCCCTCTTTGCACCATTTGCTGGTAAGGAGAAACTTCAAACTGGCCTATTAAACCTCTCTAAGATCATTTTTTCGGAACCAAATTGCGTTGGACGTGTGCGCTACGACGTGCTCTTTCATTTGGTATGCGGAAGTCCTATATTTGACCAAGCTTTCACCCCTTCCTGAGCTAACCCTAGTTTGCATTCCAAAATCAAGAGTTACCCTTAGGGTTAACCCTAGCTAACCCTAGGGTTAGAGTTGGGGTTAACTCTAAGTCTCGGTAGCCGAGTGGTCTCCGTAGATTTTTGTCAACTTTGAGGTCCCAGGTTCGATTCCCACTTGCGGTATTGGTATTTTTTTTTTTTTTTTTCAAGTCAAACACTGCCTCCTGAATCATTTTCAGACAACAAAATAATTTTATCAAAATTGGGCAAGGCTGTGCATAGCTAACCCTAATTTTCTTTCTACCGATTTAAGCCCTCTTTACACCATTTGCTGGTAAGGAGAAACTTCAAACTGGCCTATTAAACCTCTCTAAGATCATTTTTTCGGAACCAAATTGCGTTGGACGTGTGCGCTACGACGTGCTCTTTCATTTGGTATGCGGAAGTCCTATATTTGACCAAGCTTTCACCCCTTCCTGAGCTAACCCTAGTTTGCATTCCAAAATCAAGAGTTACCCTTAGGGTTAACCCTAGCTAACCCTAGGGTTAGAGTTGGGGTTAACCCTAAGTCTCGGTAGCCGAGTGGTAGATTTTTGTCAACTTTGAGGTCCCAGGTTCGATTCCCACTTGCGGTATTGGTATTTTTTTTTATTTTTTTCAAGTCAAACACTGCCTCCTGAATCATTTTCAGACAACAAAATAATTTTATCAAAATTGGGCAAGGCTGTGCATAGCTAACCCTAATTTTCTTTCTACCGATTTAAGCCCTCTTTGCACCATTTGCTGGTAAGGAGAAACTTCAAACTGGCCTATTAAACCTCTCTAAGATCATTTTTTCGGAACCAAATTGCGTTGGACGTGTGCGCTACGACGTGCTCTTTCATTTGGTATGCGGAAGTCCTATATTTGACCAAGCTTTCACCCCTTCCTGAGCTAACCCTAGTTTGCATTCCAAAATCAAGAGTTACCCTTAGGGTTAACCCTAGCTAACCCTAGGGTTAGAGTTGGGGTTAACCCTAAGTCTCGGTAGCCGAGTGGTCTCCGTAGATTTTTGTCAACTTTGAGGTCCCAGGTTCGATTCCCACTTGCGGTATTGGTATTTTTTTTTATTTTTTTCAAGTCAAACACTGCCTCCTGAATCATTTTCAGACAACAAAATAATTTTATCAAAATTGGGCAAGGCTGTGCATAGCTAACCCTAATTTTCTTTCTACCGATTTAAGCCCTCTTTGCACCATTTGCTGGTAAGGAGAAACTTCAAACTGGCCTATTAAACCTCTCTAAGATAATTTTTTCGGAACCAAATTGCGTTGGACGTGTGCGCTACGACGTGCTCTTTCATTTGTTATGCGGAAGTCCTATATTTGACCAAGCTTTCACCCCTTCCTGAGCTAACCCTAGTTTGCATTCCAAAATCAAGAGTTACCCTTAGGGTTAACCCTAGCTAACCCTAGGGTTAGAGTTGGGGTTAACCCTAAGTCTCGGTAGCCGAGTGGTCTCCGTAGATTTTTGTCAACTTTGAGGTCCCAGGTTCGATTCCCACTTGCGGTATTGGTATTTTTTTTATTTTTTTCAAGTCAAACACTGCCTCCTGAATCATTTTCAGACAACAAAATAATTTTATCAAAATTATGCAAGGCTGTGCATAGCTAACCCTAATTTTCTTTCTACCGATTTAAGCCCTCTTTGCACCATTTGCTGGTAAGGAGAAACTTCAAACTGGCCTATTAAACCTCTCTAAGATCATTTTTTCGGAACCAAATTGCGTTGGACGTGTGCGCTACGACGTGCTCTTTCATTTGGTATGCGGAAGTCCTATATTTGACCAAGCTTTCACCCCTTCCTGAGCTAACCCTAGTTTGCATTCCAAAATCAAGAGTTACCCTTAGGGTTAACCCTAGCTAACCCTAGGGTTAGAGTTGGGGTTAACCCTATGTCTCGGTAGCCGAGTGGTCTCCGTAGATTTTTGTCAACTTCGAGGTCCCAGGTTCGATTCCCACTTGCGGTATTGGTATTTTTTTTTTTTTTTTTCAAGTCAAACACTGCCTCCTGAATCATTTTCAGACAACAAAATAATTTTATCAAAATTGGGCAAGGCTGTGCATAGCTAACCCTAATTTTCTTTCTACCGATTTAAGCCCTCTTTGCACCATTTGCTGGTAAGGAGAAACTTCAAACTGGCCTATTAAACCTCTCTAAGATCATTGTTTCGGAACCAAATTGCGTTGGACGTGTGCGCTACGACGTGCTCTTTCATTTGGTATGCGGAAGTCCTATATTTGACCAAGCTTTCACCCCTTCCTGAGCTAACCCTAGTTTGCATTCCAAAATCAAGAGTTACCCTTAGGGTTAACCCTAGCTAACCCTAGGGTTAGAGTTGGGGTTAACCCTAAGTCTCGGTAGCCGAGTGGTCTCCGTAGATTTTTGTCCACTTCCGGTTGAG